>WAAF01013548.1:223628-485510 GCA_013400475.1 Tricholaema leucomelas
TAAACCACCCAAAAAAAATCATCTATCGATTGATCATTGTTTTCAGTGCAATAAAAAGTGAATTACATAGTCAACAGTAAAACTGTGAGGTAATGCAGAATCAAGACAGCTAATAACAAAGGAGAAAAATGCTTTAGAAAAAATGTGGGAATTTTATATCTAGCTATGAACTGGAACGGGAGGCCACACATAAATAATCAAGATCCTTTATGAAAAGTAGGTGTACTTATATATTAGTTTCACAACCACTGAAGTCAATGGGGATTTTACTTGCAGAAAAATATAAGGGATGGATTCTATAGTGCCTTGTTGTGGTCACATCTCTTTCATTATAAATGCATAAATGGATGCACGGCACGGATATGCTGGTAATGAATAGCTTCAGAGAAATTGCAAACATTACCCAGAATGGCCTTTCCATGGAATGCCAGGAACAACATAAACTCTGTTTTCATCTCTTCCCCTACCATGCTTCACTGACTGTGTATTGCTCCCGTTTTAAAGGCAGCTTGACTGACACACCTCAACCCACTCCTCACGATACCGTCTCTGCCTGTCTGGAGCATAATTTAGGCCTCCTAATCGCCATGAAGTACAACAGAGAGAGATTTTAGGAAAAGCCAGCCCATGCCAACACCCTGATGCTCCTGAAAACCGTAAATCTTCCTGGACCTGGTCTTGCCTGGGTCTTTCCCCTCTTCCAGTGAACCGCTGCATTCTGTGCCGTGCCATGTGACGGGCTACTAAGGAGGGCGCCGGCCCAGCCACAGTGGCCGGCAGCGCATCGGGAGGGCCTTGTAGGGTAGAAGGCCTCAGCTGCAGCGTCCTGGGGAGCCGATCCGTGCTGCTGCTGAGAGGCCGGTAGCAGGGGGAAGGCAACTGCTGAGCTGAAGCTGCCTCAGCCCATTTTCCGTGCCATTCTGCAATCGCCCTCTCACAGCCCGCCAGGACAGACATAAAGCTGGCTGCCTGTACCTGTCCCACTGTTTCTCACTGAGGCAAGAGGCTGCTGCCTTACTTCCAGATGAGAGGTCCCAGACACCTTCTTTCTCAATGTTGTGAATAGCCTTCAAGTCTATCTGTGCTGTCAAGCTGAACCACATGAACACTAACAGTCTTCTAGGGGCATGGCTGGCCGTGGTCTTCAAGCACATGAGCAACAACTTATAATGTAATAAAACATGAAATACGGTTCACAGTTAAAATGGGAGCTAGCCTCAAACCCAACACCCATCCTCCCCACAGCACTGCACAATGAAGAAACAGGTTACTAAATGGGCAAGGAGATATTTACTAGTAACAAATGATGATATATTAATCTATTCTTCTTTCATACTGGAAATATGAAGTATATCTGCTTTCAATTAAGCAAGTGTCCTCAACATCACAGCATTGCACAGGTGAGCAGGTGCCTATTCAGAAGTTTCTGACCTTCCCTTCAACTCGGAATTCAGTTTCCTAAAGGTAACTGTGAGATATCTTTTTGAGATCCTTCATAGCATTTCCCTTGGTCTCAAGGGGCTACTTCGAAAGCTCCTGAAAAACACTCTGCATGGTGTGGGAATGCCCAGATTGATGGCTCTGCTGGCTCTTGCAGACCACCCAAGAACACAAGAGATCTCCAAATGACTTCCAATTCTGGCACATTCTCATAACTGGCTTTTGGAATTTTGTGGTTAGCACAGCACCTTTGGTTTGCAGTCTTGGGCAGTGATTCAGCCGACACAGGAGCTGCTACAAGCTGATAGGACCTGCCCCATTAGCGAAAGAACTGGTTATTCGTGAGATCAGCCCCGATTTGCAGCTGCAAGACTAGAACCTGACTCCCCACATACGCCAGTGGTGTAGTTTCTGTCTACTGGAGACACAAAGGTTCCTAGATCAGCATGCAGGCAGCACCACTACTCTAGAAAAGCTTAAGACAATTTTAGTTTTGAGAGCCACTGTCCAATTACTCTACAGCAAAGAATTCTGAAGAAGTGAGAGTGACAGAGGAAGGTCCCAATTTATATTAAAAAAATGTTGATGAAATCCAGTATTATGACCTGTTATGACTGAGTTAAGAGTTCTGTTTTCTTTAACATTTTGCAATTATTGCCCCCTCACACACACAATATTCATCAGCTTAGAAAAATCTCTCTGGCCAGCATTTTCAGTTTCAGTCACTACAGTACATGAGTTCTAGATCCGAGAGGCCAAAAAAACATCTATTTGACTAAAGAGCTATAAGGCAGTCATAAAAATTATGGATCACAGAAATAAGCAATTAGTGTTATCTTCAATTGCTTTATTGGCAGTATTCACTCGTTAGAATAGAGGCAGCAGTAAAACAGATTGCAACATACTGTATAACAGCATATGGGATTTTACATTATAATGCTATTCTCTGCCAAGAAGTCATATTTTCATTTGAATGCATGGAACAGATTATCACAGGGTTTCCAGCATTAGAAGTGGATGACCCTCTCTCTCTGCCTTTCCTCCTCCCTTCCCCCCAGCCTCTTGGCTATTAGGCAGCTTTTTAGGTTATGACTACATCAAAATAAGCATAGCAACAGAGCAGTAATAAGGAAGCTCTGACTATTGAATATTGACTTGTGCTCTGAGACCCCTGGCTCATGCAGACTGGGAATGTCACAGAGCTATGGAGATAATAAACTCCGCTGCGAAGGCAGTGGGTAGACGAGGAGTTGAGGGTTTGCCAGTCTTTTCACCCAGCTGGCTTCAGCTCTAGAGGAAGCTGCTTGCCCGCCCATCTAATCACAGCTGAAGTGCCACAAAGGCAGCCACTAGCAAGAGGGCTGGAAATAAAACAATGGGAATAATAAGAGGGGGAAAAACAGATTCTTTATACTGTATTTAACATTAGGGATATTTTCTGCAATTGTTTGTCTGTGTCTGTAGCTTGTCTCTACAGAGCAATGCCAGCACTTTGGCGCAGACAATTGATTCCCCTGAGGATTGACACACAAGGCCTGTGGTTCACCAGCACATCAGCAACCAATGTGCAAATACTAATATCTGGCTTTTTATGGGAATTAAAATGAACATGCTATATCAAACCAAACCACTTCTGTTCAAATGAAAGCATACACTCAGCACGATACAAAAAGTGAAGGATGCCGCAAGCTCCAAACCCCCCAGAAGACAACTTGCATAGGAGTTGCACTCAAAGCTGGTTCAATAAATACCTGTCTCCAAATGTACTTCCTTTGAAATGTCTACATATTGTTGAAGGGAGGGAAGAAGGGGGAGAGAGGGGTTAAATACTTAAACAAAATGCTCCAAGGGGAAAAAGCACTTGCCACTGTAGGAACACAGGAACTGGAAAAGCTAGAGGCATAGGTAGCAATTTACCAGAACAAAGAAATTGGATAGAATTAGGTTTCATGTGTTACTATTTATTCAGATGTAATGAAAGCCAAATAATTTGATAAAGCCACAATTCCCATCTGTATCTCTGAATTTCTGCATATATTCAAAACAGTTTCTATGGAGTACAGTTCAGATTTTAGAATTTCAGTTCCGTTTTAGATTTCAGAAGTTTAGCTTCATTGCCAGAAGAACACTATTATGAAAAACAAATTAATATGTTGAACTACATACCATTCTTCAATATGCATACACTCTTTTTGAGCACAGCTTTCTTAAGGGACAAGAATACAACTATAATATCTCCTATTATTCTTGAAATTATATGAAAAAAATCCTTCTGAGCAGTAATTGAAGGTACTTAAAACAGTCTGTCAACCTCTCAATTTCTACATGAGAGACTACAGTTATAATCTCCATGTTATTTGCCACAGAAACAGCTACAGAAGGATTAGCAATGAAGGAATTTGGGTTTTAAAGGTTCTGAAGATTTCTAGATAATTTACTGGGCAGATGAGTGTGAACCATGCATGTGAGAGGCAAAAGTATCAGGGAAGATGAGAGGGAGTTCTAAGCCGTTGAAAGAGGATACCCATCTCTCTGTGCATTCTGGTTCAGCATCCCTATCTTCGTGTCATTTTATTTAAAGCTTATCAAATACTTTAAGAAAGCAAATATATATATATTTAGGGAGAGGGGTGGCAGGAATTAAAAAAAAACACACAGAAATTCACAGAAGGAAGAAAACAATAGGATTGCTGCTTTCTCCTCGCTCAAGAATGTTCATATCAGGCATTCATCTTTTTCTGAAATCCAGAAGAAGCCACAGAGGTGTACAATGGGGCTGGCTTTACAGCTGTTGCACAGCACGTCACGAGCAGGACAACACTCTGGTAAGAAACACCTAGTGAACAATTGTATATTGCTGTAACTTCCTATCACTCTTATCGCTAACATTTTGTTGATGTGTTATATGAACTTGGTTAGTTAAATCTCCTTTCCAGCACCATCCCTGGCATTAAAATCCAGGGGAATTTGTCATTATCCTTGGTGGTAGCAGCTCCCAGCACTTGTCAAAAGAGCAGGCTGCTCCATTCGGGTGCTAAAATGTGAGCACTTCCACAAATCAGGCCACATAGAAGAATGCACTTTTATAACACTGAGATTTGCTAGTTTTCCTCCCTTCTTTGAAAAGCTTCTTGCGAGAAGCTGTGCAATATCAGTGCTCACTGATCCCAGCAGGATCTGATGGCATTAAGCATCACACAGGATTGAGTTGTTTGGGAAACTGAGTAAAAGGGAAAGCAAATAATCTGGTGGCTGCTCATCACTATGCAAAATTGGTGGAACTAGTATGAGCAACAAGCCCAGGATACCTTGGAAAGCCGATTGTGTTCACATACAAAATCCACAGAAAGCACTTGCTTTTTGTAAAGCTAAACTCTCTATAATAGCAACCTTTTCCCCATCTCAACCCACCCCCCACCCCTTCCACCCCACTCCCTTTCTCTGTATATAGCAGCTGTTGCAGCCCAGCTCTTGAAAAAGAGAAGTGCACATCACAAAGCAGTGTTGGAATCAAGCTGAGCTTTCTTGTCTGTGTTGGGTTCCAGGCTCAAGGGACTACATGTTTTGAAAATATCACTGTGCTATTTTTTTACTGAAGGTGGGTTTACCTAGTCAGGTGACAAAAGCTACAAAAGGTAGCCAAAAAAAAACCCAAAAAATCAACCAACCAAAGATTCTTCTCTCCTACTTTTCTGTGTCCTAACCATTAGCACTATTCAATTAAGCTTTCTTGGAGACAATGCAAAAATGACTACAGTTTTCTAAAAGAATAACATGTTGCAACATGACTGTCAGGTCCTTGACATCTTCTTATGCAAAGGAAAGATGAAGGGCAGCCTCCACAGAATAGCAAATGGTCACTGCATTCTGAAAAGGAGCACATGTTGCCATCTACTCTCAGAGCCAATAATCTGATACAGAATATCCCACCCATCCCCGTCCGAATGTTTGGCAGGATATAGTGGTTACTATGCAAGGACAAGTTCAGGCAGAAACAAATTAATACATTTTGTACAGTATCCAGTAACTGAAATGCTATTTTAGGACTGCACAGTAGCTTGCTCCAGGGACGAGGACTGATTTTACATTAAAATGCACATGTACTCAGATTAAGGGCATTACATGGAGAAAGGCTCTTCCCCCCCACCACCACCTCTTTGCCTCCCATCTGCTCCTTTCCACAAAGTCTGAGGATCTCAGCTAAGCAGAGGCTGCATCACTAAGGGTAGGGAAAGGTGGGTGGTGTCTTCTTTCCAGGGGAGGGGGGGAAGGAGAGAGAAAGTTATTTTGTTTTGGCTCAGTTCTGTAATGAATTTGTGGGTTGTAGAAACTGATCTGTCATAGTGCAACAGATTGTAGCTTGATCTGCCAACAAATTGCAAGCAACAGTAGGTAATGACTAATTGCAAGTGTCAGGGTTTTTTTGTGAGGTTTTTGTTTGGGTTGGGTTTTTTTGTTAGTTGGGGTTTTTTTGTAGGGTTTTTTTTTTGTTTAGGTATTTTTGGTTGTTTTTTTTTAATTTTTTTTTGCTGTTCTGATTTTTTTTTTTTTGAGGAAACGTAATCTTTTCTGAAGGAATATAGGGACCACAGAAAGACTAGCACAGTTTGTACAAAGAAATTTACCTGGCTTTTAATCAAGATGAATTTCCAACTAAATCTGCTGGGAACTGCAGGCCATGGACCAAAAGGCATTTGGTTTCTTCTTCAACTATGGCTAGGGCCTAAGCCCCAGTTTAGGGTAACAAAAAAAGTCTTCTGACACCAGTTCCCTCTGAAGACTGTTGCAAGTTGTGCTGTCTCACTTGGTTTATTGTAACAGATAAAGAGGAAAGAAAGTAGTTTTTAATCTTATTTCTGATTTTTTTGTTTAAGGTTAAGTCAGAAACTCAGAATTTTTCCCAACAAACACTGGGGAAGACCAGTCCTGCATTTGTAGGACTAAAGCAGAGGGAAAAAAAACTGAAATAGGCAGGCAAGTGACAGCAGGGGAAAAATCATCAAAAACAAGGCTTTTCTAGCAAAAAGAAAACCAACAAACGAAAACCCCAAACACCAACAAAACCAAAAACATCCACCACAAATCACAAAATGGATCTGAAATAAAACTGATAGATGTGAAAAAGAGCACTGCATTTTATTCGTTGTCACTTTTTCCTATATCACTAGAAGTTTAGACTCCTCTGCAGCTCCTTGGTCTTGCAGCCTGTGGCAGGGTCACTGAAGACCCTTAGAGATACAGTCTGTACAGACAGGAGGAGACAGAAGCAGAGTCATCCTCAGAAAGGGCACACGGATAAGCAGTATGTTGTCACCTAAATGCCACACTTGTGTTCTTGAAAGGCAGAACATTTCAGAGGGGAAAACATAAATCCACATCTTGATAGCTATAAGCTTGCTTAAACTGCTTACATTTATTGTAAAACTGTCTCAGCTTTTCAACTTCTGTGCTGCAGACAACTTAAAACCCCAGATTTTCAACACAAATCTCCAGCTTCACATCGTCACCTATATCTTTTACATTTAAACACTGCATGACAGCAGAGCCATTTGACAACAGTAATATAGTGCAGCTAACACATAGATAGCATGGTGTTGACAAGGGTATTGTGATGAGTGAACATTGGTCTAGACAAGAGCCAAACACCAGTACTGTGAACAATGGAGCATCCTTTGCAAGCCACAGGCAAGAAGTAGACAAGCTTTCAGGGAAAGGAAAAATTTCACTCTGGTATGGACTATGTAGGTCACGTAGGGTGAAACTGATACAGCACAAACCTGCTGTATAACCACAGAATAGGTCTAGCAAGGGTAATGGGTGATACCTAAATGCTGCCAGCCCTCAGCACAATGAAGAATTTAATTCATCGTGAATATTCAGAAATATAATAATGAAATTCAGTATTTGCAGGTATCTGGGTGTCATGGAAGGCTAATGTTATGTGACCTCTCATTGTTCAGGAAAAGCAAACATGACAAGGTCATTATATATTTCAGTTGCAGTTCTTTTTAGTTTGTTTGGTTTTCTGCTTTGGGGTTTTGTAGGGTTTTGGGATGGGTTTGGTTTTTTTGTTGTTGTTGTGTTTTGTTTTTTCTTCTGTACTTTGTTCAGACTTCTTCAGCTCAAGTTCACTTAGTAGGAAAGTGCTTATGCTACTTTTAAGCAGAAGGTAAGTTTGTGTACACAAATATCCTTAAAGGCAATTGTATTTTACAAATCTGAGATACATTAACAGCAAAGACATTCTGCCTTTCCTCTGGGGGGGGGGGGGGGGGGGGGTGGTGGAAATAAATCAAAAAGCTTACAAGTAGCTGTTGGTTACTCAGATAAGAAGTAATTTAAGAGCAAACCAAGCACTGAATTCAACTAGAAGTTTTTATTTGAAGGAAGGCTGACCGGTAAATGTTTGCATCATTTACAAACAAAAAAGGGTGAACAAGAACTCCAGTCACTAAACATGAGCCTAAGGTACCATAGAGTGTCTATCTTCCAGAGTGCCCTGAATATCCTAACTAATGATTTACTGTTACTTGCCTATATTATTTTTATTTATTCAGTGCTGTAATTGTTCCTAACTTACCTCAAGAGCAATTGCCAGACATACAAGAAAAGATACTTAATAAAGTGCTTTAATAAAGTGAGGATCATTTAACAATCATTCTTGCCTTATAATGATCAGGTTGTTAAAAGCTCATGTAGCACATTGATTCTTATTCTACAGTCACCAGGAGACTACAGGCAGCTACAAAAGGGCAAATATCGGAAACAGTTCTGGCTGTACTACCTCAACCCCGTTACCAAACTCTGACAAAACCAAAGACATAAAACAAAGAGCACAAACTGGAAGTAAAACTCAAACCCCAAAGAGAAGTGGCATTTCTTTGCACAGAAATTTCTTAGCTGAGTTGCTAGTGGCCAGTAACAGCAAATTATCATTGCATAGTTCTTGTAATACAGTATCCTGTCTGTGATAGCGATCAATATCAAGTGCAGCAAAGAAAGGCATACTCCTTTTGCCCCATTTTGTACCTAAATTGTTCAAAACGGTGCCATAGTGGTACAAACTTATTCCTCTACCCTAGTTAGTAAAGATCTTATGAATGGATCCTCTTATTTATATCCTAGTTGCAATAAGATACAATTCAAGTATTAATTAATCATTTGAGTTTCTTTTCATCCCGCAGCTCTGAGTTCCACAAGTTAAATGCATACACTGCGTGCTGTACTTTTTCATTCACTCTAATGAATCACTCTTTGGCCCGTTGTTGTTCTATTCTTTTTCTTTTGTTACAGACAAACGTAATGAGAAGCAGCAGACTGGCCTGATCTATGCCCTTCATTATTTTATATGCCTCTGTCACATTTCCTCCTGCTCTTCTTCTTTCCAAACTAAATAATAATCCTGCCCTTTTTAATGTATCCTTATATGAAAGGCTCTCAGATGGCTTTACTCATTTTCTTTGCCCTTCTCTGGACCATTTCTATTTCTGTTATGTCTTTGAGATAAGGTGACCAAAAGTGAACATGCTTTTCAAGGTAAGGACATGCCATTGATTTATATGGTGACATTAAAATATTTTCTTCTTTATGATTTATCCTCTTTGACCATCCCTCACACTGTATTTTGTTTCTTTCTGATGGAAAACTAGCACTGTCCTACAGAGCAGCCATCTTAACTGAGTGGACTCTATTGACTATACATTAACACTAATTCAAACTGTAAAATCATACCCAAAAATCTGAATTTCATTGCCTACTATTTCATTGTCTTTGTCCAGTACACAGTCTGATTAGCCCTGGAATTTCTCAAAATGTTACAAAACACTGATTAGCTGAAATTACTTAGCATGGTCAGCAGAGCAAGTCAGCTCCTGCAGAAAGCAGAAAATAAGTAGTGGGGGCTATAGGAGAGTAAAGGAAAGCAAAGGATCCAAGTAAGGCAAATTCATTTCTGTGCTTGGTTTCCACTTCTATAACAGGTGTTAAACTACCCTTAAGTTATTAAGATTCCTTATGAGGTCTTCACACAGCACCCTGCAAAAAAACCTTGAAAGACTAAATATAATGACCTCACTTTTGTGTCCTACTTTGCTAGCCCTTTAAAGCAAATCTCACATACAATAAATCAGAGTTCCCTGTGACCCTGGAAATACCGTCATGCTCTACCTCACCAAAACTGTACTTATTGACACCTGTGTGCTAGTTTGAAGCTAGCTGGAATGTTCTGGTGAGAAGGACTAGATCATAGGCTGTGAAATGAAAACAATGGTGATGTCTACTTCCCTCATAGTCTCACTGAGATGTATTAGAATGAAAAGCAAAACATAAAGTCACTTCGCTCTCGACTGCTCTCGGCTCTTCGCCTGCTGGGAAGCTCGGGGCTGCTGGCTNATAGACATACATGTCCCAGTTGTTTTCTGACTGCAGTTAGGCTGAGTGTTTAAACCTAATGCTTAGTTCAAAGCCAATGTAACACAAAAATGTATTTAAGAGTATCTCCTAGTCTTGAGGCTATGATTCAGGGAAGCTCTAAAGTTACTTAATTAAACAGATGTGGTCAGTATGACCATATGCTTAACTACCTCAGAGGGCCAAGTGAAGAATGTCTTCAGTGAAGACAATGGATTTACAGTGTGATGTGAAAAAGGAAGTTTAAAATTCCTTTTTTAATGACAATTTTTCAAATAGATCCCTAAGGAGTAGCATCTAGATAAGCAATTATTCATGTTTAGATCATAGGAAATATCAAGACATCAGTATCTAGCCTTTTGTTCCTTGTTGTTCCTCACAAGTGGCAACTGCAGGAAGGAAGCAGGATAGAGGTTAACTTTTCTGCAATTTCTTTTTTTTTTTTTCTTTTAAAGATCTGTTGATAAATGCATCACTGAAAGACACTGAATCAGAGCCCAGAAACTGTGAAATTGAAGGATATGTGAAGCATGCACAGAAAGAACATATGCTTCCCCAAAGTCCTCAAATCTGCTTCAGTCCTAATCTAGGAAGGACCATCTCTAAGGATGAGAGTAAATGAAACCTCAATTCCTCTGTCACAGAGGTTTTAGTGGCACAGGGGCTTTACTGCTACAAAAATTGGGAACTGAACCTGGAACACCAACACATTTCACATAGACCACAGTAAAGCCATTAGTGTTCTGCTCACTAAATTACAAACTAAAGACAAGGAAATTAATTTGAATAAAAGAAAGACTAAACCAAACATTTATCCAAAACCTCATCAGATATAAACCAGACATTTTTTAAGCTTTGAATATGCTCATATACTTCCATTATAATTTTTCTATTTTGTATATTCTTGATCTGCCTGGCTTTGGATAAAAGTACGTGAAATGTCAAGATACCAACTGCTCTTGCAGCATTTTCAATCTGTTTTATAGATTCAAGAGGCTCAGCTATTTAAAGTGCAGTTAAGTTTGTCCAATGCATAAAAGCAGAAACTGACTTTAAAATAAAAACAACTGTTAAAAAAAGCTGTAATTCTTGCCCTTATACTACACCACCATCAGGGGGACAGTCACATAGGACACTGAATTAATATGGAATGAACAGAGTGGAAAATTTAGGATCTTCAATAGTATCAAGTAAACTTACGGACACTATGCTAATACCAGTGAAAGCATTTTTTTTTTTCTTATGAAATTAATGTTAATCAGTACACTGAAAATGCAAGTGTTATTTCCTTGACCTATCAAGAAGAATGAAAAGGAAGAAACATGGATTCTTAATTGTAGGATGGAAAAAAAGAAAAAAAAACAAAACAAACAAAACACAAAACAGTGCTCCAGAAAGGATCATTTGAATGAAAACAGGCAACCACTTCAGGGTATACTGAAGTACAGAGATCCTTACCAGAAGTGGCCATTTCAATCCAGGTGTCTTTATTAAGCAGAGATTGACATATACACCCAATACGAAGGAGGTTTGTGTTTGGTAACAAATGTCTGCCAAATCTATGATGATGACAAAACAGGAGATATATGTAGCTTTCAGTAAATATTACTTGAACATAAGACTTCAGAGATGAAGGGCTAGCAAGCTGACATGCTTGCCAGCTTCACCTCACTCACCTAACTTACAATTCCTTAGACAAAAATACATTGTGTAGCAGAATCTCTATAGTAGAAAGAACCACATATGCTAAAACTTCCATGCACTCTATGGTCCCTGTCTTATTCACAGACACCAAACTGTCAGGTACTATGGACTGAACTGGTTCTGTTGATTTTATTTAGATAAAATTGTTTTCAATACACAGCACAAAATTATTACTACAGAGTGTAAAGGGTATGCAGTAATTGTGTGCAAGAGATGAGGTTCTTACTTTCCATTTCAGAGGCCGAGGTCTTAGGTCAAAAGTGCTATAATCATGTAATACAGACATGTTAAGCTTTGGGCACTTAAACACCAAGAAGACAACATCTGAAAGAAATGATTTCCTTTTTTTTTTTTTTGTTTTTTAAACTCTCTTTCCTCCCCCCACAACTCCCTTACACAGCATTATCTTATACTACAGAGGAGAGAGAACAGAATTGTCCTGTCATGAGTCCTAGCAAACCGTGCAACTAGTACAAGGCCCAGGGAATCAAAGCAAAAAACGAATGAGTCTATACTATCTACACTGATGGTGTACTTGTCTGTGGGCTGCTGCCAAGTAATAAACCAGTTATAAATCCCAGCAGGGAAATTCACACCTCTAACTAGTCCCATAGCCTAAAGAATGGAGGGAGATGGCCTCCATATCCTGGGGAAGTGAGCACTGACTCCATGTTTGCTATATGCTTAATTGGCTGTTGACTGGGAGGCTGCCTGTAAGGTGGCGCAGACATTATTTAAAAAAAAAATAATATTAGAAAAAACCCCACCAAAGCAGCAGCAAGTATCACAGGCTAAACCAATTAGCCATATTGTTTCCTTTTGTAGCTGGTGATGGCTCCTCATCCAAAGAACAACCCATTTCCATCATTCTTCTACAAATGTTATCTTGCAAGGTGTCCAGCCCTCAAGCTCATCAGAGCCACTGTGCCTTGATATCCTGCAGGTAAAGACTTGTCTTTCTGCTGATTTATTAATAAAATATTATATTTTACTGCTCACATACACTCTCTAGAGCATGGTCATATGACCAGCATAATGACAATCTGTCTCTCTGCTAACATTTCTCTACTTTGGTTATTTGTTTGATAAAGTGAGGAGCTTCCCTTTTGTTGCCCTTCATCAGAGCTTAATGTCTTTACTTTGGGATCAATATACTTTATGAATAATTTTATTTCCTTCTATTTTTATGGTCTTTTCTCCTCATTATCATACTGAGTTTATTAGCTGGTGCTGTCAGTATCTTTACCCTGTCATATGTTCCTGAGGTACAGTAAATATCACTTGTGTTGTAATTAATATGCACACCCTCTGCAGTAATTAAAGCACAGACCCCTTCAACCAGCTGAGCTTCCTATACTAATTCCACCTTATCTTCATAATGAACTTATTGTAATCTGAAACTACTACTGAATATTGTTCAGTAAAGATAGAAGAATGAAATCTAACGAGATGTGATAATATTTGTGAACATGTTAATATGAAAAAAAAAATTTAATTAGCCTTAAATCTAATTAAATTTCCCATACAATCAAAACCCTCCCATTTATCCCACGAAAATACTGATGGTGCAAAACTAGTGCCCCTTTGGAAATTTACACAAAGATGGAGACCAGATAGCTCACTCTCTACCCATGAAGTTCTCACAGTTCACTATCTAGGGGGTTTCCTGCCCATAGATAATTATAGAAAGGACTTAGAATCTCTGTTCAGGGATGTGATGTGGAAGTAAGATGTGAAGGTGAAGATGGAGAGACAATCCAAGCCCTGAAAAAGGACTCAGCAATGAAACAGTTTAGCAAACATGTCCAATAAGGGAGAGGAAAGGAATACTGAATATATGAACATGGTAGTATAATACAGGATGATTAAAGGGAGAAACAAGAACAAGAAATTCAGTTCTTATTTTCTGAAAACATTTCCATATGGGAGACTGGCACCTAAGGTGCAGACTCATACAATAGGAAGAAAACTGGCAAGCTTCGTAGACTGAAAATTGGCTGAAGGGCAAGAAACAAACAGTGGAAGTAAATGGGATTATTTCAAGGTGGAAAGAGGTTACCAGTAGAGTCCAGCCCAGCTTTCTAATTATTCACAGTAATGACTTGGACGATAGTACAGAAAGGATCATTTCCAAGATTCGAATAACTGGGAAGCACGATGGTAATAAATACCAATGTAATCCAATAGCCATTTCATTAATAGTTAATTTGAGAAGCAAAGAAGTTGCATAGGAAAGTGCTTGCATGTATCATGAGCCAGAACTGAGACATACAACAGCACAAAAATTGAATGACCTTCCTTGTAAATGGTCATTCTAGAAGAGGCTTAAGCAACAGCCGTTGAGCAGCTCCTTGTGCTTTATTGATTGACGTCAATCTGTCCAGTTCCAGAGTGTTAACTTCACTTTAAAATGTGCCCTTTTCTGTCATTCTTTTCCTGTAACCCCCTAAGCATGCCTCATTTCCGACACCAAAAAATTACATGGTAGATATTGATTTGTGACTCCCTGGCTGACATCTGAATAGGGAGAAAATGAATTGAGTTAAAGACAAGTGGATAAATAAGTAAAGGAAGCAAAAAATCTTATTCCTAAATTTCTGCCAGACTGGACTGACACAATCTAGAGACCAGGGGAGCAGTATGAATGTTCTCTTCTTTCAAATGAGAAGATTGTTCCCAAATTTCCCAGAAGAGGAGGAAGAGCCATTCCATAAGCCCTTGTAGACAAACCCTTGGTCTTGAAAAAAAATGACATTACCATTATTTTTTCAGACCTGTGAATGAATTCACATGCGAATGATTTCACTCACCTTCCAGACCCTATAAGGTACACACAGAGGTGAGGGGAGCCAACATCAAAGCTACAATGCTTCATCTGTTCAAAATTCACCAGGTAGCCCTCACAACACACATCACTGCACCTCACAAAACCCACTTTGTTTCCCAAAGGATCATGAAAATAGCAATCAATGCCCACATGCAGAAATTTCATACAAGTCTCCCTGCCCTGGAACCTGAGGGGTGCAGAGAGGCACCCAAAGTCCCTCAGTCTTATTTCTGCTCTTCTTCTGAGAGAAGCTGTGAAAATTGACTCTCTATGTTTGCTGAAGTCGGTGGGCTAAGAAGTAAGCAAATCTGAGCGTTTTTAATTTTCTCTCAAACTGTACTTGGGAACTGGTGACCCAGCTTCAACCTTCCACTAATATGAAATATTTCAGCTATTACCACTCAAAGTCTTCAAAATTTTAAACTTGGCAGTTCAAAAGAGTGCCAAGATTTTAAGCTACAGTGTATCACATCATGCCAGGGAAGGAACAAGAGAAGAGAAGGGTACAGAGTGGCAAGAAAAAAGAATGTGCAAAACTAGGGAGTGATAAGAGAGCAGAAATAAAGATATGAGGGCAGAAAATATGATCTTTTTTTTTTTCTTTTATATCCCTTTTATGAACCCTGCAGTCCTTATCTGACTTCTGCTTTCTACATTTTTACATGTTGGGGTTTTTTTTCTCTGTCTGTCTCTTTATTTCTAGGTATGATCAGAGTATTCTTCAGTTTAGAAGAGTAGACTCTTACCCTCGAACTGTGTACCTGAGGACATCTTCTAGGAGTCTGCGTCCCATAGACTTGAATGGAGGCAAGTTTGAGCTTCTCAATCTGCAACTGAAGTACATGTACCTCCCTGCTATCACTACAGGGCATAGATGGGCCAGTGTTCTATCACAGTAAGACGTTTCTTAGGAACTTAATAGTAATTGCAATGCCCTGTCCCTGCAGCAGGCTGTGGTAAGTATGCTGTTACCACAGGTGAGGATTCTTAGCACCAAAGGATGTGAGTTGCTCCTCAAAGGAGATGAGATGGGGGCTGAGGGCAACAGCAAAGCAGGAAGGGCAGTGTCCTCATCATGAGAAGGTGCAGTCTCACAGTGCCCAGAAAAGCTCCTGTGCAGTAACCAGCATGAGCCAAGAGCTCAATGGTTGCTCAACGACCTTATGATGTTTCCATAGACTAGCACCTAGGCAGGTGAATCCAAAAGTCAAGTTAGCAGATCAGAGGTTGAGATTGGGATCAGGGAGATACACAGCCAAGAACAAGTTCACTTCCATTGTAGCCCACACAAAAAGTCAGGTGAGTGTCCGAGTTTAAAAGTAGTTCCTGAGCAAAGAGTAGGAAGCCACCAATACCACTTTTCACAGCAGTCTTGTTGAAGGTGACACAGCTGTGGCACAGCAGAGCCAGTGCTGAGCACAGATTTGGCAAGGTTCCCGACACTAGAAGGGGAAATGTTAGCTTAATGTTTACAAACCTTACTTTAATGTCATCCTTATATAGCCCAATACATTTTTTTTTTGTCTTCCATGCAAATATCTCCTCTAATCCAAAGCCACAGACCAGTTCTGGAAATAGATAACAGCAAAATGCCTGGCTGTGTGGTCCTTTTCTCCTCCATTTCCTTTGCTCTCTTTCTCACTTTGCAGTTCATAAAGTGATCCTTTTTTTTTAATTTATTATTCTGAGTTATTTTTTCAAATTGTGATCACCTTTTCTGAGCAAAGAATACTCTACTCATACATATATACATTTTATTATGTAAGTTTGTAACTCTTACTAGCATTTGATAAATTCTTTCTGCAAGCCGCACTTGCTGATCATCTCCCAAAGCAAAGTGGACAAAAAAAAAAGAGAAAAGATCTCTCTCAAACTTCTTGTGATATTGTAAATAGTGAGGGGAGGAGAGCGCAAGGATGGCCTCTTTTGTCACATGCTGCTTTCAGTTCAAGAGATCTATCTAGGCCAGAGCTACTTCCCTGGACTGGTTGAAAGGCTGGGCACACATCTAGTAATGAGTATCTCCTGCTAAAGCAGTCATCCTGCTGGCGACAACTATCAGCATGAGCCACCTGAGAGCTACACCAGACATCTCCTTTTCTCAGAATCTGGGTTGTGCAGTGCAAGTCTTGCAGCTTTCAGCCATACAGATCTGTCAATGTTCAGCTTGCAGAGCAGCATCAGTTGGCCATTCCCAGAACAAAATCACTTCTTCAGTTGTAGGATTCAATCAAAACCCCGCAGACCTGTCAGGGGACCTGGATTTTAAAGGATCTCTGTTTTCTCTGCAAATACAGCTTTTTCCCCATGATCAGCTGCAGACACAACTACCTATTTTGGCATAGACCAGCCACACAAACTCCAGAACTGAATGTCTTGACCTTATAGCTTAAAAAAGATGAGTCTAAAACCTTAGTTTAAGCAACCGCTTGCTTTCTGGGGCACATTCCCCAGTGCTTTAATTCAGAGGAGCTCTGTAAAACTGTAGTAAAGTTCTGTCAGTTGATCCTAATTTATTGCTAATCAGTCATAGACTTTTCAGTTAAAGCAGTCAGATTCTACTCCTGTTAGAAAAATACCCCCCCTCTCTCTCACACACACACACAAAAACCCCACAAAACAAACACAAAAAAATCTGACATAATCAAAAATTAAATCAGTCTGCATCTAATGCGCAGTCTGCTACACTAATTTTTCTGCAACACTAATTTTTCTGCAACGAAGCATGAGACAATTGTCTGTACACTCTTCCTCTCTGGGTCCAGGTCTCACTCATCCTCCACTACCAGGCTGCGTCTACACCTGCTGCCTTACTTCTGCTTTAACCAAATATTGTCACCATCTTTTCCTCATCTTCCTCTTCTTAGCATTACAAACTACTTTGGTACCTCTACTCTACTCGTAGCCTGACACCTGGCCTACTTCATTCATATCAGTCCTGATCTAGTAGAAGATTGTATCAGACAGAGTTCAAGTTATCAAATCTGGAGACTGACACCATTCAGAGACATAAATACACCATGCATGGCACTCCCAATTGCAGCAACATCGTCCACTGCCAACCTAACTGGCTATTATCAGGGACAGCAGAAGATCAGCAGTGCTCAGCATATGTGTTGTGCCCATCTCACACAAGCATTTTGTTTGCAGTCCCCTACACAGTAGGATGGGACCTGGGGCACTAGTTCATCTGAGGCCCAGTGGAAAAGACAGGGCAGATTTTAATAATGGACATAACAAATTCTGCTGGTGTCCAGAGATGGATCAGGTAACATGAGGTGTTTCTGTGAAACTGTCCAGTTTAGCTAATGAGAAGGTGAAAAGTGCAGCAGATTTACTTAGAATCTGACCTAGGATTATTCTAGATCTGACAAGCTGGTCTTCTCTGACACTGAGATTTTTAATTGTTTTGCACCTCCCTTAGTTATCAGTAACAGTAGAAAAAGTGTGAAAAAGATTGTCAGTTTTCCTTCACGTGTTATATCCACTTGCCCAAGTGCAAATGACTATATAAGGTAGACAGGAATGGATAAGCAAATTGCCTAGATCCATATTGCAGACTTTTGTAAAACAGAAACTATCCTCCTTAGCATTCTTTCTGTGGCCTTGCCTTATTTTCAAGGGAAATCTGGCAGGGATCCAGGAGGGATAAGGAAGCTGACATTACACCTCCTTTGGCTAAACATTGCATTCTCCTATTGAGCAAGTCCCTTCTGAAACCAGTTGGAGTTTTGTTTCTTTAGGGGCCTGCAGAACTTGCTCCTAAGTAGATATTTAAAAGAAAATCCATTTAATTAAATCAGTTGTATAGCATAAGCCTTCTGTGCAAGAGGTAGCTAGTCCTATTCTCAACAGGCAAATGTTCTCCTCTGTTCAGTCTGCTCATCTGTAGAATTGGAGGCACTGACAAAGTGAACCTACTGAGAAATGGAAATAAATGGAGGCAGACGAAACCAAACTGAACCAAGAAAAAAATGCTTATTGTCAGCTCCTCACATCTCAGGTTACACAAATGACAGTTATGCCAATACAGTCAGGAAAACACCATACTGTAAAGAAAGTAGAAGAATACGTTGAACTGCAAATAACCAAGTGCTCCACGGTCAAACAAAACGGAAGTGCCCCTACTTGGTTCTGTCTCTGACTTTATGTAACTGCTAGCTATTTAATATGCTGAGAGATGGTTTTTTTTTCCCATCTACCTAGTCAACAGAAAGTAGCTTTAGATAACTGACGTGGTAGTTATTATTTACATTTGTATTTTACAAAATCCCTAAGGACCTGTTTCCACAGTTACAAGTTACTAGGCTCTTGCTGTAGCTTGAGAGGGGTCAGAGCCCAGAACACAGCGCGTTGTAAAGGCGTTCTGGCTACAATCTTTCCTCTTGCCACTAGTCTATGCTGTTGTATAAAATTCAGAACGAGCCTGAGTAAGCTCACTGCAATTGTCGGGATGATCACTTTTGTCTCAGAATCTTCCGAATTCAATTGCAGAAAGGTATGCTCTATTGTTCTTTCCTGTAAAGTATATTTAGCTTGCTTAATTAACCTATATTCCAAACAAGTCATGCAGGTGTTCACCTAACTCTCTGTATGCCTTTGTGATTAAACTGTAATGAAAGGGAGTCTAAAGTAAATTTCTCTATGCTATAGCTCTGGAACAGACCCCCTCCCCCCCCCCCCCAAAAAAAAAATCAAGAGATAACATTTCTTTCAGACAAATTAATATTATTCTGAACTCTCTCTATGAAAGGAAAAATAAAAAGGGGGATCAGAATGAACATAAGGATGCAAGGTGGTTTTGATAATACTTAATACAGGCTATTTCAGTTGGAGACAGGTGCAGAGATGTAAAATAGTTCAATGGGGTGCAGAGCATAACAGCTAGCACACAGCTTTCAGAAGTTTGTATTTCTTTGTAATATCTTTCTATATATTTTCTTCTAAAAAAATACACAGTAGTGCAAACCCTAAATAGGAAATAAAATATGTCAATGCCAGGCAGGCCAGCAATCAAAAGCAACCATACAATAGGAACCCACTATGTGCCCATGAAGGAAGAAAAAGTGATTTGATCACAGATTTTGCTTTCAAGCCTTTAGTGGATTCTTAAAAACAATGGAAGGCAAAAATTACTTTATCCACTCCTAGAAGGAAAATGCTTTGCCCTTTGTCTTCTAAACTTTCAATTAGAGCAACATGAATGTCACAAAAATATACATTTGCTTGCACTGTATTATGTTAGAAGACAGATTTAAAATATTACTAGAATGAGATGAGGATTGATCTGATGAAACATTGGCATTATTATGATCTTAGTACATGTTAATGAACTTCTAAAATGCAAATCATTGACCCACTAGGTGGTCTCATGGTATCATAAATGGCAATCTTTTGTATTCCAGCATCCAAATACCTAGTTAGGAGCTTTACAGAATGCACATTATAGGTGATACAGACCGTAACAAGTACTTTGGCAAGGGGGGAAAAAAGCCATTGCAGCCTAATGTGTCAATTTAAATGAAGGGATTTTTATGTTATGAACCATATGTTCAAAGAACATTACATGTAAAATTACATACAATCATCCTGACTATGAAGAACACAATAATCCAGGTACATTAGTGAATGGCTTCTGGTGAAATGTGATACTGGTGTTTTTTTCCACTTAGCTTCTGTCAAGTAATAATTTGGTTTGTAGCCATTCCTACTCTCCTGTGATCCCAATAAAAGTCAAGAGTAAGAAGATTAGGCCAATTAGATGGGAAAGCAGACCAACAGTGAGATCTTTCAGCAGTGATGGTGGTGATGGTGTCACCACTCTTTTTTAGCCATGGCAAAAATAGTAACATTGGTGCTTCAAAGGAGATGTGGTTTGAGGACAGGAAAGGAAGTTGGATATTCTGTTGGCACACACCTCCCAGGCCTCTTTCCACCTGCCCTCCTAAGCTGCTGTCTCTCTGATCACAAGGCTCAGCAGCCTTTGGTGATCCCACACCACACTTTGGTGATCACTGAGGAATGAAGCAGGTGCCTGACTTTGCAGCTAAGTGGAGGTGCTCAGACAACTCATTCTGGTGTCGATGCTACTGCAGAAGTGACCCACGGTTTTAAGGAAACAATGAAATACAATTTTAATATTAATCTACAGAAAATGCTTACCAGCTTGCAAAATTATCAACTCTATTTTTCAACTGATTGATTTTACCAAATGAAGCCAATGTATCAAAAGTAATCTCTCCTCTCTAATTATTATTAATAAAGACTGTTTATTTGCCCTTAACAATTCAATTTCTGTCTCCAAACTAATAATGGTCTGAAGTAATTCAGGAACCAGAAGGAGGGCAAAGAAGTATGCAGAAAAGGCAGAAGAAACGTTGCTTAAAATAAAGCCATTTTGGGAACTGTGGCTACATTTCTGTGGTTCTCAGGATGCTCATCTGGGAGGCTCATGCATATATCCTCAATCACCCTTCTCTTGCCGTAGAACTGGCCAGGAAATTCTGTAGCCCTGTTTGAGAGTTCTCACAGCACACCCCCTCAGTGCAGGAGACACCTGTGAGAACACAGCAAGGACCTGACATCACCTCTGCCTGGAACCAGAGATTTTACAGGCAGAAGAGGAGGAAAATGATGGCTCATTGCCTGTGCTCTTTTTTTACTCCTGCCACCAGCAGCTGTGTGCCTTGTTTTTGAGTGGACAGAAGCTATTTTATCTCTTCCCAAAGGAGTAAAATAAAAATGCTCCACATGGGATTGGAAGTTTAAATGAAAATACTACTCACAAATATATATAGAAATGCAAAATACACAGATTCAAATTCAGTTTTGGCCCAGTCCTCCAACCTGGGCTTACCACAATCTCTTTAGGCCAAGATCTTGCAAAGCCTTCCCCCCATACCAGGCCTAAGACCAGGTCTCAGTGCCCCCATGTCACCACCCCTTCCTGCTTCGCCCCATACCAGGCCCAAAGTGCACAGCAAAAATTAGCCTGGCCACTCAAGGCCAAAAGCCTCCTCTGAAATATCAAACAAGAGCTAACGGCCAATGTGTGCAGGAAGTAGGGAGAGAGAGAAAAGGGAAGAACAGACAATAATGTCTGTTTAGATAGGGGTGTAGGATGATGGGTATTAAATAACAAAGATTACCTTTTCTGGTGTCCATCCCTTGTGCTCTCTGGTACTTCTGGAGGACTCAAGAACCTCTATGGTTTGTAAACCCATAACACTGGTCACTAAATGCTGTGTGAAGCAGGCAATGCTGGTATCAAAGTCTAATCTAAATGAGTTAACGTCTCAAACATTGTGTGAGGCAGTAGCCTTGCAGTGAGGACAAATGTACTCTGCAGTCAAGACAAGGAACCAAATATGTCAGCTCAGGAGGGTAGGACCAATGGCCTTGCCCCTTGCCAAGTGTTCGTATGTTCCATTGAGATAAGGAAGACATGGCATACTGTGCAAAGGGTAATAGAATACAAGACCTCTCTGACCCCTAACTCAATTGGTGTAAAGGGTTAATGCTGCCCTTCCCTCCTCAGACATGTGGACATTGGTCAGCACCTGCCTTCCCAACCTTCCCATGGAAATTAGCAGATCTGTCAGGAAGACAAGAAGCCACATCCCTTTTAGCAAGAAACAGAAAGGACTTGAACACACTGTCAATTGCACAGGCAGCACTAAAGGCTCAAGGAACTGACCAGAAAAGACATCATTGGAAGCTTGGGTGGTGGGACAGATGTTTACCTTTTCTCTCCCCCTCTCCCTTAGACACATCATATACATACACATATGATTATAATCAGGCACTTAACAATTAAATCTCTGTGTGGATTTATGATGTTAAGTCTCCTTAATTCGACCCAAGAAAAATCATCAAATCTGAGCCACTCCCCTTCCTCTCTCTCAGGTCAAGTGGAACATGACAGTTGGCCTGGGTCCTACCTCCCACCAGTCTTCTTGAAATTTTGCATCCCAGTTTCACAAAGTTGTTTGGCTTCTGTCTATGTCTTTCAGTGGAAGGGAGCCTCAGATGAACTTCAAAGGAGTGAGTGCTTGCCATTTTGTTTCTTTGTGTTTTTTTTTTTCCTTTCCAAAGCCCTGACTTGTATTCTAAATGGCCTCCTGACACATATTTGTGCTTGAGGAGGTTAAGAAACTTTTGCCTCTCAGAAATGATGTGCTCAGTTTATCCACAACCTCTGTACAGTGAAAGCAACTGCAATCAAATACCCTCATGTTACCCAGCATTTAGCAGAGCCCTGACCTGACAGTGCCATCCTCTCTAGGGAGGAGAGGTAATTTAGACTCCATGATAGCTTCCTTCTGTCCGACTCTATAGTACTGGATGTTGCTAATTATATGTGGGTTGTGCTTTGCTTTGTGTCTTTCTCCAAATTAAATCTCTCTTCACCATTTTAGCACAGCTTTTTTACTCCTGTTTTAGCTTTCTAAAGATGCATCTGTACAGCACCTTCATGCAAGCATCATAAAAAATGCTAAATGACTTATGTAGGTCTTCTCACTTAAGGTCATTTCAATTATGGCAACATCAACAGATGTATGTGTTCATTAATAAAAGTGTGATATGTGTTTGTGTCCCTCTGAAAGTTCAGTCAGAAAATTATAGATTAGACTGAGACACTGCAGGAATTGCTGCTCTGTAAGTCAAATGCTCTATTATTAAAAATGTCATCCCATATGAATTTCATAAATAGCAAAGCCAAGAACAGAGTAACCATTTTAAAAAGTCTAGAGGGGATTTCATAACAACATTTAAATGCATTACTACTCAAACAATTTGATTGGCTTATAAAATATTTAAAACTGCAGCTGTACTTGTGGTGTTTAATGTTGACTATTTTGATTTCTGGAACATCTTACCTAAGACATACAACTTTACAAAACTAGTTCTATAATGAGTATATAAATATACAAGAAAATCTCTAACCCATATTTTCCAAGGTACTGTATATAGCTGCCTTATTCTGCATACACAAAAGCAAACTGAAAAGGAACCTTAGACATTAGAGTTTAAGACTCACCTCTGAAATAAAGCAAGACCTTATTTTGCCAAAGGTATCCCAATGATTAAAAATATACATCACAAGAGATGCAGCACAGCATGTGCTAAAGAGATATTATTGGCCAGATTCTCAGGACAAGTAAACTGGCACTGATCCGTTGTAGTTAATAGTTACACTGACAATCTTTGGCTTTATTTTCATCCTGTGTCCTCTAATTTTTTTTTCCCAGTATCACTATTACATATGTATTAGGTATGTTTGGGTTCGTAATTAAATCTTCATTGACTTTTTAAGCTGAAAGGACAATTTTAAAGCCTATTTTTCAAAAGAATAGCTATGTATTAATCCACAAATATATACTGATGCCCATATGTTAGAGATATCCTCTCATATGCTAACAGTACCTCTTCTGCCAAACTATCTGTCATCTCCGCTGCTTTCCCTGGATGAGTGTCAAGACATAATTCATCTGACTAACTCATGTATTGGTCACCGAATTTCCACAGAAAGCAACCTTGTTTGAGAATCACAGGGACTATCAGAAGTATACTCAGTAATGGGAGCCATCTTACCTGGCTGTTCCTGGATGAGACTGGGGCTAAAGCTGAAAGCATAAAGCTTTTCAGCTATGGGATCTGTTCCGTAGGCAAGTGTTATATCCACATTCGTTGTGCCTGTCCAGAAGAGAGTGTGGGTTACCTTATTTTTGGTAGAGTTGTCCCAGGAATGCTCAAAGTTGCCACTGAGACCTTGCTGCTGGTGTTTGCTTGTCTCCTGCAGGCAGTTTGACCAGTTAATGGACTCAGGCAGTATACAACCCTGTCCTTGCAGCAGGGGACAAGGTTTTCTCTGCTTGACATTGCTCCCACAAAGGCAGAGTAGATGGAGGTGCAAAACATGCCCACAATGCATTTAAGTGTGTGCTACAGGGAATTTTAAACCTGTGGGTGCATATGAAGGATGACCCAGTGTCATCCCAAAACATGATTCTGCTGGCATGCCATTTAAGTAGTAGCTTGGTTTTGGCCATGAAAGCACAGCTATCATATTCCACTTTAACCTGAAGAGACACAAGGACATCCCCTCCACGTTTTCCATTTCTTCCTAGGACTCTCATTTCTCAAGACATTTTGTTTTAGGCCATTTAATCTGCACATATGCAAACTCAAAATTCCTTTCTGAAACTTCTCTAATGCTGCCCATCATTTAGGCTTGGCATAAAAGCATCATTCACAGAGCTCAGCAAGGCAAATGACCTCGCACACCTTGTTTTCCTGATGGAAAGTCACCTGTATTTATTACTATTGGAAAGTCACCTGTATTTATTACTATTAAACAGAAATTGACTTGGACTTCCATATGTGACCTCATTTGGTATAGTTAATTCCGGATTCCAGAATTATCATTAGAACAAAAATCACACCTTACACATTGAAATCAACAGGAATTAGACTTCATTGAACGCATGCAAGGCTATAACAAAGATAATCAAACAGCATAAGGATAACCCAGTAATTGTTGAAATGAGGCCGAACATCTCCATGGTTTGTCTCAACAGCTAGCCCTGGGCTGAGCCACATTTGGAGTTCAGGAAGTTTTTATCATTTTAAAGTATGTCAAGCCTGTGCACTTCAGGGCACAGCAGGAAGCAGAGGGAGGATTTTACCTGCCCTGAAGTATGCAGTTCTAGTCCAGTAAATGAAGATCACCCAGTTCCATTTGAGCAAGTGAACGCTCCAGCTTCCAGTTGAGAGCATGCATATCCACCAGGCCTTCAAAACCAGGCCACTGCCTAACTGGTACACATTCTGCTCCCTCAGGTGGTCTCTGAAAAATCATCCAGTCTTTAAAAAGAAACACAAACCAGAAGTTCCTGTAATTTCCTGGGTTTCCATCTGACAAAGAAGCTAAAGGCTGCTGAAGCAAATTAGGAGCACTCTCAGTATATCTTTAGAATTACTTTCTCCTCAGCCTGAAAGCAGAATTTGACATTCAGTAACCTTTGTAAGTCCAAAGAAATGCTATTGACTTCACTACAACTACTATAAATTTACATGCCATACAAGAGAGTGTGGAGCTGTGCCATGGTCTGGACATTATTCCATGAATTCATATGATATAGAACAAGTCTAATAATGACACGTGGAGGTTTTGTTTTATATGCCTGGTTTCTTGGCGCATAGTCATTTTCATGAGTGGTTCCTGTCCAGTGCTGAGCACAGAGGCATGAACATTTCCCTACTCCTGCTGGTCACACCATTCCTGATACAGGCCAGGATGCTGGTTTGCCCTCTTGTCCACCTGTACACACTGTTGCTCATGTTCAGACAGCTGTCAGTCAGCACCCCCAAGTCCTTTTCCACCAGGCAATTCTTCAGCCACTGTGCCCTATGCCTGTAGGACTGCATGGGGTTGTTGTGTCCCAAGTGCAGGACGTACCACTTGGCTTTGTTAAACCTGATACAATTGACCTTGGCCAGTTGATCCAGCTTGTCCAGATCTCTATGCAGAGCCTTCCTGCCCTCAAGCAGATCAACACCCACCCAATTTACTGTCACCTGGATTCTAGGAATGGTGTCTTTCCTGTGACTGAAGTGAGAGCTGTGTCATTTAAGAGAGTTCAGAAAAATGTGCACCAGAAATTTGTGCAAACAGCCATGTACATAGTGCAGAAAACTAAAGAAAATGTACTAACAGAGCTATTAATTTTTGTCTGTCTTCACTTCTCTCATTCTATTTATGTGTGTTCTCCTTGTAAAAATGAACTAGGTATATGGAAAACATATGATCAAACATTTATATTCAGGCATAGCATGAAGGAGCTTATACTATCTTTCTCCCATACTATCACTTGCCAGAATGATTTGGCAAGAAATCTACTGGCTTGTGATTTTAGGGAAGCAGCTTGAAGCAGGTAAGTATCCTGCTGTATTCATATAATTTCTTGGATACAACATGCATAAACTTCATATCATTATGCAGTTTGAAGTGTACTATGCTTTTGCAGATGATCCTATAGGTACAGAGTCCAAAGACTATCAGAGAGGCAAAATACCTCTGAAAGGGACTAAGTATGAATAAACACCCAGCTTCATTCTTCACCACTAAAGCAGTGTTTAAGGTTCAGGTTTTATGGTGGAGAGGGGCTCTATTTCACCTCAGTGGTGTTATTCTTGATTTACACCAGATTAGAGTTAGTCCTCACAACTAAAGAAATCTATTCTACCAGGATGGTGAGGGAGGCATTGATCCTAAACAAATAAAATTACCATCTCCTTCAATTAACCTGGGCTTCATTACACAGTTTTGCAAATAAAAGCAGCAAAAAATATTCACACAGCTCTTATGCTGTCAGTCTGATCTTCTGCTAATTTTTCCAATGATGGCAAATACTTTACTAGGCAGAAAATGTACAAGCAGTAGAGCCTTTTGCACAAAGTAAGAAATCAGAAAATCTGAAGATAGTAGTTCATTAGATACTTCAGTATCAGTGGCAGGCAGCAGGTTCTGTGCATATGTGCATGGTGACTTAAAGGCAGTAACACATCTTCTGATCTTATGGCTTCATTATTCCTTACTGACCTATTAACCAAATCCATTGTAAAGATTTACAAACCACACCTGCAGTTCCTCTGCAAATATAAGTTGTTTTTGTTGAAATCACGTTCCTGGGGATAGAGTCACTGACTCAAAGAGGCAGCCCAAATTTAGGCAGAATTTCTAAATCACAACGAATAAAGTCTGTAAGAGCCAAAGAATATTTGAGAGATACATTAATATAAGCATTTCTAAAGTATGGCTTAATGACAGAAAAAGATGCCAGTCACATGCTTATTAGTTTGTATACTGGTAAACTGGAAGTTTTCACGCATCATTAAGATTGTTGAGATCTTTTCTGTCCACATTCACACAGATCACAGTGATGTTCTAAACAAAAGGAAAACACTTGTTTGTGTGAACTTGGATTACACAAGTGCTCTGACAGTGAGCAAGATGAGCAAGAGAAACACACTGATCATTACTAAATTCTCACACTGCTCATTTCAGCATCTCTTTTCTACAGGTATTCTATTCTGTCTTAAGGCACTGCTGTTGTACTAAAGAAATTGTGTTAATTAACCAGCTCCTTCTGATATGCAGTTTTAACTGTATCTGAGATCTACACTTTTTCCTTAAAGGTCTCCCAAGACAGATTCAATCCACCACTGGTTTAACCATGAACACGGTAGTTGTTCCCAGAAGTAAAATTGAGGAAGCAGACAATGGAGGGGACAGGAGACAAGGAAGTCTTAGCACAGAAAGATGCCAATTTCCAAAACATTGTGTGTGTTGGAAGCAACATTTAAAGGGCTGCAAAAATACAGATGGAATTAAAGAAAGGACCATAACAAGGAACAGAACTGATGTCATAGCCTATCACCTCTCTATAGTTTTGGTTTTATTGGTTTCACTTCACATTAAGCTGTACCTTCCAAAGCATGTTTATCATCACTAAGAATGAAAAGTGTGTGCTAAATAACCTACTCCATTTTGAAAATTTCAATCTCTTATTTTAAGCAAATTCAGCAATCACATCATTGTATTTTCAGATTTTTTTTCCCCAGAAAAGTTCAGACACTCCTCAAACACAGTGCCATTTATTTTACAATCAGTAGGGATCATAGCCCTAAAACTCCCAGGATTTATTAAAGAAAATCTAAAATTTTCCCTTCCATTTCATGAGCACAAAGGAAAACAATTTGAAAAAAAAAACCCTATCTATGACTGGGCAGACCACAGGACTGGTGTACTAGGTACTCCTAGTAATCTGTCACTGACAAAGGCACTATAGGAAGATGAGCAGTCAAACATCTACCCAAATAAGCATCCGTGGTTGCTCCCTAGCTCACATTAGATAATGCCTGGTAAATGCTTTGAAGCAGAAAAGTATGTTTCTCTACTAAAATGTTTCCTCCTGTCTTTAAATAATTGCCAGTAGAAATCTGGATAGTCTATATATTTTTATAAACATCACTCCTTAGGCTTCACTGGTACCTTCTGGCAATTAATTATTCTACAAGTGCACTGTATAATCCTAACAAAAGGAACCTCTAAGTTCCTTTTGCTCATATTACAAACACTGCATGTTGAAAGTCAGAAGGGGGGGATCCCAGAAAACCACATTCTAATAGATGCAAAAATAATTCAACATCCCTGAACATGGATCTGGCTTTACAGAGTAGAGGATGTATTTTATCTTTATTTACTATTCGTATGACTGCAGCATGAAGAGAATCACACAATTTTAAGTCAGTACTACATTATTCTATATACTCTGTAGGGTTTGCCACCTTCCTAAAGGTTTTACATGTAGTAAAGGACAACATAAAATACAGAAGGTTTGCAGAGCACCCAGATCTACTGGATTTGCAGTTCTTTACTTCCAATGGCCTAGTACTCCCATTTCTGTGTGAATTTATGTTTTTGAGTCTCACATCACTCACTGCAGGTGCAAAACTTCTTTGATTCAGTGAGGCAAAAGGGTAGCAGTAATTTGGCTAATTTCCCTGTAAACTGGTGTGCAAGGAAGCAGGACGAGGTATCAAGAATGAAGGACGAGCTGCCAACAAGACTCCTTTGGTTATTCTCACTTCCACAGGAGTCCACTAGAAACACAAAGGCTGCTCAAGTCATCAGACTGAAATGATCATGGTAAGATAGCTCTATTCCCCTTTGCAGCACAGAGGGCTGGATCCTCCCGTTTTCCACAGACAGGGCTCTTGCCCGCTCACAGTTAGGTGTGGATCACAGGATCACATGGTATTAGGGGTTGGAAGGGACCCGAGGAGATTGAGTGCAACATCCCTGCTGGAGCAGGACCATACAATCCAGCACAGATCACAGAGGAACATGTCCAGACAGGCCTTGAAAGTCTCCAGAGAAGGAGACTCCACAACCACTCTGGGAAGCCTATTCCAGTGCTCTGGGATCCTTAC
The DNA here is from genome assembly GCA_013400475.1 of Tricholaema leucomelas. Taxonomy (NCBI): domain Eukaryota; kingdom Metazoa; phylum Chordata; class Aves; order Piciformes; family Lybiidae; genus Tricholaema lacrymosa; species Tricholaema leucomelas. The sequence goes on from WAAF01013548.1 coordinate 253,006, forward strand.
AGTAAAGAAGTTCCCCCTTGTGTTGAGGCAGAACCTCTTTTGCTGCAACCTACAGCTATTGCTCCTTGTCCTATCACAGGGAGCAAGTGAGCAGAGCCTGTCTCCCTGCTCCTGGCCAGCCTTCAGATACTTATAAACATTTATCAAATCTCCTCTAAGTTTTCTTTTCTCCAGACTAAAAAGCCCCAGGTCCCTCAGCCTCTCCTCATAAGCCTTGCCCTCCTGTCCCCTAATCATCTTTGTAGCCCTCCACTGGACCCTCTCCAGCAGATCCCTGTCCCTCTTAAACTGGGTAGCCCAAAACTGAACACAGTACAGGATGCAAAGGATGTACCGGATGCAAAGACCAAAGTGGGCTGTGTTTGTGACACCCTTCCACGTTTCACGTAACAAGGTTCATGAATTGCTACTTACCTCAAACCAGCTATGCATAACTTCTCAGTTTTCCGGCTTGCTGGCATTTGCAAAGGCTTGTGCAAGCTACATCCTCCCTAAGCAAAGGCTGAATCTGTTTTCAGTGAGTTGTTTTTTTTTTTTCTGGCAGCAGATATAAGGCCACACAGTCAAATAATGAACTTGTCTTTCATTTGGACATAGTTTATTAATGACAAAAACGCTAATCCATTAATCAATTTAAAACAAGTTGGTAAAAGAAAAAAATTCTCACTCTCCTTTAGTAACAGGATCACATGCATCTTAAAAGGGGGCCATTATCTCCATGGGTTTCTCAGCTGAAGTTAAAAATCTAAAAATGATTTTCATTCATTTCTCATTAAAATGCAAAATTATTCAAATTAGATAGTAATTAACCATCTACTCAGTAGAAAACCTTTTCATGATAATTTATGATAAACTCAGTAGCAGCTTTGATTGAGATTGATTTTTGGTGTTGAGAAGCTATCATGAATACAAAAAAGCACCTGAAAAAATATTTTTAAACACCTAACTTACTGCTCAACTAATTATATGGTAACCATGTTCACAGATGATTTCAAAGGGAGGCCTATAGGCAAGATACTAATGCTGAATGAAACAGGCACAACATCCTTTTGAGTTTGTCCTACATTTCATCTTAAAGCTCGGCTTTCTTCACATCTCCCAGCCTAATTCATTTAGAATGCTAAATGTTTAGCACTGTTTAATTCAGCAAACGACTGCATTGGAACCAAGGCTTTGCTCAATAAGGCTTACAGGATTGCTTTCAAGATAAAACTGTTTTGAAAAATCAAAATACATTCAAGACAAACTGTTGTTTTACAACACAGTGTTCCTGGGAACATCACCATGATTTGTGAACAGACCCCAGATCTATTTCTGCAGATGGTGATGAGAGCTCAGCAGGTTAAGGGGTTAATATCATGGGCAAGCTGCACTAAGGAGAATATGGTTTTGTTCTTAGCAGCAAAGGTGAGCTTCAGGTTTGGGGGACAGTGCAGCTCTAAACACTGGGGATTGCTGTTTAAAAATGTTACTCTCTTGAGGTGGCAAAACCAGAGGGAAAGAAGCATCGACCTTGCACTGCTGAAGTAGCATTAAGGGGAGAAAAAACTTCTTTAATACCTATTGCTGCTAGTGGGAATTGCTGTGAGCACCCATGCCAAAGAGGCAGGACTATGGAGGAAAGAAAAAAAACTTAAAGGTTTTTCCTCTGAACTTGATCACAGAACTAACGCAACCAACAGCTGATGATTTCTTACTAAATAAGTTACATACTGCACATGCCGGGGATTTTGTGGTTTTTCAATAATTACCAACAGTAACAGGAGAAAGAGGAACCTTGAAGACAAGACTTTCGAACTATGTCATTAAGAAAGGAGAGAAGAAGAGGGGAAGGGATCAGTTTTGCTTATGAGCTCTGCATCCATCCCTAAGATTTAGCTCCAGCTCAGAAGTAGAGCTAATAGGCCTGTTCTCTGGGGTGAAATCAAGGCTATGCATAAGCTGCACCTCAGCACAGCCAAGTCTTTTTTTCTTCCTTAAACCACAAGACCTAAGTATACACATATATGTCTAATAAACATGTAGCTAGCAGCATAAGGATAGAGTAGGATAGCTTTGAACAGATCTCCATTCCTGTAAGTACAATGGCACCAGCATTCACATATATTATAACCACAGATTCATAGAATTGTTTCAATTAGGTCTTAGCTCTGTTTTATTTACTGTCCCACTGCAACCTGCAAAATCTTTTTCCTCATCAGTGCACTATATATATGTCCTGATTAGTATATAATCCCCAACTGTACTTCTTGGCTCTGGGTTATTTTTTACACTGAAATGTATTTGCCATCTATTGACTTAGTACCTACACAACCCAAAGCCAATTGAATTGGACTGCATTGTTCCTCATTATTTACCCCACCTGCAATTGCTTCCAGATGGTACCATGTTACAGTGACTCTATTCATTCCTCCCTAGAAGGACCAGACGGTGGCAAAGGACAACCTTCCCCAAGAGCCCTCTTTCTCTGGGCAGAGAAGGGACCACATTCATCCTGACAGCATTCATCCACAGTCACGACATGAGTATGTTTTCAAAGGGTAATAAAAACCTCTGTCCAGAAGATACCGATGATACCCAAGTTAATATTTCTTCTTTTCCAGGCACACAGTGAGAATCATTTTAAATCTGGTACAATACTTGCATGATATTGAAACTAAAATTCCTGCTCAAGTGACATGTCACAGATGGGGCTCAGAAAGAAAGGCCATTTTGGGAAGGAAAACATCATCTCTCAACTTCTAGATTTAACTACCAGATAAAAGAGAATCTCACAGGAAAAGATGATAGAAAAGAATTTCAGAGGGACTGATGCAATTAACAGTGTTTTCTGAGAGAGCATAAACTAAAAGCAAGAAGAAATCTGTTCCAAACTTCATTGCTTTTCAATGATCTATTTTCCCTATTTTTTGAGATTCAAATAAACTGAAGGTAACCATCTCTTTAATAAAAGCAGAAATAATAATATTCTAAGTACTTATAAATCTCTTCTTTTATTCTTTCCTTTGGAATATCTCAGGGGAGTTCAAAAGAATTAACTTCTTAAATGGTGAAGTGCTAGTCTACTTGTGAGGAAATTGAAGCAAAGGACAGGTTTGGTTACGTGTTCAATAGGTCACATAGGAAGTTTTTGTCAAAAGTAGAAACAGTTACTTAATGTTAACCTGGAGCCCTAAGCATTAGTCTCTAGATTTTCTTTCTGGTTTAGGGAGAATAGATGTCGGTGACAACTTTGGCTGAGTGAGTCTACAATTAAAAAAGCTCTGATACAGCTGTGCTGTTCAGGCAGCTGATCGGTTATGGTGAACCGCAAGAGCAAACATTTTAAAGTAGTGCACTTTTTAATCTGACAGTCAAAAGCTTAACAATGTCCATTGGCTGACAGTTGACTTCTGAAGAAGTCCAACAGGAAATCATGTGACATATCTCTGACCACTTCAAATCTCTAGAATGAGAACAAAGAAGCTGGAAAGCTACCTAAACCAGTAAGTTAAAACCATCATAGCCATCATCCCAAAAGAATCCATCTCAGAAAGGTTTTTCCTCCTAAGGAGCGCAGGAAATATCCTCTTCAACAAAATGCTACCCATATTTTGGTGCTACATTTGAAGTTTCAAAGAGGTTTCAAAACTAGGTAAGATAATATATGGCCCAGCTGTAAAATCAGAGAGGAGGGATACCACAAGAGCTAAGTGGGCCAAAATTCCGCTGGTGTCTGACTACTCATCTACAGTGGAGTAAAACCGTAGCTTTGTCCTTGTGGCTTCTGCAGTCTAATTTTTTTTTTCCCGCTTGTGAAAATGTGAAATAGTTAACAACCTTGTTTCAATAATATATAATCCTGAGGTAAGAAAAACTGGGGACCTAAGGAACCTGGGTTTTTTTTCCCCTCCCTTATTATAAAGTCATTTTTCAAATCACCTTTCTGACACATTTGTCCATATTGATTAGCTGCTTTTAGAATGACATTGTCTGACCTGTCTAAATCCATCAATTGCTCTCCTGCTGATGCTTAATTCCCAGGCTACTTTAGCTTCTAATGGTATGATATGAATATTATTCATAAAGTCTTTTTGCTGAAAAGATCAATAATCACGTACATCTTAAATCTGCATTCTGGGTGTTGTTCAGGTAGCCCTTTAACTAGCCACAGACTCTTCTATTTTCCTTTTATCACTGTAGACTGTAAATGTTTCATTAGTAGCATTTAGAGAGTACATACTTGATACTATATCCCCAGGAGTTTCTAGTGAGTTATTAGGAACTTGTTCAGCATTAGGATTAATGCATATTCCCAGTAGTTTTCATTGCATTTCCATTCTGCGTGCCACAAACCCTACTGTTAAATATGTTTTGTCCACTTAGAAACTGTTTGGTAGGGAAGGCATGCCTTAATTGTTCCCAAGACATTGGGTAATGCTTTACTGATGGGCCTAAGGTTGAACTAATAGGCAAGTAAGATGCAGTTTAGCTTCAGCAAGTTTAAAAGTACTAATGAAGCACAATGTATTGAAGTTAAGAACTTGTCAAGGCAGGCAGTTCATAGAGAAAGTTGAAACAACCTTTACATTTTTACTTTTTTTTTAATACAAGCAATGGATAACCCTGGTACTGAAAGAATATATTCCAGTTAAATATTTCCTAGATTAATGGACAGAGATTTGCCTTACAAAACCTGAAGAATTCAAAGGTCCCCTGCATTTGACTAAAAGCATGTAATCGAGAGGAGTTTTAGGATATTCAAAACGAGATCCTCAAGTTGAGAAAAGGACAAAATGTATCTGCCTGAATACCAGCAGGACAATATGCATGTAAAATGTGGAGTTTTCAGCTTGGATATCCTATATTCTAAGATGCTGTTTACACAACTGCTTATCTGTACTTAGCAGTCTTTGCAAGCTGGAAAACTGTAGAGCCTTAAAAGTATAAATACTGACTAGTCACCATTTTCACTTTACAACATTTTCCAAGAAGCCCTCTCAGAACAAAAAAGCCAGATTCTAAATATTTTAGTAACTACATAATTGATTGGAACTTCATTGGGTTTTAACTACTGCATGCCAGACAGTTGTGTTCAGTGACATAAAATACTTCATTTTCATTTTATGACATAAAAGTCTAAGTGTCCTGCTGCTAAGATGTATCAATCAAATCAGTGGTTCAAATGGAATACTATCTTGATGCTGGTATGAGAATGGAAATGATACTTTAGTTCACACTCAATCGGTACTGAATGTCTTCTTAGTCAATATCAGACTTCTGTGTATATGTTTGCAGAGCCATTACTTCAGGGTCCATAAAGTGGAATGCAGCACTTCTGACAGTGCTGTAGGAAATTAAAAAATAAAATTAAAAAAAAAACAAACCACAAAATTAAACCAAAACCAAACAACTCAGACTACCAAAAAAAAATAAAAAATAAAATGTTTGTATTGAAAAGGAAGAAATTAAACTTCATTTTAGAAGGATCATTTTAAGACAGGTATTTCACACAGTTAAAACCCATATGTTTTGTGGATGGTGATACTTCACAAACATTTGAAGAATGGTTATAAGCTGCGTCTCTGGAGAGCCGCAACAGTGGGTAGCGACATTGTAGGCTACATGGCAGGATGTTTTATTTCCACAGTATCACAGTATCAGAGTATCACCAAGGTTGGAAGAGACTTCATAGATCATCAAGTCCAACCCGTTACCTCAGAGCTCAAGGCCTGACCATGGCACCAAGTGCCACGTCCAATCCTGCCTTGAACAGCTCCAGGGACGGCAACTCCACCACCTCCCTGGGCAGCCCATTCCAGTGGCCAATGACTCTCTCAGTGAAGAACTTTCTCCTCACCTCAAGCCTAAATTTCCCCTGGCGCAGCTTGAGGATGTGTCGTCTTGTTCTGGTGCTGGCCGCCTGAGAGAAGACAGCAACCTCCTCCTGGCTACAACCACCCCTCAGGTAGTTGTAGACAGCAATAAGGTCTCCCCTGAGTCTCCTCTTCTCCAGGCTAAACAATCCCAGCTCCCTCAGCCTCTCCTCATAGGGCTTGTGCTCAAGGCCTCTCACCAGCCTCATTGCCCTTCTCTGGACACGTTCAAGCATCTCAATGTCCCTCTTAAACTGGGTGGCCCAGAACTGGACACAGTACTCAAGGTGCGGTCTAACCAGTGCAGAGTACAGGGGCAGAATAATCAACTCTCACTGTGTTGGTCTCACTGTGACCAACTCTCCAGCCGTGGAGCACATGATTATTGTGGTTAAGTGGAATGAAATCTCCTCATTTGAAAAGTTCAAATTGCTTTAATGCTGAGGGATGGACAAGAAAGTTTAATTAATAACCATCTTGGCTTGTATTATGCTTACATCTTAATTGGGCTTTTTCTTACATAGCTAATTTAGCTAACCACACATCCTTAGCATATGGACATTTAATTTCATGCTTTACAAATTTAATGCAAGGCTTTGCCAAGTGGACAATACATGCCCTAAGTACTGCTTCCAGCAAAACTGGGGAGCACAGTTACTTCTCTTCCATGAGAGCTATTCAGCACCATATTAATTTTCCCCAGCCAGACATTCTGTTGAAAATTTCAAATCAAAGTGCTTGCTACAATCATAGAAAATCAGAAGACTGAGCTTGGTTGGGCTTTTCTGTGTCTTACCTGTAGTAAAAGAATAACAAATACGACTCTGCTGCTTAAATGTTAGAAAGAATGACCTGCAGGTAGAAAAAAAAAAAATCGAAAAATAAAACCAAAACAAATTATCCAAAAATTCAAATGCTAAGCCTCCAGGCTGGACTGCATGCTGATTTCTTGTGACTTGGTGTGGGAATGAGCACATATCAAAAGGCCTCAATCAGTCAACTAACCAAAAATTTGTCATTTTGTACTTTTCAGTACCAGAATCCCTCAATACCATGCCCATAGCCCAAGTACATGCTCAGATTCATAGAAATTCAGGATCTCCTGGAGTCTACAACTCTCCCAACACAGGAGAAAAGGACTCAGTCTCAGCAGTCTGAATTCCTAAATAAAAACAATCTGCTTTATTCACTGCATCAGAGCACAATGGGGGACAGGTAGCCTTTTGCATCTGGAAGCCACTGAAAGCATTTCTGCATGTGCTTTTGATGATCCTCCTGGCATACTGTCTCTCTTTTCTTTCCTTGCATGTAAGAGTGGCTGTGTTTTTACAAAGCAGATACTTAAGACTGCTCTGCAGAAGGGCATAAAGGGATAAGACCTAGTGAGTGAAAACTTGCAACATTTTAGTAGTATGAATTGCTTCTTATTTTTCCTTAACATGTTGCCCTCCTTTAAGAGACATCTGTATGAAAAATCTAGAGAGGCACAAATGAACTTCTAGGACTAGACATCAGATGTTACTTAAAAGATTTAACCTAGTCTCTTAAACATCAAACATCTTCCCTCCACATACAGCTGTACCTTGTTACTTCACTTTTGCTCACCCTCCACAAGATGGCCTCCTTTGCAGCTTCTCACACTATAAATCAGTTTGAAAGTGCCACTGCACGGGACTTAACGCTGGCCCAAAGGACGAAACTATGCCACACGGAATACTGCAGCATTTGTGGTGGTTAACACTTATTCCTTACTGATAGCCTCATGTTTTCTACCCACCACATCATGGAAGCTTCATTTAATGCACTTGCAGAGATTTTCACGATTTTGAATTCTTTTCTTCTAAGCAAAGTAGATAATATTGACAACATCACCAAGTGATTACACCAGCAAAGCAGATGTATGGCACTGCACCCCTACAACTCCTCTTCTGCACTCCCAGTGTGCAGTTTTGCAAGCAAGGATACAGGCCACTGACAATAGAAGGAACAGTTTTGTTTAATAATTGTGAAGATCCATGTTACGGAAATGCCACTCAGACTTGCTATGCTTTCAATATAAACAATTGATCATTTTATAGCTCAACACAGTTACTGTGAGAGCACAAAGGATCGGGCATTTACAGATATTCAGGACAGCATGTGGGTAACCCAGTGGAAGCCAGATAATTTGTTCATGTGGTTTCTTCCTTCACCCACTGTTTGATAAGAAAATATGTTTAAAGTAGTGGTGGGAACTTCCAGTTCAAACAAACCCCATGTACGGCACAAATCACCTCACCTTTTGCAGGATCATCTTGCCCTGTCACTGCCAGTAGATTTCTCTGAAATCTATGAAAATCAGCAAATGTCTTCTCAGATGCAAGGCATTTTGTCTCACCATCCTGAAGGTCAATCAGGCACATTTATAAATCATAGTCCTCCAGATTCTATGTAATGTCACTTGGTCAATCCAATCTACGAAATTTCAACACACTATGCTTTTTGTCTTCCACAGTGAAGTCAGAGAACTAGGAGTCAGAGAACCTGTCACAAGCACAACTAGAGAATAATCCTCCTTGCTATGGGTGGCTCTGCTGCCACGAATATGCCTGACACCACCTTAGCCTGATTACATTTAATGCAAGAATAACGTTCCTCATCATGAGACACTCTTGAATCTTTTTTTTCCAAGAAGTTCCATCTCATCCAGGAAGGTGAGTGTTAAGTGCACCAACAACCCTCCTTGCATACCTATGAAGTTTGGATGCATGCACCCAGATGCAATGAAAAAAAACGTGACCACATGCTGACCTGCAGATGCTAAAGAGAGCTTCAGAAACTACAAGCCTTATCAATAAAATAGCTGTCTTCCTTGACAACAGTAAATTTTACTGTAGCAGCTCCTGTAGTGGATTTTTCTTCTAATGCCCCTTTCAAGTCCTATTGTATTATAACACGTGCAGTCCAAGAGGTAAGTGAGTTCCCAAAGCTGATGAAAAGGAGCTGACAAAAGCACTTAACACAAACCCACTTTTTCTCCTAAACTGATGCTTGTGATTCAGTGACACTTTAGAGTAACAACAAAAGTAAACTCTAGAACTGTAAACAAAAGCCTGCATGTGCTCAGGCTTTAAGGAATAGCTTGGAAAGTCCAGCTTTCACAAAGTCCTTGCAAGTACATGAACATGAAAACTGTTTTTTTGTTATGCACGAGGACTGACTCAGGATTTTTTTCACCTGTGAATCTAAGTGTTCTCAATGTTCTAACATAAATGACGTGGTAATTTAGTCTAGTTTAAAATTTTGTAAGAATTTTTTACTGTTTACTCAGGTGAAAAAAAAATACAGTTAATGGACCAGCTTTTCTCCTTGTACGTCTGAGAATTGTCAACTTGACAGCATGGAAGTCTCTATGCCCCGGCAGACATACCTGTATAGTAAATGACACAGCAAGAGATGTCTCCCCACTGCTGTACTGAAGTGTTTCAAACCTCCTTTGGAAGGACAATTGCAAAGAATTAGAATATAAATCCTTCCTAATGCCCATTCCATCCTGGGTCTATCTGCTATCACTGCTAAGCAGAGTGCCAATTAGTGTCAGTTGTAATGGTGTTTTCTATACTAAGAACATTCTTCAACTGCGAATTGGACTAAAAGACCCATCGTCTCATTTCACACTGAAAACCAAAACAGTCATCATGCAGTAATAACTTTTGGTCACTGCTAACCCAGACCTCATCAAACCAGTGACCTTGAAATGAAAAGGTCTGCATCCCAATCCCCTTCCTTCCATTTCTCAAGCAGAATGGCAGTGCCAACAGTTCTAAGGATTGGAAAGAATCCAAATGTAATGGATATGTCTTTGAACCCTGAGCCCTAAACTGGAAGCCAATGAGATCTATTCTCTACCATTCTTCTAAGAGAAGATTTAGAATAAAAAAATAAAATCCAAACAACATCCCTAAAAAACTAAAACACCACAGATTACATTTTCAGCAACAGGCTATGAGCTGTGCAATAGATATGAAACTCATAATTGCTGACCCCAGGACATCTCTCACCACCAGCTGCTAACAATCCAACACTTTCCTATCACAATCACCTTTGCTATAGCCTGATTTATATGCAGAACACTGTCTATTTTGGACTCAGTCCACAGTAGTTAACCGCCTAAATTATTGAATCCTTATTTATCTGAATTACTAATTCAGATTAATTGAAGTGGTCTGTTACCGAGCCAGTTACCCCTGCTGCTCTGTTACCTCTGTACAACTTGAACCAAGTAGTAAAGTTGTTTGGAATTACAGAGATCAAATTTTGCCTCTTTTCAAAGTGATAAATACTGCATTAACTGGGTTATACATGGTGAACTCTTTCATTTCCACTCTTTTTACATTGTTGGGGTTTTTTTTTTTTGCCAATAGTTTCATAAAACGAAGACCCAGAATTGAAACTGAGATCTGTATATAAGTGCATATGCATACACAGACATACATGCTATAAAAATACATCACAAATACCTACATATGTTGTCACTTTTAAACACATTTATCTGAGGCTCTGAAAAATACTCAGTATGTGAGCATTCTACTTTTAGGTCCACAATATTAAAGATTTCTAAGGCTGGCTTTAGCATCGCATATGATGCTTTTTTTTGGTTAAAGAAAATTACAACTCTAAGTCTGTTTTCTCATGCCCAAGTACTCCTTTATGAGACACGTAAGGAAATAGTGTGGATTGTCATGAACAGAGCAATAATCATAAAATTAGAAACAAAAGAATCAGACAGAACAGAACAAAGCTTTTTTTTTTTAAGATTCTAAATCACACACAAAACATTTGTTCTGCTCCAGCTCTTTGTGAACTAATTGGCTCTCCTGGAGGGACAGGTAATTGTACTTGACTACACAAGCTGTCCTGAAGCTCCCTTGGAAAGCTCCAGTAAGCTTCCAGTGTTAGCAGCCATCAAGGATTTCACAGGTCAGGCATCGGATCGATACAGCTAAAAGCAGCAGGGACTGTAATGTCGACAGCAGGTTTCAGAAAATGCTGCAAGTGCCAGTTTGTTCCCCTTCATGCAGAAGCTCAAGACAGCTTAATTAACCCTTGGAAAATACAATTTATCCACAGGCTCTGCAGGTCTGTACTAGGCCTTATTGGTGAACGGATAGCAGAGATACTGTAGCTTGGCAGCTCTGAATTCCCATTTCCCCCGTTAATGCTGTTTCAGTTAGGATGCAAACAAAACATGATTTTAGGTGGATGTGTTCACCTTGTCCTGAGGAGCATGCTACAGCAGACCATGAAGGCAGCTGTTCTGTTTAGAACTCACTTGTGATTTCATCAGGAGCCTGGCCCAGCAGGTGCACTGATCACTCACGTCTTGGGTTGTGCGTGTGTGTACATGCGTCCATGTGCATGTGTGTGTGAGAAAGAGACAGGGGGAAAGAGTCATCTCCCACAGGTCTAAACACCTCTTTGCCCCCTTGTAAAGATGTTCCCTTGTTAGTTGTCTGCCTTTTAATACCACATGGCCAAGAAAAGTACAGACAAGGTAATTTTCCAGATCCCAAAATACCTACATTTTAGAAGACAAAAGAACTTGCCAGGGTGGCAGACCAGTGATGTGATATTCAAATTTGTGTGTCCAGTGGCAGGCCAACAGGTTGAAGGGTTTTTCCTTCCACAGCTCTTTTCAAGCTAAAGAAATTGCCGAAGATATGCATAGAATGACTAAGAAAGAAAAAGATACCCAAGTTACTGAGACTTAGCAATTGTAACATAAGCGTGCCTGTGAATTCTGTTGAATTATTTAAAATATTAATTACTTATGTTTCCATTAGTTATGTTTTTAATTTATATGATTTCAATCAAATCATGTAAATGAATTAAAACATGCAGTTCTCCTCCAGAACAGCAAACTCTCACTGGAGTAACCACAGTCGGCACTTTCTTTCCACTGGCATGCTACTGTTTCTGATGATAAAAGACTGTGAATGACTAGGATGACGTAGATAAAATCAAATTAGAGACTTTTTTTACCTGTTGTCCTGGAAGGGCAATAGGCCTAAAATATGTCCTGACCTGCTCCACCCTTCTGCTGATGGGGGAAGCAAGGGCAGGAGGAAAACAAACACTTGGGCCATTATGTTCCCTTCCAAAGTTATAAACAGATACCCACCTGTTTACCATAAAGGTGTTTATGCACTTGTGAGTATCTTGCCCAAGTAAGGGTGAGCAAGCTGTGGTTCAGTTTGACAAAGTGCCATTCTGACTGGTGAATCTCTGTGGCCAGAGGAACCATTACATACTCAGGCAAATACATAAATTGAGCTAAGTTGCAAGCAGTTGTGCTGCCTCTGCCTCACTGCTCTGCATCAGTGTGTGTGCTGCTCTGCTCTGCTCTGACAACATGCTTCTGCCTGACTGCTCTTGGCTTGGACAATGTGTTCTGCTCAGCTTCGTGCTTCAGACCAGCTTAGCCCTGATGTTTTGGGGTTGAACTATCTCGAAATTTAAGTGCCTCAAGTTTCCCCAGAAGAAGAAAGAATGCATTAAGTGCCTCACAACATGGTGGGAACTGCCACAGACATCGTGCTCTCTGCACATCTACAAGAGATCCTGCCTGCACCTCTGCAAACTTCAGTGCCAAGAGGAATGAGGATCAGGTCAGAGATCATTTGCCTCTTTCCCAGTACCCTGCTAGAGCCTGGGAAGATCTAGAAGCCTCTCAACGGCTATCAAGATGCCAAGAAGTTACAACACTGCCACAAAGGAGTCAGGGACTGTCTCAAAATTTCTACTCCACTGCTGTGAGTAGAACAGACTTTCCCTAGGGCTTCAGGTTGCCTATTTATAAGAGGGACAGAGCGATTTTGTGGCTAAAACTTTCAAATTTTCTGATTTTCCTAAAGTAATTAATTGCTCAGAAGCATCCTTGTGAAGATTTTCCTGACCAAATTAGAATCCAAATCTAACTAATTAGTATATAGTTTGTGGGTGGGGCTTTTTGGAAAGAACCACATATTTGATAATTCCTGCCTCATTAATTGCCCCAAGTAAGTCACCTGTGTGCACCTTTATCACCATATATATATATACATGTGTGTGTGAAGACTTGCAGCATTTTCTATGCAGTTTTGAATCCACATTTTCATATTCGACCACTAAAGCCATAGAAATTTATGATGAAATACAAAAATGCTGAACATTTATTGAATCCTGCAGTCAGGATTCAATAAAAAAAACAAAAGCAGACCAGACTATATGTGTAATTCTCGCATTAACGTGCTCACAAAAACCGCTGCTTGCACATCTGCAAGTGTGGGGTGATAACAGAGTTGACACATTTCAACCTACTATATTGCTGCATACTGGGGAGCTGGAAAGTTCTGAGGTAGGCCCATGCTTGTCATTTTTTGTATAGGGTTAACACTCCAAGAGAAGTAACCCTGAACCTGACCCTAGGTGGTCTTGACCACTCCGCAGAGGTGGGTCTGAACACCACCAGGTGATGGTTAGCCCATGCCCCCTTCCTGTCCCACAAAAGCAGGGGGACTTCCTGTTTCACTCTCTCTGTGCTCCCTGCCTCAGTCTCACCACCATCACCATCCTGTTTCCTCCTCTGTTTTACCATGTGGCTAACACCCATGAAGTGGACAAAGCCATCACCATCAAAATCGGGTTGTATTTATACATTTGGTATTTGCTATTTTTCCCTTCCCTAACCTTTGTAACTTCCCTACCTCAGATACTTTTTAAAAAGTTATTGTTAAACTTTTCTTTTTAACTTCCAAATCGAGTGAGATTCATTTATTTGGGTGTGCTTACTTTTCTTTCTCTCTCTCCATCTAACCCCTTTCTTATGAGAAAGAAGGGGCAAGAGGGAAGGGCACTCTACAAATTGTTATTGGTTCTATCAAATTTATTGAAGTCTCTGGAAATTTAAATTAGAACCAAGACATTTTTATTAATTACAGGCAAGAAATAAACAAAAACTGGCCAACCTCATGACGTTTAACAAGGCCAAGTGTAAGGTCCTGCACCTGGGTCGGTGCAATCCCAGGCACAGATACAGGCTGGGTGATGAATGGCTGGAGAGCAGCCCTGAGGAGAAGGACCTGGGGGTCTGGGTTGACGAGAAGCTCAACATGAGCCGGCAGTGTGCACATGCAGCCCAGACAGCCAACCGAGTGCTGGGCTGCATCAAGAGAAGTGTGGCCAGCAGGGCAAGGGAGGTGATTCTCCCCCTTTACTCTGCTCTCGTCAGACCCCACCTGGAGTACTGTGTGCAGTTCTGGAGCCCCCAATACAAGAAGGACATGGAACTGCTGGAGCGGGTCCAAAGGAGAGCCACGAAGATGATCAGAGGGCTGGAGCACCTCTGCTATGAGGACAGGCTGAGAGAGTTGGGGCTCTTCAGCCTGGAGAGGAGAAGGCTTCGAGGAGACCTTATAGTGGCCTTCCAGTATTTGAAGGGAGCCTACAGGAAAGCTGGGGAGGGACTATTTACACGGTCTAGTAATGTTAGGACGAGGGGGAATGGGTTTAAGCTGGAAGAGGGGAAATTTAGACTGGATGTTAGGAGGAAGTTCTTTACAGTGAGGGTGGTAAGGCACTGGAATGGGTTGCCCAGGGAGGTGGTGGATGCTTCCTCCCTGGAGGTGTTTAAGGTCAGGCTGGATGAGGCCTTGGGCGAGCTGCTCTAGTGGGAGGTGTCCCTGCCTGTGGCAGGGGGTTGGAGCTGGATGATCCTTGAGGTCCCTTCCAACCTAAACCATTCTATGATTCTATAAAAACAAACAAGAAAAACCCAAACCAACAACCCAACCCCAACCAAACAACTTAAAAACAAACCAAACCAAACAAACAAAAACCCCACCCACCACCAAACTGATCCAACAAAATGAAAGCAAACAAACAAACCAAAAGAAACCAAAAATTGCCACAGTGCTTGAATGGCAAATGTGGAAGTAAGAAAGGGTTGGACTCTGCCCAATATAAGTATGCAAAGACATTACAGATCAAAAACTTTGATTACTCATGTAAAGGCCGGTTTCACAGGAGCAAAACCATCTTAAATACAAGCACATTGCACTCTTCATTAGGAGATGGTTTTGCAGCTCAATTGGCAACAAAACCACATGACAGGCAACAGGAACAAAGTTTTATGGCTGTTTACACTAACTGTGTGTCTCCAGATTTTCAGAAAACATATCACTGTTTTAAATTCTTTACTTAGTTTGGACTACCAGCCAGAACATGCTTGAAAACACCACAGAATTTAGCTAGTTATCTAAGTTTTGTGAGATGAAGGATAGAAGCAGCATTGTTAAACATGTTGTCATAGTACTTAAGAAAGCTCAAAGCTGTACTAAAAAGCGCTGATGATGTTAAATGGAACTAAGGAAAAGGTTTAAGATTATTGCTAGAATATCAACTCGGTGAACATTTTTCTTTTCCAGTGTGCACATATAAGGACTTGACCTCTGCTGGAAGCACTTGGTGCTACCTTAACACACAGCAACGTGGGCAAATTATCACAGTATTTGCAGTTAATGCTACAGTATGATCTTGTGCTTAATTTAAGTATTGGTACATGTCATGTTTCAGAACTCTTGAGAAGCATCTCATGCTCCATGGTGGTTAGACTGCTTGCTCTCACCTGCCACTGCTTGCCATAGACTTCTTCAGAAAATACAAATGGAAATACAATGAATTGCTTTTTAGCATTGCATGACAGATCCAGAATACAGCAGGTAAACATCTTTAAGGAGAGCTCTGCTCTGACATATTCTAAGCAGTGTTATTCATTAGAGCCTGTAACAGCAAAATCTAAATCTGTCGCCACTCAAAAATTCCATTTTAATAATAACAACAAAAAGCTTTTACATTCCCACAATAGAGTTTAAAAACTAAATCACCCTGTTAATTATTAGAGAGTGCAGGTTCTCCAAGGCTGAGTACCTATTTCTGTCTAAAGGTCTCCATTAAGTGGTCTAAAACCCACATGCTTGCTCAAATTGCCTTGAAATTTGGTGTGCCTCATGGGGATCCCAGGTAAGGTTAGAGTCATAAGCTTAGGGTCACATTTGCCTGTGCTTTTCAATATATGGCCTGAAAAATCAGCTTTTCTTAAGTGACAGTATTCTGGTTAAATGTTGTGGGGTTTTTTTATTCTTGCATATACCTAGTGGATCAAACCACAGCTTTCTACAATGCTCCAAATGTCCTTAATATTCAATATTTGGCACCCTGAAAAGGTGTCCAAATTCCTGACCCTAAGAGAATACAGAACGTATTAGGATTCTGAAGCGAAGAACAGCTTCCATCTTACTGACCAACTTTAAAATGAGCTGGATGGTACAAAAGGATATTAACTCACTCTATACCTAGGGGCAGTTTGCATTTGATCCTGAAAAGAATTCTGAAAATCAACTGACTAGATATTATTGTAATGCAAAAACCTTTGAAAAAGACATATTTTATCATTTGGAGTAAATACAGTTCAAACCATTTTTGAACAAGAAATCAAGTTGCACAAGTAAATTTTTGCTTTGGAGGACAGGGTTGAGCTAATGAACAGTGAAGAGACCAAGGAAGCTTAGAGCCATTTGAGGCCAGACAGGAATTTGAGGCACAACATCTCTGGGCAGCTTGTTCCAGTGCTGTTACCCTCCCCATAAAGAAGTGCCTCCTTGCTCCAAGGTGGAACCTCCTGTGTTCTAGCTTGTACTCATTGTCCCTTGTCCTGTCTCTGAGCACCACCAAAATGAGACTGGCACCTTCATCTTGAAACCCACCCCTCAGATATTTATAGACATTGATAAGATCCCCTCAGCTTTCTCTTCTCCAGACTGAACAGCTCCTGGTCTCTCAGTTTTTCTTCATAGAAGAGATGTTCAAGTCCCCCCAGTCATCCTCGTAACTCTCCAACAGGTCATTGTCTTGAATTGGGAAGTCCATAACTAGATTCAGTATTCCAGGTGTGTTCTCCCCAGTGCAGATAGAGGGAGCGGAGAATCTCCCTAGACCTGCTGGACACACTTTTCTTAATGCACATCCAGTTGGCAGCCTGTCACTAGTGGTGTTCCCTAAGGATCAGTGCTGGGCCCTGTCCTGTTCAATATCTTTATTGATGATCTGGATGAGGGGATTGAGTCCAGCATCAGTAAGTTTGCAGATGACAACAAGCTAGGAGCAGGTGTTGATCTGTTGGAAGGTAGGAGAGCCCTGCAGAGGGACCTAGACAGGCTGGATGGGTGGGCAGAGGCCAATGCAATGAGATTTAACAAGGCCAAGTGCAGGGTTCTGCACTTTGGCCACAACAACCCCAAGCAGCGCTACAGGCTGGGGACAGAGTGGCTGGAGAGCAGCCAGGCAGAAAGAGAGCTGGGGGTACTGGTAGATAGTAGGCTGAAGATGAGCCAGCAGTGTGCCCAGGTGGCCAAGAGAGCCAATGGCATCCTGGCCTGCATCAGGAAGAGTGTGGCCAGTAGGACAAGGGAGGTTATTCTTCCCCTCTACTCAGCACTGGTCAGGCCACACCTTGAGTACTGTGTCCAGTTCTGGGCTCCTCAATTCAAGAGGGATGTTGAGATACTGGACTGTGTCCAGAGAAGGGTGACAAAGCTGGTAAGGGACCTAGAACACAAACCCTATGAGGAGAGGCTGAGGGAGCCAGGGTTGTTTAGCCTGGAGAAGAGGAGGCTCAGGGGTGACCTCATTGCTGTCAACAACTATCTGAAGGGAGGTTGTAGCCAGGTGGGGGTTGGTCTCTTCTCCCAGGCAACCAGCAATAGAACATGGGGACAGAGTCTCAAGTTGTGCCGGGGGAGGTATAGGCTGGATGTTAGGAGGAAGCTCTTCCCAGAGAGAGTGATTGGCATTGGAATGGGCTGCCCAGGGAGGTGGTGGAGTCACCATCCCTGGGGGTGTTCAAGAAAAGCCTGGATGAGGCACTTAGTGCCATGGTCTAGTTGACTTGATAGGGTTGGGTGATAGGTTGGACTGAATGATCTTGGAGGTCTCTTCCAACCTGGTTGATTCTATGAGTCTATGATTCACTCACTAGTTTTATATTACATATTTAAAATTCCTCTATCCATCCCATAATATTTTTTTTAAGAAGTCCAAACGTTGGACAATGTGTCATATTTGTGATTTCTCTGTTAGTAAGCAGGAATCTCTGATTACATAAAGCATCTGCTTGCTGATGGTGTTGCGAGGAAAATATGGCATGAGTTGATGACCATACGCTTAGTTATTTCCGTGCAACAATTTGCTCAGTGGGCTGTCTCAGCTCAGGGCATGTGATGTCAGCCTTCTCAGGAGAAAGTAAAGTTGAGCTTTAATGCTGCTTAAGCTCAAAAACTCTTAAAACTCATGCATATCCCTATGTATACAAAGATGCATTCATCATTCATACCCCATTCAATTCAATCTCTCTTTACTGAGAGTTTTGATATTGACAGTTTGAAAGAGTCATATAGAATCCAGTAACAACAGACCCTCCTTTTGCGCTTCAACAAGCCTATAAAATTTTTGAGGGTATTGCTACCACACACACATCCCCCTCAAAAAAAGGAATCCTACATATATGGAGTGGGATATCTATGAATGTACTGCTGTCATATATTAATCAGTAAAACATTCTCAATACTAAGTGTCTCAATAATAAAAGTGCTTTAAAATATCTCCAAATTGTTATTGTAATCAGGATGAATTACCTTAAAAATTACAGCTGTAAAGGGTACTTTAAGAGAAAACAGGGAATTCTCAAAAAGAAATTTGGCTAGCACCGAAAATGGGCCATTTGAGGTTCTGCCTGTACAAAATTTAGTCTGAGAAACACTTGACAGTGATATCAGCTGTTCTGATTATGATTTTTGTCTGGGATTGTTCTAGAGAGTTGAATCTAATTAGATTTTTAATACTACATTCATATATTCCCCTGATACATCACATAAAAATAATGAAAAATACAAGCTTAACAAGTAATACATTTATGTTTTGTCTGGTTTTAAGTTCAGTGACTTTAATTCTTCTGTCCTTCCATCACCATCAACCATATAAGACCATATGATTTCAAAAAGACAAAAAGCATCAGGTAAACCTTGTATAAACCATTTCATGAAGGAAGGATAAAGATACATCAATAAGCATTAGGAAGAGATGATGCAAGGATGCAATACAAAAACCATTTTGTTAAGTCTCCTGTAAGAACGCCACAGCAGAGTTGCTTGCTCATCTGTTGCTGAAGCACATACACATCTTGGAACCATATCTAATGGTGTCAGATTCACAAAAGTACTGGATCAGGGTTTCCTCGGGGTGTTCAGCCAGGAAATGGGATCTTTTCAGCCAACATCTTGAGACGTGAAAGAGGAGCGTACCAAAGTCACCTAAAAAACCCTCAAGCTATTGCCTCCTTTTAAAATGCACCCAGAGTACTCTGAAACATGCGTTGTCCCCTTCTGATCACAGTACAAGGAAGTTGGTTGGTGGTTTTTTTAGAGTCCTTACTGTAGTTTGACATACACGTCTGATATAGCATTCAGGCATTTGAGTCTGTAGTTATGTACAACTCATTATACACAAGGAGAATGCTTACAGAAGCCAAGGAAACAGCACTGCAGACACCTGTCTTGCAAACATGAGCACAAATCATGCCCTTGTAACAGCAGACAGCTACAACTGCAGATGTTCAGAGCACACTGTCAAGAGCATGCCAGAGGTTAGAGCTGCTGCTCCAGGTTGGTGCAAAGGGAGTGAGAAATGGAAGCAGGTAGCATCAAGACAGTCAATACAAATCCAAGTGACAGACAAAAGTGTACCTGACACTTATGGGTGAGCAGCATGCTGCCCATCATGAAATAGCTCCTAGCTTCACAGGATCATAGTGCCATTGCTCCAGGTACACGTTATAACAATGTGTGTGCTGTTCACATGAACAGCTCTAAAGAGATCACACAATGTCATGGGGTGGAAACGACCCAAAGAGATCATCGAATCCAACGCCCCTGCCAGAGCAGGACCATACAATCTAGCAAAGATCACAGAGGAACACATCCAGACAGGCCTTGAAAGTCTCCAGAGAAGGAGACTCTGCAGCCTCTCTGGGGAGGCTGTGCCAGTAGCCTTACAGCAAAGAAGTTCTCCCTTGTGTTGAGGTGGAACCTCTTGTGCTGCAACTTACACCCATTGCTCCTTGTCCTATCACAGGGAGCAAGTGAGAAGAGCCTGTCTCCCTGCTCCTGGCCAGCCCTCAGATGTTTATAAACATTTATTCAACCCCCTCTCAGACTTCTCTTCTTCAGACTAAAAAGCCCCAGGTCCCTCAGCCTCTCCTCATAAGCCATGCCCTCCAGTCCCCTAATCATCCTTGAAGCCCTCCACTGGACTCTCTCCACCAGATCCCTGTCCCTCTTAAACTGGGTAGCCCAAAACTGAATGCAGTATTCAAGGTGAGGTCTCATAAGGGCAGAGTAGAGGGGAAGGAGAACCTCCCTTGATCTGCTGGACACACCAAGATCCCATTTGCCTTCCTGGCCACAAGGACACACTGCTGTGCCATATTTAACTTGTTATTCACCAGGACTCCCAGGTCTCTCTCCTCAGGACTGCTCTCCAGCAGACCACCTTCCAACCTGTACTGGTGCAGTTTATTATTCCTTCCCAGGTGCAGGACTCTGCACTTGTCCTTGTTGCACCTCATTTGGTTCCTCAGTGCCCAGCTCTCCAGTCTGTCCAGGTCTCGCTGGATGGCCACACAGCCTTCAGCTGTATCAGCCAAGCCTCTCAGTTTGGTTTCATCAGCAAACTTGCTGAGCAGACATTCTGTCCCCTCATCAATGTCATTGATGAAGATGTTCTGATGTTCTGATAACTCTACATACTTAATATAGACCTGAATTTACTATGCAAACGAATGGCTCTACTTCCTCTGAGTCCAGACACATCATGATAGAATCAGATCAAGCAAAATGGCCCAACAACTGAGGAAATACTTCTGTGAGAGTTTCATAGAATCATAGAATCAACCAGGTTGGAAGAGACCTCCAAGATCATTCAGTCCAACCTATCACCCAGTCAACTAGACCATGGCACTAAGTGCCTCATCCAGGCTTTTCTTGAACACCTCCAGGGACGGTGACTCCATCACCTCCCTGGGCAGCCCATTCCAATGGCATATCACTCTCTCTGTGAAGAACTTCCTCCTAACATCCAGCCTATACTTCCCCTGGCACAACTTAAGACTCTGTCCCCATGTTCTGCTGCTAGTTTTCTGGGAGAAGAGACCAACCCCCACCTGGCTACAACCTCCCTTCAGGTAGTTGTTGACAGCAATGAGGTCACCCCTGAGCCTCCTCTTCTCCAGGCTAAACAACCCTGGCTCCCTCAGCCTCTCCTCATAGGGTTTGTGTTCTAGGTCCCTCACCAGCTTTGTCACCCTTCTCTGGACACAGTCCAGTATCTCAACATCCCTCTTGAATTGAGGAGCCCAGAACTGGACACAGTACTCAAGGTGTGGCCTGACCAGTGCTGAGTACAGGGGCAGAATAACCTCCCTTGTCCTACTGGCCACATTCTTCCTGATGCAGGCCAGGATGCCATTGACTCTCTTGGCCACCTGGGCACACTGCTGGCTCATCTTCAGCCTACTATCTACCAGTAGCCCCAGCTCTCTTTCTGCCTGGCTGCTCTCCAGCCACTCTGTCCCCAGCCTGTAGCGCTGCTTGGGGTTGTTGTGGCCAAAGTGCAGAACCCTGCACTTGGCCTTGTTAAGTGTCATCGCATTGGCCTCTGCCCACCCATCCAGCCTGTCTAGGTCCCTCTGCAGGGCTCTCCTACCTTCCAACAGATCAACACCTGCTCCTAGCTTGTTGTCATCTGCAAACTTACTGATGCTGGACTCAATCCCCTCATCCAGATCATCAATAAAGATATTGAACAGGACAGGGCCCAGATGTTGAACAGGACTGGGCCCTCGAACATTATGTGTGGTCAGAAAAAAAAAAAAAGCCAGATCAATGAAAATTGACAGCCACTGGTCCACCCCAGAACAAAGAAACAGGCTGGTATGGATCTGGGAGAGAATGAAGCCATCAAGTCAAGAAAATCATCCTAATGATCCTAGTGCTGCCAGAAAGGTAGAAAGGAGAATCCTGCTACTTGTGAAAGTTTAAGACACATGGTCTAACTGCTCCAGAACTCGTTTGTTTTTAAAATCTGGTCAAGATAGACTAACACCCAGACACATTACTGAGAAGTGTAATGGTTAGTGATTTTACAGACAGCAGTGGGTTTCCTGTAAGATATAACAGAGGACAGATTTAAGGACTTAAAATATATACACAATTTCAATGCACAGGGCAAATATAGTGAAAATAGAACTTCTTTCAAATTATCCTAGCAACAGTGCTCACAAAAGCAAGGTCAAACCGGTGGGAAAATACTATTGTGCCGCCACACAGGTGATACTCATGCGTTTCCATCTTAAAATGTGATACACAAATACACTTGAATATTAAAAATACCAAAGACTATTATGTCTCTTATTTTAACATAAAGAAGTTCTCACTAGACACCAGTTCAGTACAACTCAGTGATTCAGGGCAGTCTCTGTGAGGGCAAAGGAAGAATAATGATATCAGGACAGTTGATACTCAACCTCTAACATGATGGCTAGAGAAGTCACTCATACAGACACTTTACTGTATAGACATGACAGCTCACAACACCAGAAATCTTTGCCAGCTGTAGAAATCTGTTGCTCTGGGTAACTATCTACAGGTGAAGTTTTCTCTTTAGAGGTCTTGTGGCTCCATTCTCTGATGTTTTTAAGGGTCATCCCTCTGAGATCAATCCTGGGAAACAAATACACATAAGAGGTTTTTTTTTCCTTGCTAGAAAGAACATAAGGAGCGCGTGGTTAGCAAGGGACAGGCTTCAGTTTCTTTGTCAGCATGAGGACAGTGCGCACTACAGTACAGAATAAAGCTTCTGAAAACTGTGGGAGAAAATGGTTAGTGTAAGCTATTAACTGTAATTTTCTACATGTACTGGGCAAATATCCTGTGAAGTAGCAGAACTCTCTCTGTGGTTACAGGGACTATAAAGGAACCCTCAACAACTGTTTAAATAGGAACCTGGTTTAAACCCTGAAAGCCTGGAATCACTTTATTTAGTCAGCAGTGGGGCAAAAAAATTATTTAGAAATAGCTTCCTGGTGTGTCTGGAAATACATCTGTATTTCATCTTATAATGGAACAAACATGGCGTAGTTCAAACGCAGGAATCAGCTATATAGATGATGTGTTCATTATAGGTACAATTAGGAAGCTCCTTTGGGAAGATCAGCCTTTTCAGAAGGCCACTGTCAGGTCAGATTTACCCTAAAGCAGATTCTTTTTACAGAATCTGGAAGTAGCATGCTTCTCTTAATTGCTCAGCTTTTGTTCAATTAAACTTATATTTGTGTTTTGCTTTTTAATTTCAGAGAAAAACCCAGACTTAGGGTTCTATGTTTACAACATTTGAAAATGCCATGCTGCAGTGTCACACCTGGTGAAAGCTGACATGTGCCACTGCTATCACAGTTTCTGCTGCTGAAGCAAGGTTACTAAGTCTGAGCTGCACTGAGCCCTGTTTCCCTTGCAGCTCTACACCAGCAACAGGACATTACACTCTACTTAGTTCTGAGTAGAGCAGATGCAGCATAGCTGTCTCTTATTCTTCTCACCCCAGCTGGATCTCACATGGTAATTGTCATGGAGGCAGGGAATTAATGTGGCCAGGTCAGGAATTTATACAAAAAATAGTTATTTTATTTTCCCGAAAACCTGGCCCCAAATCTATATACAGAAAATGATTTAGTTTTAATTAGAAAGTTCAGTTGGTTGAGAAGATCTACACGGATACCACAGGCAGACTTGACTATTTTGGAAGTCAGAAGTCGGAAAAGGCTTGAGCTATTAAATGTATATAGTGTTCCACTATCAAGATAAGGCTGAGCCAAAGTTACTCACAGAAGAATCAGGCTGAATGGAAGGGCGGTCCAAATGCTTGTCCCTTTGGGTCTTTCAGAAGCCTCCGAGGGTCGTTAAGAACTATAAAGCTGCATAAAGGGGGTGCTCCAAAGCAGAGACAGCCCTGTCCCTCAGGAGCTTGTCTTTCGCAGCATCAGGGGCTCCTTCTGCAGAAGCTACGCAGGCAGGGGAGAACTCCAAGGCAGGAACCTCAAGGCAGGAAGTCCCCCCAATATTTATACCCTTCCTAGATAAAGAGCTGAGTTACCACTCCCTAGGCGTGAAGACCACAGCCAATCCCCAGCCTATTCCAGCGTGGGCACTGCAAGGGGCACCCCTCATGCTGGAAGGGCCCCTTGCTCCTTCCCTTCACACCTGCAGGGCGGGGGGGAACAGGTCTTTTCGCGCTTTTTCCTCTCCCATTCAAACCACAGAGGGAGAGGAATTTTGAGCTACACAGGACTCCAGGACAGCAATAAAACAGCGCTACAACTGTGCACAACTAATGCTCAGCATAAGAAGAATCTGAAAAGATTTCCTATGAAGAACTGGAAGAGAAAGGAGTGTGGAGTGGTCTAGAAAAGAAGAACTGAGCAATAAGGTGAGGCTTTTCCAAGGAGAGGGGAGTGAAATGGGAAGGGAAAAGCAAGGGAAAAACAAGAAATTAATAGTAAGATTATGCAGCAGAAAGACATGAAGAAGATCTTTAGGTATACATGTATGCATATACATATCTGTTTTGGACTTGATACTGATTTCCTTTGGGACCTTAGAAGAAGCATAACTTTTTCATGTGCATATGTAAATTGAAGACAGAAACACTTCCAACCCTCAAGAAAGTGTCAGCAGTTTCAGCTACTTGGAAGGAAATACTGCTGCTTATATAGGCTATATCTATACCAGAACAACTACTAATGTTTTTGTGTTAAAAGTGGGTAGTGAAAGTAATCAATGCAAAAGCTTAAACAGTTTATTGTGGCAAGCCAGGCTGAGGAAAGAATACACAAAATCCTGTATTTTCTTCTCCAAAAAGTTAGTAAAAACCTCAAAAGCCTTAAGAGTTTATTCTAGTTAGAAGGCAGAGCTGGCAATGGAGCTGTGTATTCTCTCCAAGTAGTTCTGTTCATCTGTAAAAAGCAGATGAAGCTCCATTTCTCTGAAGACAGCAGGACTCAACAAGAAGCACGTTTTTTGCTCGGATTCCAAGACCCTTTCCCAGTCAGTGCCTAAGCCTGTAAGTCTCCTGTCTGGGATTTTTATGTGACCCAAACACTTGGCCTTGCTTTTCCTCTCTCCTATCCTCAGAAAGGAAGATGTCTGCACTCAATTAATTCCACTTATTAACGTGGTAAATGTATCAGTCCCCAGAAATACATCTTAGTGCTATTTGTCTTCAGTCCTGTTTCCTTTTGGATTAAAACTATGAAATGTTTTGCCCCTTCTGAAGCACAGATGCTTGGACAATTCCTAGACTCACCACCCATAGCTGTCTGTTCATGGTGTTGCCATCTTTCTTAAAAATGAGCAAATTATAAAATATCATATTTATATTGCATCAGGAATCTTGTTTCTTCTTTCACTGTTGTCCTCTGATACTTGAAATATCTCATTAAAGTCTAAGTTTCTTGGAGCATTGTGAGTCAATAAAAAAATCCAGCTCTTACCCTGAAAGATTGTAAACTTTGCCACTAAAATGAAATGTCAGAAAACAGAAAATAATAAAAATCCAGGAGATAAAATTAAAACCCTAAAAAGCATTTTTAACCATTTTGAGTCAATGCTAAAACATTGCAGAAGCAGATATGTAATTTTGAACATGTGAGACTGACAATTAAAGCCTAAATTTTCCAGTTACAGAGAATTCACATGACAGATGAGAGACTTACAGCTACTCATCAGCAAAAGCAAATCCATGCATGTAGGAGCTGTGTCCTTGACTATCAGAAAGCTTCAATAACACTTTACCTAGTTGAAATGGAAATTCCACCACTTTACCGTAAGTCCACAATATAGGTACTAAGTAACAGTCCTTATAGAAGGTCTTATTTAGGCTAGAAAATATTATCGGATAGTGGAATACAGCAAGAAACTGCTATATAAAAGATACCTTTGTCTGCCATTAGACACAACAGATATTCCATCACCACAGCAGTTTCAAAGAATCAAAATTCTGCAGTCTTGGGGAGCCTCAATGAAAAACTCACTGAGACCGAAAATATTCCTATCCCAGTGAAGATAATTTTGTTGAAAAAACTCTGTCTGACATACAGATGAGGTTCCTTCTGAACTCATCTGGAGAGCCAAACACTATAAGGAGATGAGATACAAACCATATTTTTCAATGTTTTTGTAGAATGACAAAGGTCTTGTTGACAGAATTGCTTGGAAGAATCTTGTAAAAGACTGGGATAAATGTCAAATCAGCAAAAAGTAATTTGAGAGGCCATATTTATAGGAGATGAGTGGAGTACAAAGCTGTTTGGGGAGTCTGGCAATTTAATCTATTAGGAAAATGTGACAGAGCATAAGGAATAAATGTTCCTCATAATGTGCTATAATGCTAAAGACTGCCAAACATACTTTAAGCAACATGGGTTCCAAGAAGACTTCTGAAGTTCTAAGTATTATGGGATTTGCATAAAACTTCCAGAACTTTTCAAACATTCACCTTTATATCTGAAGAATTCTCAACATGTGTAGAAAAAAGAAAAAGGAAAGTTATGAAATGCAGTGACTGGCTTCTTATCACCATGACTTAAATAGGTTTGCAAAGACTTTGGCCCAAATGTCAGCATGATAGAAATGGTATTTTGGGGAAAAAAAGTATCCTATTCACTTTACTGATGAATCACCAGATAACTAATTTCATCTTTTCTTCCTGTGCAGATCTCCAAACAATACGACACTGAAATCTGGCTGACCTATTTAAAAATATCATCTTGGAATCTGATTTCCATTTTCACACAAGAAGAGAACAACATTAACAGGAAAGAAAGTAAGAAAGCAGAAGTGAAAGGAGGAAGACCCAAGAATTCAGTTCTGAGTTTTGTTCCTACAGTACACAATGAGGAATTTCCCATTGATTTCAATGAACTGGGACTTCAAGAGGGGAAAAGAAAAAGAAAACAGAACCGCACTTAGGCTTGTAATATACCTTGTGGTTGCACAATGTATGAAGATTAAAAGAAAATGAATTAAGTATTTTATCTAGAAGATATAAGACTTTTCAGACCTTTGACAGTGTTCTGCAAGTAGAAGCTGTGGGGAAAACAATTACCTTCCCTTTATTTAACAAACTAAGTTTTCATGCCACTAGACCAAACAGGACTTTGAAAGTTATAGAACCTTGATTAAATTCAAATTATCCTAGATATTCTGTTCTTTATAGTGTAATTTATTCAGAGAATTTGTTCAGAATAACAGAAAAATGACAAATCATTAATAATGACATTCCTTAAATGACAGTTTTAACAAGGAATAAAACTAGAGGAGAAAGCAAAATACTTGAAAGAATTTTCACTTCATTAAAAAAATAAAATGTCTCTAACTATGAAAATCTATTTTTGTAGTGAGTTGGAATATTATGCATCTATCACACAAAATACACATCTATGAATTAAAATACAATATGCAGGTATGTTTCAAACATAGTTTTGATAATCTGGAAATCATCTAGTATGTCACTACCTTCCTGGGCTACAGACAGTGCTGCAGTCTACTTCAGAAACACCAAGAAAATGCATGTCAATAGAGGATTGCTAGTTCGCTGCTTTCCTTGGAAGTCAAGGGTTTAATTAAGAAACCACACAAACCACAACAAACAGAACAAAACCTCAAACAGATACAGACATTCTGTGGAGGGAAAAAAAAAATCTTATGAATGCTCATTATACACCTTGAATAGGCATCTGCAAAACAGATGCAGATTTCATGAAAATCTAAATATTGATAAAGGTGAATGCATTTGGTTCCCTTTTTTTCTTCATTCTTCTACCAAATATGTATTATGTCATCAGGCTAATTGTCTGTGGTTCCTCACTGAAGCGGAAATCTGACATTTGTTTGGACTGCATTTAAAACCCAGGAGCATCTTCAATACTGTGATCACACCAGTAAAGGCATGTGCTTGTACTCCATTTTCAATTGCTTTCTCTTTCAAAGCAGTAAAAGTTTTTTAAACAGTTGTTTGAGGGTTTTTTTTTGCCTGCTTTTTATGATAGTCCATAGGCTCCAGCTTGGAGCAGACAAAAGACTTGCGCTTGTAGTAGTTTGAAGCACAAAGTACAAAGCTTTTGCTTTCTTTGCAAAACTGCAAAATCCTCAAGTGACCTCACACGTGAGCATTATATGTCACTCATGGGACAGTCCATCACATAGATGTTCATAGTATAAGATAGGACGGGTTTCTCCCCCGAAAGCCTTGAGAGCATGCTGTGTGCCTTAAGAGTAACTAGTAAAAGAGAAGAGTAACAATCTAAACTCTTGGACTTTTCAACACTTTTCTACATTTCTGTGTCATGCTTTTGTTTTTTTGACTCACTCAAGTGTTTGCATGAAAATCATACTTACAAACACATAAGTATTTATGGGTTTTTACTGTGCACTTTGAACAAGCTTTTCGCTATTTTCCTTTTACAACCAATTAATCAAAACTACTCTGAGCTATAAAGAGGAAATAATGTTAGGTTCTGACATATATTTTGCATACACGCTGCATTTATTATAATGGTTTCACTGGAAAGCTGGAAAGAAAGCCACAAATATTTAGCTCATGCACTGCACCCTAAGAATACATCTAAAGGAAGCCTCGGGAAAAGTCAATGAAAAAGTCATTCTAAACATTGAATACGAAGTTCCTGGAAGTAACAGAAGTCTCCAACACTCCTTCCAGAAAGAATAAAAAGCTAGGTTCTTTCCTTAGTCTCTTCCACTTCTCTTTTAACAGTCTCTTTAAATCTGAAATGTAAAATATCTCTTACTCTTTTTCCACTTTTACTACACTTGGATGTCCTTTGCCTTCTGATTCCTGGATTTCACTGTCCAAAGCAGAAGCTGAATGACTATCACTAGAACCACTCTGCAGAGGCTGAGCTTGTGTCTTTATCAGAGTGATTATTGTTTGCAATAGTCTCATTAAATTGTTTTATCCCCAACTACAGAGTTCAAGAGGGATATGTTTTTTATGCTTTCTCTGCTTAGAAGTGACCTCTCTGTCTAACCCATACACCTTGTCCTTCTTCACTTAAATTTTTTTTTAATGAAAAGTTGTATTATGCCAGCATTTTTTTCTTTTTCCTCCAGGAAAAAAACAAAACAAACAAACAAACCCACAAAAAACTCAAACAAAAAAAACCCCTCCTTGCTATAACAAATTTAAAAATCAAGTTACCCTTGAACTTCACCAAACAACCTTGTAAAAAACATCCCAATCTAGCTGATGAAAAGAACATAAATCTTTTAATACTTAGGCACTTGCTTAAGTGCTGCCTTTTCTAATTGAAAACTGTAATGACTTTTTCATCAGCCTGTGTCACACACTTGCATGACAGCAACATTCAGCATCAGCAATGCAGTGTCATCTAGGGTAGTGTGGCTGAGAAGGACAGAGTCCAACTAAGGCAGTGAATTCCTCAGAGGGCTGCATAGTTGGTCATGAAACTCATCAGGAATCACAAGAAAAGCTCCATTAAGGCTCTTAGCACTAAGCAGCAGGTTGCTCATGACAATAACTGTTCATTAAAGGAGACAAGAGAAAACATGGGAGCAGGAGGGTTTCCACAAGGCAAGGTAACTTTTCTGCCAGGGACTGACAAGTTTTTGTTCAGTGTACTAAGACCCTCTAGAGAGGTCATTCTCAAATGAAGTCAAAGGTGATGTGGGCAGTTACCAAGCATACACTCTTATTTAATCAGTATGATGAAATTAAAGCCTTGCACTAGATAAATTCAAAAGTATCATAGTAATGAGGAATCAAAAAATATCTACTAGTGCCCAAGGAGTGTACTTGAAATTATCTTAACCTTCCTTTTGCCAAAAAATAACCCTGTAATAGTACAGAGGAACTGGAGACAAGAAATATCTCCCAAGAAATTGAAATTAACCTCACACATTTAGAGCCTGTTCTTGGTAAACTTGAGGCAGGCAGTTTCTAGGCAGTTCAGGAGAGCTAACTTAGAGCTTAGCAAAGCATGATGCTTAAAGCATGTCAGGATGCAACAGCAGTGAGGCAGAATACTGCCAAAAGCAGAGAGCAACAGCAGAGCACGTTGTGTTACCTGCTCATCTCTTTTTATCAATGTAGCCCAAGACTAATTGGTCTTTGGGCACAGAATAGCCAGTCAGAATGGCAATTAGCTGAGCTTGACCATATTAGGGGAAGCCATAGGCTTGCTTTACCCAAATTTGGGAAAAACACAGGCCTTGCACAAGGCAGGCACAAGCAAGTGTGTGTACCCTGTTTACCACAGGATGCAAGCAGGAGCAAAACAAGTCTGGGCAAGCCTGGGTCCTTAGACTCAATGGCTACAGGTTCTTTGTCCTCTTTCCTATGTATGCTTCTCCCCAAAACAGGAGGAGGGAGAGCACAAAAACATGTCTGGGCAAGCCAGGACATGTATTAGCTTATTTTGGCCTATTCAGGCCTGCTATGACAGACCGTGTCAGATGTTATCCAGGATTTAATAACCTAAGATCTTCTTGCAGACAGTGAGTTTATCACCAGCAATCCCAAACCTGTGGCATCTGTTGCTTTGAACAATTAAACCATTTGACCGTTTAACTTTCTGAGGCTGTGCCAGCGTAAGTCCTTACTGGGGCACTGGAAATAGAGAGAAAAACCTTAATTTTGCCAAATAGTTCCAGTAAGAGTCCTGGACTCTGAGATAGACATTGAGATCTTACCTATGCTCTAGTGGGAGGTGTCCCTGCCTATGACAGGGGGTTGGAGCTGGATGATCCTTGAGGTCCCTTCCAGCCTAAACCATTCTATGATTCTATTATGTCACAGTCACATTTATGTTGGCTGCATGATTGTCTTTTCACAAGCCTTGTGAACAAACTTACAAATAACTTCTTTATAGATTTTCTGTCATCTGTTATAATAGGGAATGTAACTCCATTTTCTTTATGCATATTATCTCTCTCATTTGAATTCAGGTGCCACACGCTCCTTAAGTGCAGGGTCAGCTCCTAGTGAAAAGTGTGAGACTGTATTCTCACTGAAGGTGAGAATGCTACCTGTGTGGTTATACTGTTGTTGTTTTACACATGGCTTTTCTAATGTTTATAATGCTCTCATAAGAACGTAAATACAATATAATATAACTTTATACAGTGATGTTGCATATAACTGTAGCATAGCTAAAGCTACTACTTTCCCCTTACATTGTTGCATGCCCACCTCTTTCAGAAACATATCCAGATGCCTACCAAAATCTTTCACCAAAATTCCTAGGATGATACCTAGTTTCTAGTACCCTTTCCTCGAGAGTTAAGTATCAGGTGCTGAACTCAGCCACACTGAAACGACTCATTGGGGAAGACTTGTAGAATCATAGAATTGCTGAGGTTGGAAGAGACGCTTGAGATCATCCAGATCAGCTGCTACCCTAGAGCTTGCAATCCCACCACTACTGTTAAGGCACTACCACTAAACCATGTCCCTAAGCACCACATTCATGTGTCTTTTTTATTTAATTGCTTACTGTATGTATGCAGGCAGTGGTGTAACAGCAGGAAAAGGAAAGTGTGGAGGTCTTGCCTGCTCCAGCCCCACAGAGACAGGAAGAAAACTATGTGTACATGGGCCTCTTTTCCCAGGTAGAAGCATCAAGGCAGGAGAAAACAAGTTACTCCAGGGAAGGTTTAGGTTGGATGTAATGAAAAATTTCTACACTGAAAGTTTTGTCAAACCCTGGAAGAAGCTGCCTAGGGAAATGGTGGAGTCACTATCCTTGAAAGTATTAAAAAGACATGTAGATGTGCTGCTTATGGACATAGTTTAGTGGTGGACTTAGCAGCACTGGGTTAATGGTTGGACTTCATGATCTTAAGGGACATTGCCAACGTAAATGATTCTATTCTGTGTGGACTGAGAATGATAATTAGAGTTTAATGACCTCTTGATTAATTTGTTGTTGACATTCAGTCAGAGGAGACAGCAGAACAGGAAAGAGAGCCATAATCAAAGGCTGTCTCAGGAGATTTTCTAGAGTGTGTACATAAACAAAGTTAGCACATACCTTCAATGCTTATGCTAAGCAGCTGCTTCATTATTTATGCAAAAAGCAGCAGCAGCATATGAAGATTAGAATTCATGGAAGGATTTTTTTTTTTTTATTTCCTAAAAACATGCCTCTGAATTCCTGCAAGCAATGTTTATATATTTAAGGGATTTTATAAAATGCTTTCCCATAGCAATCTACTTTCCATAAAGCTTCAGCTGATGAACCACTCAACTACAGTAGGCCATGGTAGTGATATAATGACGGTGTCATGGACAGACACTTATGCAAGGCAATAAGACAGTTTTGCCTTACACAAATAGAAAAGCATATAGTAAACTCAGCTGAATTTCTAGTTACTTCAGTTACAGTACTTTATTTTGGAGTTCCTTTTATCTTCTTGGTGTAATTTTCCAAGTGGTCCTTGGCACTGTTTGCAAACACTGTACTCAACGCAACAAGCTCTCTGTGCCTGTCAGAGAATGAGACAAACAACATGTCCCAACATCTCAGAAAAACTTATTTTGAGCTAAATTTCTGAGAAGTGCTAAGTGGGCATCCTGTTTACACTCACCATCCCAAAAATCCATCTACATGAGCTCAGATCCCCAAGAGCTCCCTAATATGCAATGACTGGACAAGAGACCAACCAGGGGAATGTAAAGTGAGCTCATGGATGCTGCTTTGAGATGGCCTGCCTGACTGCTCAGTTTGCATGAACCAAAAGACCACCACTCTGGACCACCACATCTGGAATCGAGTTCATGTCACCTGGCACACATAGGAGAAGGAGGCTTCCTGTTGTGGAAGGTGATGCTAATTCTGACCCAACTGCAGTCTAGCAGTTTCTGGTTCATCAACAGTGATGATCATTTCAGAGAAATCATCTGGACAAGGTGGGGCTCAACCCTGGAAACCTCTGACCAAACTGAGCATGCCCAACACCACTGGACAGTGGGCCTGGCTAAGTAAATTGTTCCTGCAAAATGCTAAGCTAACTGAAATATTTTACTGAGAGAAATTAAATCCGTAGTTGTGAAAAGAAAGAACAAAAACATGTGCCCTACAGCACCATTCTTCTGCCGAGAAATGCAAGTAGTCAAAATATAGGTAAGACAGGCACTTCACACACACACACACACACACACACACACACTGCTCAGCTCTTCACTTCAGCCTGTGCCTTCTTTCTGGTGGTCTGGTCTCTGGCTAATTCTGCCTTTAACTCTCTAATCCACCTAACCTCTTTTCCCTCTGACCTCCTTGCCATCTTTTTTTGACATCTCACCTCAGATCTCCAGGTTTATCACATGAGATATACGTGGGTTGATCTGGTTATTTTGGTAGGGAGGGAAAGAGGGAGGAGGAATGGGGTTTGAGTCAAGAGCCCTCCTGGGGACTTGATTGTTTCCGGGAGGGGCATTGTGTTTCTGTGTTACTTTTAATTTGTATAAAGCTGTATATATACGCCTGTATGTTATGCTAAGCTGTAAATATACCTTCATTCCTTAATTCTCAGCCGCTGAGTTTAGTCTGGGTGATTTTCTTAAGTCTGGGAGGTGGGTAACTCCCAAACCATCACGTCATCTAAATTTCTTGGGAATGTTTCTGTCAATCCTCTAAGCACTCAGTTGCTGTTTACTTAGATCTTGGTAGCCTAACACATGCAACAACTCTGCTCTGTTTCAGCACTGCAGAAAGTATGGGAGATCTCAAAGAATTGTGCAGTTTCTGGAGCTGTGGCCAGAAACCAAGTGAAGGGCCACTGTTTGACTCCTTACTACAAAATGAAACTGACCCTGCAAACATGTGGCAGTGTCTGAGGAAACATTCAGCTCAGCTTTCTATTTACTACTCAGCAACTCCATGACAAGACGGTTTCAGTTAATAACTACTTTGCCTTTCTATGTGTGCAAAATCTACATGCATCAAAAAAAGAAACTGTCAGATGAACAAGCCCTAAACATTTACTGCCTCCAGCATAAATTCTATAATCTAATCATTAGCTAGCTCCAGGTCATTGTTTCTTCAACAAATTTGTAACATTCAATATCTTCCCTGCTGGTGCTGAAATGCCAACATTGTAGAAGTTGGTTAAATGGTATTTTTAGTGGCTACAGGTACCTCAGTATAAAGACCGATGTACCACTACTGAAATGCAAATAATACCTGCATTGATTAAATCATTAAATATTTCAAACTGACGTGTAAAAACATATACACTGATATTTTGTGATGTACAGACTTCATTGAGTATGCATGCATATTCTTCTTGAAGCTGGCCAGTAAAAGCCTGTTGGCTTTAGTCAGATAGAATGCTGAATAGGAAGGTTTACCCCATGTGCTCTTATTGTTCACACAGCACACACAGATGAGCCCAAGTAATGAGTCCAGACACATCTACAAGGTGCTGTCAAAGAAAGCAACAGAAGAATAGCTTCCACCACAACAAAACATTTTAACTTTGTCATCATAAGCTATGTTTTGGAGAACAGTCACTTACATCTCACCATTTCTCCATGTTAGCTGTGGAAAAATGCCACAGGTTGAGTTGAATCTGCTGATGTGTATGCTCAATGCCACGCTGCCATCATGCCAGCTTCAAAAAGAAATTGCTGGCTGAACAAGTTGTCATGGGGCTTGAGGTTCAGATTGTAACCAAAGAGGCTTTCTGTTCTGGTTGCTGCTCCCAGTTTCTGGTTTTGGGGTGTTGTTTTTTTGTGGAGTTGGTTTGTTTGTTTTCTCTGTGTGTGTGTTTGTTTTTTTGTTGGGCTGGCTGCTGCATGCTTGGTTGGGGGGAACCATTTCATTGCTGGCTTCAGCTGCTGCTTTTGCTAAGGTAACTGTATAGCACATGATCTTTGTAAACTCTTTATCTCAACCCAGAGGGTTTTTTTTCTGTATTACTTTCCCTCCTATCTGTGTGGGAGTATGGGGATGTTGTTGTAGGCCTGAATAGGCCAAAATAAGCTAATACATGTCCTGGCTTGCCCAGACATGTTTTTGTGCTCTCCCTCCTCCTGTTTTGGGGAGAAGCATATATAGGAAAGAGGACAAAGAGCCTGCAGCCATTGAGTCTAAGGACCCTGGCTTGCCCAGACTTGTTTTGCTTCTGCTTGCATCCTGTGGTAAACAGGGTACACACACTTGCTTGTGCCTGCCTTGTGCAAGGCCTGTGTTTTTCCCAAATTTGGGTAAAGCAAGCCTATGGCTTCCCCTAATATGGTCAAGCTCGGCTAATTGCCATTCTGACTGGCTATTCTGTGCCCAAAGACCAATTAGTCTCGGGCTACATTGATAAAAAGAGATGAGCAGGTAACACAACGTGCTCTGCTGTTGCTCTCTGCTTTTGGCAGTATTCTGCCTCACTGCTGTTGCATCCTGACATGCTTTAAGCATCATGCTTTGCTAAGCTCTAAGTTAGCTCTCCTGAACTGCCTGGAAACTGCCTGCCTGCCTGCCTCAAGTTTACCAAGAACAGGCTATAATTATCTCCACGCAATAGTACAATGTCACACTGGCTATACAGGCCTAAGATTGCACATTGCAAGATATCCTGCCTGCACCTGAAAGTCTCCTGACAAGACAGGAAGTCCTGGAGATATGCAGTTTGTTCAGAGAAATCAGGATGAGTTCAGAGAGAATCTGCCTCCTTCCCCCAGCATCCTGTGAAGGCTGAGAAGAATCAGAAGTCTCAGCAGCTGACAAGACAGTAACAGAATTCCCTGATGGCGTTTGGGTACTGTCTGAAGCTAGCCCTGCAAGGCGGGAGATTCATATTTGTGAGTAAATACTTAAAGTCTTTTTTATTCACCTAGCCTTCTGCCATAAGCAGAAAGCGACTCCCTGAGTCCAGTGGACAAGCAATATATTGACCACAAGAACCTTCTCTTCTAGTTCAATTAATGTTTTTTTATATTTTTGCGAGTTATTTCTCGATCTAGTTATTCCTTTGTACAATGTTTCCATGACTGTTGCAGAAAAAAATGTTTATTATTAAAATTAGTGGTCAGGGGGGCAAGATTCCTGAATATCGAAAGTAATAAACAATATTAATTTTGGAAAAAATATCATTTTGCATTAATTAATTACCCACTCCATTCCAGAGAGCTTGTAAAAGCAGGCTGTGATAACACAGGACAAAAAGATTCAGTCCTAACAAAGGTCTATGGATGCCACCATTATGTAGAACTGCTGTACTGCAGATTAATATGATCAGACAAAAAAAAAGAAAAGAGCAATAAAATTGGCAGACATTCAACAACAAACTATTCCCACTTGGCCTAAATTCAATTATTTTTTGAAAATATAGTTACCAAAATGAAATAAGTAGTCTTGAAATTTTATGCAACATTTTCAAAGACCTTCAAACTTTAACTTGTATATATGGTACAATTCTATGAACAACCTAAAAGCCTTCATTAGATGTGGTACATCACAAGAATTTACATATTACCAAAGGTATCAAATCTCCAATAAAGAAAATACAGTGCATTATACCATAATGCACAAAGAAATCATGAAAGCTTTCTATAACCAAAGTCCTTTTACTATCTCATGCAACTTGCAGACTCTCCTGCCTGTGCTGCTTTAATAGCAATGCTGGTTTAACAGCAATGCTGGAGATCTGAATCTGTCCTTGTTTCACTTTTTCTTCTAAACTATGGATATATGAAACTCCTTATTGTATCCCCTTGTCATGCCTAGGTTTGTTTTAGTGAACAGTTGTGTAGTATGATAACTGACTTCTTTTTGAGTGAATGAAGCAAGGTAAATTTTGGAATGAATGCAAATATACCTAGAAAGGTATTTCTTGGTGAGTTCTAGGACACTGATGCTGTTAATCTGAGTTGCCCTTTTCAGCTCTGCCCATCAAGCTTTACTAAAAACCAACCCTGCAATATACCTCAAGGGTGAGTAAATATGATCCATGTATTACTGATGATGGGAAAAGAAGCTGAATGTAATGACCTGCTCAGTTAATGACAGCACTGGCAGAGCAACCAGTAGTGTCCTGACTTCCTGTTCCCCTCCCTTCCTAAGTCTCAAGATGAAACTGAAATGTCAGCAAATGAGAACTATTGTAAGCTACTGCTCAGCAGGCCAAAAGTCCTTTTAATCTTCTTGTGTGGAAGGAACAGCTTATGGCTTTCATACAACCTTTGATGCCCTATTTGCAACTTTGAGCAATGACTACTGTAATTTGTCCTAGTGCCCATCCCCTGTATTGCTCACAAATTCAGTTTTACTATTATGTCTATATAATACCTTAAATATTGGCAATATTGTCTCCATTCAGCAGTTAAAGCAAGTATGGAGTGTACTGTAGTAAAACAAACAGCTGTACCATACACAGAATAGTTCAGGCCTCCAAATGAAATACTGAAATGAATCTCTGCAGTGCATCTAGCTTTATTGCGCAGAGAGATGAGTTCATGAAGACTATATACACAGAAGCATTATTTTTTGATGGAAGTATAGTACTTAGCTTTTAGGAAAGCAGTGCTGACCGGTTTTCCTGTGCTCTGTTTGTAAGTACCATGTACCCAGCTGTCCCTTTTACACAGCTTTATGTATCATTCTATGTATTATTTATATTTGGAAAAGGCAAAGCCACATAGGAGTCAGAGCTTGTTTACATATCAGTTATGTAGTTAATCTACTGATGCTATTGTGTCAAAGGTATTTTTGCTTATTCAGCAATCTTGTGACCTACAAAAATCAATTAAAAAAAAAGTTTGTCAAGAGTGTTGTCATATTTCCCCCCATATATATTATAGCTTTATACTGATTTAATGGCCTGTGACTTTTAAACTGGTTGCTTGTAAAACAGTTGCACATAGTTGTCCTCACTACACATTTGACGGTGCTTTTGTCATAAGTCTGGAATTAGTGTACTCACATTCAAGGAAATTAAGGCAGAATGCCCAGCTTCTTAACTATATTCCATTAATAGGCATTCTTCATCTTTTTCCTTTCAAATGTAAAAAAGCTCGAAAGACTTAAACCAGGTTTAGTTTAATAAGAGAAAATAAGAAGCCTGCCACACAGAAAATTACTAGATTATGCTCAGTTTAGGGGTTCCACTTTTCTATTTTGCCTCAGGCTTTTGGGACATTAAGGCCATGTTATAAATCCTGGTCAGTGCTTTTTTGCTAAAGAGCAGAAATGAGAGTTTATTAGCATCACAGTGGTTGCCTCAATAATGACAAAACAGTTGCTCATTACTGTTCATTAGATTCATATTAGATTCATTTGCAATAGCAATACATCTTCTATTCATCCCCGATTGCAAAACAACAGATACTATTTGACACCTGCTGCAGTAAAGAAATCATTAGAAAGTAATAATGCAAATAGGAATGTGATGGACAGGCTTAGTCTTCTGTCTCTGATGGGTCTAAAATTTCTCATTTAATATAGAATTTATATAGGATAAATACCACAGCAGGCAATCACCTTCTTTGAATCGTATGTGCTCCAAGAAAATATCACACACTGAAGCAAATATGAGCAGACAGACAAACAAGCAAATCAACAGTACCACATGTGGTACGTTATGCTATGCAAGCAGGAATACATGTGAATTGTTTTGTTGATACTCCCAATATAAGAATATCCTTACAAATTTTGAAAATTGCAGGAAAATGCAGGAAGTCACATTTTTATCAAAATATTAAGTCAACAAGTTAACAGATCTAATTTCCTCCATAAACTTCCATGACAAAGTGAGCCCAAGATGTTGCTGAAATGAAACTTACTTTGCTCAAGCAGTGAATAACCATTTTTATATTGCTATACTTTGGAAGTACAAAACTAATAATGGTGCTTAAATGAGCTGAAATCTCTCTTTCTGGAAAATCCTGTGGGAAAAATCAAAGTTATCTCAAAAGCCAGCAGCTCTTGTCTTTTCTCCTGCACAAGTGATAAAACTTTACTCAAGTATATTTCTCATAGCCAAGCAGAGAAAGGTTAGTTTGATTCCAAAATTTAGCCCTGCATATCCTAAAAAAGTTCACATTCTATTCTCCTCAGCATTATTTTTCAAGGTATTTCTAACGTTATTTCTCAAGGTATGAAACAAATATCTCCTTTCTATCCTTTGCCCAGCTCCTAATTCATTTATCAAATTAATTCTCTACCACTTACTGTTCATAGAAACACATTTCTGAGTTTCTACCCTTCGACACACCTAATATCTGTAAAACTACACAATGTTGCTTACTCTGCCTCTAGAAAGAAATTTTTCCTCAACTTCTTTTCAAATCTACTTCTCAATGAACCACTTTCCAACAGAAGTCCCTTTCCAACTCAATTCAATAACAACCTAGCTCTGCTTACCTCAGCTGAAATGAACATGGTCATCACCCTCTGCATCCATTGGCACTTAAGGAATACACAGGATAAGAAAGATGAATGCTCAATGAAAGACCACCAAACACATATTCTGAATTTCAAAATAAAAGTCTTTCTTTTTATACAACCTAGAACCAGGCCTTACTTCTCTTCAGACTTCTTGAGTGATGTTAGAAGTCCAGGGTCGTTCTGTGAATCTCCCCTTTTTCCTTCAAAGTAGTAGTCCCAAGAAGTATAGCCTCAAATTTCATATTAAGAAATTCTGTTCTGTTTCTCTTACAACAATACTCCAGGGCCTGACAACATCATATTAATCAGCAAATTGTACAAGGACATTTCTATTTTGGTTTTGTTGCTTGTAAAATTAGTGATACCTAATGAAACAAGTCTTGGGGGTAGAGCCTCAGGAAAATAGTAACCTCTTTGTAATTTGCTATTTGCCTTTCCAGTTTATTACTCCTTATCTGTTTCTACATTTGTTTCACATTTTTAAACTTACTCACACATTCTCCAGACATTATGAATAATTTCCAGTGTGATTGTATTATTAAGTGCCTTGAAGTCCAAATAAACTGGTTCTATCACACTTCTCTTGTCTAGCAAATAGTTCTCTTAGCAAAGTTAGCTCGGTAGGATGGAAAGCAATACTGCATTTCATTCCATTTCCCGTTTATCTTCATGGGCTGTTATTATTCTTTCTTTTTCAAATCAGTTCTAAAGCTGCAAATTGTTGGGGTCACGCTACCAGATTTTTAGTTGCTCAAATCACTTTCCATTGTTAATTGTAAGTATTTTATGTATGGCAATATGTCATACTAGACACATTTATTTTCCTTGGGGTCTGTAAACTATGGAATGGAAGTTGCCATCTTCCCTCTTGACTTATGTCACCAAACCATATTAAAAATGGACTGCTCATAAAACAGCATTTATAAAAGGCACATCAGCATTCCCTCTCTAAGTGGGCACTGTGACCTCTAGAAACCATACAGTATTATTTAAAGGTTATTTCAATGCATGATCTCTTATCCCTTCTCTTTACAAAACAGACTTTATAGAAAAGTTATGAACAATTACTCAACAAGGAACATTTTAAAAACAAAAGATGTGCCTTGGTTCAGCCAACCATTAGAACAGCAGTACAAAGCCTGGATTTTCAAGAGAGACCATAAATGCCAAAAAAAGAAGGGAAAGTAACACATGCAGGGCAATGCTGTGAACTGTTTTGAAAAATCACCTGTGAAGAAAATTACCAGCATGATACACTATCCCATCAGATGCTTTACACAATCTATTTGCCACTTCACCACTCGTTTTAAAGAAAAAAGGCACATAAAACCCAACAACAAATAACCAAATTGACCAAAACCAAACAAAAATATCCCACAGCCAAAACAAAAAAAAAAAATCAAACCCAAAGCACAACGATTCATTCAAACTAATGGCTTTGATGTCTCTTGGGAAAGAGTCATCAGCACCCTGCATCTTTCTTTCTGGATGGTATCTGAGAAGTA
The DNA here is from genome assembly GCA_013400475.1 of Tricholaema leucomelas. Classification (NCBI taxonomy): domain Eukaryota; kingdom Metazoa; phylum Chordata; class Aves; order Piciformes; family Lybiidae; genus Tricholaema lacrymosa; species Tricholaema leucomelas. The sequence continues at coordinate 293,961 of WAAF01013548.1, forward strand.
ACTGCAAATATATATTAATACTGCACGGTCAGGGCTACTTTCTCTTAGTATGCTATTAATACAACAACCTTTGCACTACAGTTAAAGATCATGAAATCAATATTTATGCTGAAGTCAGAGGAAAAAAAAATCAATCTTGTGACCAAAAGAGTCATATTTAATATTTCCTATCATCATAATTAAGTTTATACATAAAAAGTAGCATTGATATCTGAATGATGAATGTTGTGGCAGATGAGTTCCCTTCTCAAACAACTTTATGTATAATCTCAGAAGTGAAAAGCTTAAATGATTAGGTCCACCTTTTCACATACATGTCTGTACAGGAAAAAGTAAGCCAGTCTTTCCTGCAGACCAAGAACACTGGTGTGCTACTGATAGTATTCTTGTAATTTCTTCATTTCCCAGATATCCTTTGAGAAGACCTAGTGTCTAAGTAATAACCACCACAGAATCTCAGTAATCTTCCTCCTGCTTCTTTGGACCAGAGTATCTTTACTTTTATGCCTAGGATAAAGTGTACAAGAACATCAGTGGAGACAAATTACTTTTTCATTGGAAGGCTGAAATAATTTGAACTTAGTTCAAATTTTGTGTATTTCACATACGTTTGCTTTTGCAGGGGAAAGCCTGAATAAAATGCAGCTTGAAACAATGAAAGAGCATACATTTGAGCTGCCTATATGGGAAACCAGTTCTAATGCATCACATATCCCATGATAAAATACAGCTAATGTTCACCAACAGGTAATAGACATGGCAATAATACATAAGCAGTAAGTCTCACCTGAGAATTTCAGTGCCCTAAAGTAAGCCACATGGACTACTTCAGATGGATAAAATTAAATAGATATGAAATTATTTGTAGAAGGTCAGTCAGTAGCAGAACCAGGATTAGGATTCCTGGAATTATTCCTGCAAGGAAAATCATTCTCTGTGTTCTTCTCTGCCCAAACTAGTAGACATTCTGCTTTCCTCACCAATACAGTCCATTCCCACAACAACAATAAACTTAGATTATCTCTTTGCACATTTCTGAAAGTAAATAAATATGGATAAGAAAACACTTTTTCTTCAGTACTCATAAATACTTGCTTTCTAAAGGTATGAGCAATAAAACCTCTGACAGAAAGAGATAAGGAACACAGCCAGGATCTGACTGTCTTTTCAGTTACAGTGAGTGGGAGTTACAGTTACTAGAAGCAACATCACATCCTAACAGCCATTACACTGATGTCAGAGCAGGAACAAACTTGGTGAGAGGAATCCTGACCCTAACTAGACAGACAGATTCTATAGTTCATTCAAAAACCAGACATCGCTTCTTCCCTATTTCATGGCTTTTGGTGCTTCTGGCATCAGAGTATTTGACCTCATTGTATTAACCCCTTTTTCTGCTTAGCTTAGGATGCAGAATCAGTTACACATTTTCATGTTATCTGTAAGTAAGGTAAGCGTTAAAAGGAGACTGGATAGATAAGTTACAGAAGCTAAAGCAGCCTCTCTGAAGTGTGGAAGTCAGTCATTCAGGGTACTTGACACTAAAGCAAATGTCACTTACTGTGTTGTCATGTCCCATACTTAAATAGAACTTTTCAAATAATTAATGTGCAGTATCATATTTAAGATGAAAGTTTTGAGAGATCTTCTTTATTCTTGTATTTTCTTAAAGTGACTTTTCTTTAAAGCCTTAATTTCTTGCCTGCTTTTAAATAAGTCTCACCTGTTTTAATAAATCTCTCTCTGGTTAGCATTTAAAAATGCCTTAATACTTTGAATTTATTCTGAGATGCAGAATACAAGAACTGTTTATGTGGTAAACCTTAATCAGTCAGGAAGCTGGTAAATTATGTTCTCATGCCATCCATATTGAGTGTCCATTACTCCTGGACATAGCACATTAACTGACTCATTAGCTACTTCAAACCATATGGACTTAGGTTTGGGTGGGTTACTCTGATAATATCCTGAGGTGAGCTTCCTAATTATTGTAATTATGCGATCTCAATCATGGGGCTGGTCGCACAAAATAGAGTCAAGAGTCTTTAAAATGGGTGTCAATGCACCTAGACAATGACTGAGTTGAGCAACATGCCCCCTGGATGTTGGAGATCCCTTGATACTGCGAAAAGTAATTACTTTAAAAGTTCTAAGGAACTGGCAGCAAGCACAGTGACAACTGAATAAGCATGACAAGTGCATGGGATTCTGCACAGAGGCACCAACATGAATATGCTTCTCAGCTGGAAAGCTGGCTGAAACTTGATGTCTCGCTGTCAATAGTCTTAATACAGAGATGTTACATCTCTAGTGCAAATTTAGCCATGGTATTTTAAGCAACAGAGATCTGGAGCAAAGAGAGGGGAATTAAATCTGGAAGTGCTGAAATGTCAGTGTTAAATACCACAAAAGTGTCACAATGCAACAGTGAGAAACTATAAGTACTTTAGTGAATTTAAGGGGGTTTATGTATGTGATACTGCAAGATTTAATACAATGGACTAAAATCTTTTACACACAAGCCTAGGTTTGAGCAAGAAGAAAAGATTGAAAGAATGGGGAAACTGACCAAAGGTGTAGTGTTTTAAAACAAAGACAGAAACAAACAAATTGACCTAAAGGTGTAGTGTTTAAAAACAAAGACAGAAACAAATACAGCCTCAGGACAGAGATAAAAATAGTTTGCTGTATTATTAAATACTTAAAGAAAACTCTCACTACTTGAGAATCTCTCCACACTTTAAAATGCAACCCAGAAGAACATAGCACATTTTTTGTCAGCTTCTGGAAATTAGGATGATTAGGAATAGAGTGCTGCTTCTGAGACACATGTTACACTGAAAAATCCCTTTCCTGGAAGACTAGTACACCTATTATATGTCCTGGCTTGCCTCACCCTTCTGCTGATGGGGGAAGCAAGGGCAGGAGGAAAACAAAGGCTTGGATCATTATGTCCCCTCTCAAAGTGATAAACAGGTAGCCACAGGTGTTTAGGTACTTGTTGGTGTTTTGCCCAAATAAGGGTGAGCAAGCCCTGGTTTCACTTAATGTAGTGTTTTGCAAATGCCATTTTGGATGGTAAATCTTGGTGGCCAAAGGAGCCACTACACTCAGGCAAAGAATATAAATTGAGCTAAGTTGCAAGCAGTTAAGCTGCCTCTGCCTCACTGTTCTTGGACAATATGTCCTGCTCTGCCTCGTGCTTCAGACCAGCTTAGCTCTGGTATTTTGGCCTTTAGCTACCTGGAAACTTAAATGCCTCAAGTTTCCCAGGAGAAGTGATTCAAAATGTGGCAAGAAGTGCCACCAACATCGTGCTCTCTGCACATCTGCAAACTTCGGTGCCAAGAGGAACCAGGATCAGATCACAGATCATCTGCCTCTTTCCCAGCACCCTGGAAACCTTTCAATGGCTAAGCAGTTCCAACACTGCCAAAAAAGAGCCAGGGACTATCTTGAAATTTCTACTCCACTGCAGTGAGTAGCACAGACTTTCCCTAGGGCTCCAGGCTACCTATTTGTAAGTGAGGCAAAGCCATTTTGTGGCTTTTACAAATTTTCTGATTCTCCTAGATGAATGAATTGCCCATAAGCATCCTTGTGAAGAGTTTCCTGACCGAATTAGAATCCAAATTTAAGTAATTAGTATATACTTGTGGGTGGGGCTTTCTGGAAATAATATTAACTACATATTTTATAATTCCTGCCTCATTAATTGTGTCAACTAATTCCTTTATGGTGCAGTGACTGCAGGGTAATTCAATTGTGGAATTTCTTTATAAGAAAGGATGCATTATCACAGGAGTTGATTTGATCTGGGCACAGGAAAGATGCAAAAATCCAGAGAATATCACAGAAAAATTAGCTCAAGGTTTTAACCCTGCAATTTATGAGTCTACAGCAGAGTATTATGCTGTAGTCTTGGGTTCAGTAATGGCCCGGGCACAGGTTGAATTTGAAATTTATGAGGGAAAAATTCAGCTGCTGGAGGAAAGAAATCAGACCTTGGAAAAAGAATTAAAAGAGGAAAAGGCATGAAGCCAAGGCCTACGGGAAGCAGTGCTCAAGCAATCCAAAGCCTTTACAAATGCCTTAAATGCCCAAACTGGGCTAGTTTCCTCAGATGTACCTACTCACACAAAAGAACATGAATGGCTTGCAGATGCAAATAAACCGGGTTTACCAGTTTCTGGTCAAGAAACTGTAGCCCAGGCAAGGAAGCATTAAGCTCCTGTTCTGCCAAGAAGAGCCTCAATTTGGGTGGCAGCCTCCAAGGAGAAGAGAATTAGAATTATAGAATCAGTCAGAGTTAGAAGGGACCACAAGGATCATCTAGTTCCGAACCCCCTGCCATGGCCAGGGACACCCTACCCTAGATCAGGCTGGCCAGAGCCCCATCCAACCTGGCCTTAAACATCTCCAGGGACAAGGCCTCAACCACCTCCCTGGGCAACCCATTTCAGCTTCTCACCACTCTCATGGTGAAGAACTTCCTCCTCATGTCCAGCCTGAACCTACCCATCTCCAGCTTTGCTCCATTCCGCCTAGTCCTGTCACTCCCTGATATCCTGAAAAGTCCTTCCCCAGCTTTTTTGTAGACCCCCTTCAGAGACGGAAAGGCCACAAGAAGAAGCTACTTGAAAATTTTCCTGTTACTGCAGCTGCAGTCAACTGCCTCCTCCAAGCCGCACATTTCAAAGAAAACGCAACCAAGTCGCAAAGTTCAAACCCAGCAACCAGGAGGAAAAAAGGCATGGGCTTTCCGAAGCCAAGAGACATTTGCACTGCTAGCCTTCGCATGCACAATGCAATCACTCGCACCGACGCGACCAGATCAGTCTGTCCACCCAGCCTTGCCAAGATGCACGAAATCAGTGAACCAGCAAACCGCAGCCTAAAAGTCAGAGAGCACAAGAAACCTTACCGTGACTCAGCTTACGAATCCAGCCTGCTGAGCTGCATCGTGACTCCATGCAGTGACAAAACTTCATCATGCCGCAAACCCCACCTGTGGGCATGTAAAAATTCTGAAGCATCCCGATGTAATCCAAAAAGGGGGATCCCAGGAAAAAGCCACAAACTTTAAACAGCAAAAAGCTGCTAGCTCTATAGCCTCAGCTGGCCAGCAAGAGAAAGGCAGCCACAAGGCGGCACTGCATGGCAAAAGGGAAGTGTGTCACAGAAACGCATCCCCAAACACCTTTGAATTTATAAGCCTGTGTTCCAGCCTGGAACAAAACCAATGTTTCACCAGAAAGGCTAAAGGGCACGGTCCTTCCCAGAGCAGAGCCATTTTGTGGCTAAACTCTTCCAAATTTTCCAATTCTCCTAAATGAATGAATTGCCCATAAGCATTCTTGTGAAGATTTTCTCAACCGAATTAGAACCTGAATTTCACTAATTAGTATATAGTTGTGGATGGGGCTTTCTGGAAATGAAATTAACTACATATTTTATAATTCCTGCCTGGTTAATTGCATCAACTAAATCATGCACCTTCTGGGCTTACTTCTAACTTTTAAAGTACATCTTGGGTACCTACAAATCCAAAAGCCCAGATGCCATATAACATTAGTCCCCTCAAATATACAGCTAGATAGAAGAACCATGTGTTCAAAAGTTACATGGGTATGTATCTTCACGTCATTACACAGCGATTTACATTCATATTTTCACCTTGGACCCAGAGTACTAGTAGTCACAGAACAAAATAAAAAAATATATAGCACAGCAATCTTCTGTTTCAGTAATACAACTGATCATACTTGCAACAGTTCTACAAAAAAGCTTAAGACTTCCTCATGCACCAGAAATGTATAGCAAGCAAAATAAATGAACAAACTCCTGAGGAGAGGAGAGCAGAGGCACACCTCACCAAAGATCCACATACATTTCTTCCACCACATACAATATATAAGGAGAAAATGTCCACCTGGGCTGCATGATTTGTCATTAGAGTAGCCTGTGGCCTTCAGCTATTTGCACCAGTGAGCCATTAGGTAGTAAGACAATAGTAATTTGGTAGCATTTTCAGCTGCCATGCTGGCAGGATTTGTATATTTTTATTAGTGTACTCTAGTTGTTAAAGTACTCTTATTTTACTTTTCTCCTGTAAGAATTCTCGAATTTGGAAGTGATGGTGGCTATAATACAATGAAGAGAAATTGCTTCCATCATAATTAGGCTTTCCTGAAAAAAAAGTGCAACGAAACAACAAACAAAACCCACGCACTTGTACCTATAATTATTTTGGCTATTCATCCTGCTTAGATCACAGCCCCAGACTGTGAATATGAAGCAACTGTGAAGAGGGAATAAAGGCTTTAACCCGAATAAAAGAAGCTCGTGTTTCTTCAGCTAATGGGCTGCTGCTAAGCAGGGGCCAAAACAGCCCTGTCTCCAGCCCAACGTGAAAACAAGTTCCCTTAGTCCTACCACAGAGGGATGTCCTGCTTACAGAGAAAAATGGACTCTTATCAAGTTTTAATTTGATTAGAGCTTCTCTGAAGTAAAGTTTTTGATCTTGGTTGATTTTTTTTTTTGCATTGTCTAGAACAAAGGATTATACTTTTAGCTGATTAATAAGCATGGCAAGAACTTTACAGCTGACTTGCTGGAGGGCAGGGATGCCATTCAGAGGGACCTGGACAGGCTGGAGAGGTGGGCCCAGGCCAACCTCATGACGTTTAACAAGGCCAAGTGTAAGGTCCTGCACCTGGGTCGGTGCAATCCCAGGCACAGATACAGGCTGGGTGATGAATGGCTGGAGAGCAGCCCTGAGGAGAAGGACCTGGGGGTCTGGGTCGACGAGAAGCTCAACATGAGCCGGCAGTGTGCACATGCAGCCCAGACAGCCAACCGAGTGCTGGGCTGCATCAAGAGAAGTGTGGCCAGCAGGGCAAGGGAGGTGATTCTCCCCCTTTACTCTGCTCTCGTCAGACCCCACCTGGAGTACTGTGTGCAGTTCTGGAGCCCCCAATACAAGAAGGACATGGAACTGCTGGAGCGGGTCCAAAGGAGAGCCACGAAGATGATCAGAGGGCTGGAGCACCTCTGCTATGAGGACAGGCTGAGAGAGTTGGGGCTCTTCAGCCTGGAGAGGAGAAGGCTTCGAGGAGACCTTATAGTGGCCTTCCAGTATTTGAAGGGAGCCTACAGGAAAGCTGGGGAGGGACTATTTACACGGTCTAGTAATGTTAGGACGAGGGGGAATGGGTTTAAGCTGGAAGAGGGGAAATTTAGACTGGATGTTAGGAGGAAGTTCTTTACAGTGAGGGTGGTAGGGCACTGGAATGGGTTGCCCAGGGAGGTGGTGGATGCTTCCTCCCTGGAGGTGTTTAAGGTCAGGCTGGATGAGGCCTTGGGCGAGCTGCTCTAGTGGGAGGTGTCCCTGCCTGTGGCAGGGGGTTGGAGCTGGATGATCCTTGAGGTCCCTTCCAACCTAAACCATTCTATGATTCTATGATTCTATGAAACTCCTCTACCATTACTGCTCATGTTGATATAGATACATTGTAGGAGGAGTTCTGCTGTGGATAGGCAGGCGGATGATAGGCATTACATAGTATCTGTCTGATAGAATAGAATAGAATAGAATAGAATAGAATAGAATAGAATCAATCAGGTTGGAAGAGACCTCCAAGATCATCCAGTCCAACCTATCACCCAGCCCTATCCAGTCAACTAGACCATGGCACTAAGTGCCTCATCCAGTCTTTTCCTGAACACCACCAGGGACGGTGACTCCACCACCTCCCTGGGCAGCCAATTCCAATGGCAAATCACCTGCAATGTTAAAGCAATTTTGCTTAGCATCAGCTCAGGTTAGGAGAAAGTTTAAGGCTTCTGAATTCAATAACTACATACCCTAGGGTCCCACACTGGCAAATTAAGGTTGCTGTCTTCTGGTTTTTGGGCAAGATGGGATTTGGCCACTCCCTATAGAAAAGGGGTCACTAATTAATTGTCCATATAAAACTGCTATGTAATTCAGGGAAGGACTGAATGTTGGTAGTTTAAACATAAAGAGCTACTTGTGAAAGTGTTACTACCCTATGCAAATTAGTTTAGTCATAAACAATAGAACTTACCATTGTGAAAAAATCGAGAAGAACTTATTGACAAGAGTTGAAGCTGAAGCATTTGGGTAGAGCTGGCATGTTCTGGCCACAAGCATTGCCCAGGAAACACCACCGAGGAATCCCAGAATGTTGGAATAAACGCCACGTCCTGCAATGGATGTGTCATAGTTAGCCTGTAGTCTTTCAGATTCCAAATATGTTCCTTCAGATTGACAGCACTGCCTTCACAACCTATAGAATACTTAGTGTGCTTCAGCCTCAAAGTCAATTATTTTTGCAGTGAAACCCAAACTGCTGGTTAAAAAGTGTGTGATATTTCTGTATATTTTTTGTAAGACTAGTTGTTGTGGTTGTTTGTTAATAAGGATTTGAGGATTTGGATTTCATCTTAAGATTTGTTTGTGGGTTTGTTGTTTTTTTTTTATTGGGGTGGTGTTTATTTTTGTGTTTGGTTTTTTTTTTCCATGGGATTCGGGTTTTTTTTTAGTGATATTGTTAGCCTGTCATATTCCTGTGAGCATTTTAAAATGCTTGTGATAAATGACAAAAGCTTTAAAATCTTTACTCTCATGTCTATTTTTAATCTGAAGGAAAAAAAAAAAGAAATCTACCCAACATCAAAAGCTTGAATAAGCCTGATACTTTCCATGACAAGTAGTGTGTGTATCTTAAATCTGCACAAGTTGTGAAAGAGCTTCACGATATTAAAGATGGCTGAGCTCTCAAATACCCTTATTTGGATGAAATTGAAGCTGTAAACTTGCAATTTGTCTGCTAGTAGAACAAGGAAGTTTTAATTTGAAAAGTGAAGACTTCAAATCTCAGCTACCTGTGTAGGTGTCTGTGTTGTATGAGTTATTAGTTCATAATGACTATTTTTATCCTAGTGTCTTCTGATCACTTCTCAGAACCTCATAAGCATAGGTTTTTGGGCAACCTTATCCTTGCTCATGAAGAAAAAGCACTAGATAAGCTCAAAATAACTTACACTTACGAATATTGAAGTTTTGTACTGAATCCCAACTTTTCATTAAATCGATTTATTCCACTAACTTCCTGACATTAAGGTGTTCTCAAAGATTTTGTGGGAACAAAAGGGAATTTAACGCCTTTAAAATACACTACCTAAACGGATTAGAAGCACCTATCTTTTTTCTTCTTTATCTTTTCCTTTATCGCGTATCCTTTTATTCACTCATACTTAATCTGTTGGTTTTTTTTCTTCACACAACTTCTACACTTGTTAAGTCTTTTAACTGACAGGGGAGCAGAGTAAGCGCCCTGAGGGCCGCGGAGGAGCGCCAAACCGCGCGCGCCTGAGTCGCGCGACACGCCCGCCCCGTGGAGGGGAACGGGCCCGCTGAGGAGGGGCGGGGCGGGGCGGGGCGGGGCGGGGCGCCGGCCCGCTGAGTTCGAGTCCTGGCGGGGGTTGGGCTGGCCCTTCCCCGCCCCGGGGTTGCCCGAGGAGAGGCGACAGCTCGTCTCCTTCTCTCGTACCAGGCAGGCGCTCGCTGCCTGGGCCCGGCCTGCAGGGACTTCGGGCTGGGAAGTTCGTAGGTAGTGGCGAAGTGAGGCCGCGGGGGCCCTGGGCAGGTGGGTGTGGATAGAGCGGGTGGTGCAGCTGAGCACGGGCTGCTTATTACCCACGTCTCCTCGGCTGTTGAGAAATCCGCAGCGAGTGAAGGGCCCTGGCCTGCTACTGAACGGAAAGGCCCCGGGGCGGGGTAGAGCCTCCCGGAGCCTGAGTGCCGCTCCGAATGCGATCGTCTGTGGGGGCCGAGCACAGCTGAGGTCCTGCTTGGCTGTCTGTTGGATAAAGGACGGGAAACGATTTTCTGATAAACTTTTTCTCTACTTTTTTTCCCCTCTTCAAGGTGCGATGCCGCCTAAGGATCGCCTCAAAGGCAAGCTACCGGTTCCTCTTCCAAGAGACATGATCCTGAAAGACACCGAAGGAAAAAGCTGGAGACTGGGCAGTCAGATCGGCCAGGGAGGTTTTGGCTTGATCTATTTAGGTGAAATACTGGTGGTTTCAGGGGGTGACTTGTAAAATTGTTTGTAGCTTTCTGATGCAAATAAGACTGAATGGGTTTAAGAAGTTACTGTTGTTTACATGCTGGTGTTTATTCGCGTTGAGTATGGTGGTGTTCTGACCTTCAGAGCAGGCAGCTGGGTGTCCTTGTTCAGTGTTGCTGATAATGCAGCATGATCTCCATTGGCTGGCTGGTCTAGTTTGCAGGCTCCTAGTGCACTTTTATGGAGCTTGGGTGGAGTAGGCAAGGTATTGCCGTTGTCAAAGGCTACCGAAGAGCACTGACATGTGGTGTGCTTCAAAGTAATGGCAACGCTTTCATTATCTGCTGCTTTGGACATATGTGAGTCTTATGCTTTGGAGTATTCTTTGGGTTACTGGAGATGTTCTGTCCAAGACTAAATCGGTTTTTAACCAAAAGATGTTATGGTAATAATAGCTGTGTGTTGCCACTGAGAGGTGGATTCCTCAATCCTAGATATATGTTCCTGGATTTTTTTCAGTAGAAGCTGCTGCATTTCACTCGAGTGTTTTGTAAATAATGGTTTTGAAAGGCAGTTTGTAAAACGTTCTGGGTCAGTGGAAAGAATATAACGTGTTACTATTGTTGGTCTGGATGAAAGAGCAAGTCAGGTTTTCAAGATGGTATTATGAGTTTGATTAGGGGTTTTTTTGTATGTATAGCATATAGGCATGTATGTATAGTCTGTATAACACACAGGCATGCTAGTCCACAGTGGCTGTTAGGGACTAAAATGAGCTTGTACTAAGAGAGCAGTAAAGAATTATCTAGAAGCAGACTAGTATGTTCCTTCTGGCACCATGACCTTTTTAAGTTAGCGGTATGGTACCTCTCTGTTTGCAGTCTTAATGCTTAAAACTTGATAAGCAAGTCACTCAACGTAAATTGACTCCCTTTTTATGAATAAATCAGTTATACTGGTATTTGTTTGGTTTTTTTTAAGCGTTTTGGTTTTGTGTAGTTCTGCCATGGAAAATACAATTTTGTTTCCCATGTGTTGTTACATTTTTGTTGTCGTTGTTGCTGCTTTTTTCTCAGTGGATGTCTTAATGATGTTTTCTTCATGTTGAGTGATATATCAGGAAAGAATCTGTTAATCCGTGGTTATGTAGTATAAGCTTTCTACTTAAGGTGATCTCTAGATTTCTATAATGACACAAGTTTTCATTAGAACAGGCTTCGTGTGTCGTGTGCTTTTTCTATTCTTCTGGCTTTAGCAACTCCTTTCAGATATGCAGAGCTGTACTAGACTGCGTAAGATTTCATGGAGGTGAAGTAGTTGTCTAACAGTGTCAAACACCTGCTGTAGAGAGAAAAAGTGCATGTTTTCCACAGAAGTTAGCATTTACTGGTTTTGTACTTACAAGCATAAATGTAGCACTTCTACACTGGTCCCTTGGTGACCTATTATTTACTGTGATTTTTATTTTTTTTTTTTACATCTGTCTGTCTGTCTCATGGTGCTTGTCTACTTTTGACTGTTCAGAAACGTTTTATATTGTACTGAAGTGTTCTTTCTCTCCCTCTCCTTTTTCCTTCTCATGTCCATAATGGTTAATCACAATGGCTACTGAAGACTTATATTTTATTTCATGCCACTGCCTCTGTGTTTACTTCATGAAAAAGCAGACACCGAAAAACCTGAAGAAAACAGAGGTCGTGTATAAGTTTGCAAGTAGTTTGATGTAGCAGAAGTGAATAAGTAAATTGCATCATTTGGTTTGTATAGCCCTTTATATGAGTTGAGGGGTTTTGATGTTTGTTGTGGTGGTGGTTTTTTTTCACTTTGGATTACATTTGGTGTGGCCTGCTGCACCGAGTTTCCTCACCAAGTTCACAGTTAGAGGCTGTCTGAAGGAACTGTTTTGAATCACTTTGTTACTGTTAGTAGTCAGAGAGCATCTGATAGGTTCCTGTAGTGGGGTTTCTTTGATGTCCTCTGGAATTCATGTAGTTCACACATGTGTAAGTGCTCTGCAGATTGAACCAGTAGGCATGATGGAGAGATTTCAGCTAACTAGTTACAGAGCAGTCCAAGGCTAGCACGCTTACAGAATATTTATTTTCCTTTTTATGTAATAGTTTATTATTGCCTTCTTCAGTTGATTATGTTTAAGGGATACTGTGCATAGAGCATGTATGAGATGTTACCATAAGAAAACAGACCTTAGCAATAGCTAAGAAGTGAAGTTTAAAGTATCTTTTGATATTTCTATAATAAAAGAAAGAAAGACAGCCTTGCAGAAGGCTCCCATGGAGAAGGGGGACTGATGAAACTGGAGATGCAGTGCAGAAAGCAAGGTTTTGGTGGTTGTTATTTTTCCACATGTAAGCAAAAAATATACTCTTGACTACTCAGAACAAAGCTTTATGGTTTGCTGTTGCAGTAAAAGCACACTGGACCTTGCTGTTAGTACAGCATGTGGGATTCAGTGAGTTTTGTGCAGATTTCATTAGCTTTTTCCTGATGACGCAGAACGCCGAGGTGGTTTCATATATTGTGATGTTTACTGCAGTGTGGTTTCCACTGAACTGAGTTGGAAATCAGTCAGTGGATTAGTTGAGAATGAGAATATAGTCTGGGACCCTTGGTACTGCTATTCTGTCTGTTTTCATAAGTGACAGCATGTCTGAAGAAATATATCTGCCACTGTTATGATGGTATTGGTGTTCATTAATCTCTCAGAAAGAGTGTTGAATATTATGTGTAGCAATGAAATGAAAGCTTAGTAATTCTGGTACCCGATCTCACCATAAAAAGAGGAAATGGTCAAGGATTATTCTCAAGTATTGACACTAACGGAAGCTTTCTTGCTGAGTCCACCTCTTTGTCTGATATATATTAAGGTTGGACATGATGATCTTGAATGTCTTTTCCAACCTGATTAGTTCTGTGATTATGTAAAGTGTACTGTTCAGTAGCTTTTTGTGAATTTAATCTGACAAAAGATTTCATCTGAGAGTCAACAATAATGAAGTAGATGATGAGCCTTTGAGAATAAGATATGGATGCTTGGTGCTGAGAGGCACCTTTGATTCTTTACTGTTCAGACGAGTTTTTAGTGCCTGTACAGCAGAATGTGAGAGGGCTACTAAGCTCTTAGAAACTAAAGCAGAGCTGTGGAGAGGTGGGCAAGACTGGACAGTGGAGGCAGATTTTAACTGCCTGCCAGATATGAACAGCACAGCCCTTTTATAAAAGGTTAACTTCGCTGACTGTATCTTTTAATAAGTCTTTTTACAGTAGTGGTATAAAGATTTTGATGTGCATTGTTATAGCTTAATTTCCCATTAAGGGTACTCCATACTCCATTAATCTATAACAACGTTCTTGAGAAATTTTATGGTATTTCTGCAAAATACATTTACAAGGGATGCATTCAGTGGAAGTTTCTCTCTAAAGCTGCTGAAAGCAGGTGTTTTCTGACCCTGTGCCTAGGATCGCAAATAGACACTTCAGATTCAAAGCTTCTAAACTTCTGATTTCATACATCAATGCTACCACTATCTACAGTGTTTGCCCTGGTTTTCTGATTATTCCTTCCTGTTTTTGCCATCTCCTCTATTTCTTTGTTGACTTGTTCCTTCCCTTGGATTCCCCTTGTGTTTTTATCTTCACCTGAGCAAATCAACCAGCAGAAGGCTTACAAATACTGGTTCCTTCCAATGCTCCTGAGGAGAAAGGCTTTCCCTGCTGCCAGAAGCAATAGAAGCCATCTAGAGCTGTTCTTTCAAGCATTGCTGTTGCAGCAAGAACGATTGGATTGTGGTCTGGAATTAACAATAGTGTTGTGTGTTAGAGTGTTTAGTTTTTTGGTTTTGTTACTGGTGATGGTTTGCTGTGGGGTCCCTTGGAACTGTTACCCCTTTGGTAAGGGGGAGCAGAAAGGTGAGGAATTGGGAGAGAACAAGACATACTATTGGTGTTACGGCTAGTTTGTAGCCCTGTGAAGAGTAGTGGCAGTGCATTGGAAAATGAAGAAGAGTTGAAGATAGTACTACTGAGAGCTTTAAATTCTCTCATTTATCTTCTTGATCTTAGTCAGTAATTAACACTAGTTTTTATATAAATCATGCTCTAGTCTTGCTGCAAGCACTCTATTAATGCACAATTTGGACTGAAAATTTAAATGCAGAAAGGTCACCCAATGTTTTGTTAAGATTACATTGTAACAGTGAGATCTGCTGTACAATGCACTGTCTACCTGCAGCCTTCTTTTTCATAGAAACTACTGGTTCTGCAAAATATTCTTTTAAAATATTTATGTACGTGTTTCTTAGACTTTTACAGTTAAAACACGTTTACTATGTACTGCTATGTATGTATATTGTGGATGTAATAGGTGAAAACTAAGAGTTCTGAAACCATTTTTTGTAGGTGGCTTTGCAGCAGGTGTTTGTGTTGCTGTCTGACTTCTATTTGTGCTGGTGTTGTTGCAATATGAGAATCTCAGGAATGTACATACTGATAAAATTGTAACTAGTGGTAACTGTGCACTGCTCAAAATCTCACAGAGTATAGACAGCACACAACTTTTTTTTTTTTAATCCCCCCTGCCCCTGCAGAGGTCATTTACTAGTTTTACTGGTGTAATAGTAGTAAAGAAAACAGGTCTGATTGGTTTTTTTTTTCCTTAGAGGGGGATGTATTTCTAAGCAGTGTTACATAGTAGCAGGAATCACTTGGGTGAACAATAGGGCACCTGTTGCCTCATAGAGGGCTCTCCTTTCAGCTGTCTTTGGCACCTCTACCCCACTGAAACTGGCATAGTATCTTCAGAGTGGGCACCATGTCAGCCTAGCAGATGGGCTGGAACAGAATCTTGCCAGAAAGCAGTTTGTGCATCAAGTTTTAAGTATTAGAGGCCTGGACTCCCACCTGAGAGTGATGTAAGAGCAGACCACGCATGTCTTTTTTGCCTAGAGTTAAAGGATGATGTGTCATACCTGTTCCAGCTTAAAGTGATTAACTTTTAAAGTAAAAATTGTGGCAGTAGTGAATCAAGATAAAGATTTCATAGAAGTATGTGTAAGAAACATAGTGAAATTTCCTACCAGAACCGAATGTTCTTAACTTGCAGGTATTTGCATATGTCTGCAGAATAGTTTAGCAGCTGAGCACAATTTTCCACTAAAACCAGTTTAGGTGTTGTGGAAGATGGTTTCAAAGCATGGTACAGAGGGCTATGTATATATCGCTTGTATAATAGAAGTTTACATTCATAAGCTGTCTAGAGGAAAAATATGGAAAAAACATGCTTGTAAGCACTGCTCGGAAGTCTATCCAGGAAAGTATGATGCATCATTAACAGTATGCAAGGAAGCAGGTCTTCTTTAAGCTATGTAAAAAAGGGACTACAAACAGCCTTCAAACACTGTATATTTTAGTTCTCAGGAAATACTGAATATTGCAAAAGTTGAGGGAGTGGGGTGGTGCAGAGAGGAATGAATTTGAGTCACCTTTCATTATTTGTTTTATTGTCCCCTATGTGTAAGAAATATTTGAAATTGTATGTTAAATAGCAGATGCATCTTTTGCATGTGTACTTCTTGGTTTTAATAACTATATTCCTGCATAGTGGATCAGGTTTTTTTGTTAGATACTCTGAGCAGCACTACCCCCCCTGTCTGTTAGCCAATGAGTTTAACAGCTCTTGGCTGGACTTAAATAGGCTTAGAATTTTTCCAGTTTTTTTTAATAGGTAGCCTCTAACTTTGGTATTTTTGAGATGAATTTTTTTTTTTTTTTACAAAGAACTAAGCTGAAAATAACGCTGTCCTGGATTAGTTACCCAATGAAGCAAAGCAAAAATGAAATACTTGCAACCCAAGAACTTCTGAAAATAAATTTAGTTATGTTTCCCAATGAAATCCATCCTGAAAAATCCAGCAGTGGCAAAGACACCAGCTGTGGACAGGAACAGGGTTTTCCAAACTGCCAAATGAATGCTGTTTTCTTTTCCACTGTGTAAACTTTGTCAACAAAACTGGTTCTGTGAGAGCCATTGAAAATATTTCATTATATTCTAAATGTGACTGCCACAAATTAACTGCTAAAATTACAAAAAGCACGTTTGAACTGGCAAATAGAGTTGGCACGCTCCTTTGTCAGGCTGCATGCAGTTGTGCTGTGTGGTTGTAGGAAATCACAGTTCATCCAGAAACACCCTTTTGTTACTATTTCTTATTAACATTTAGAAAGCTATGTTAATTAATGTTGTGGCAGTCAGCAACAGAATGGATGAAATTCATGATTAGAGTGGATGATAAGGCTATAACTGCTCTGCCTAGGTGAAACTAGGGAATTCTGGACATGGGTTAGTTTGAGGTAAGTTATTTGCTGTGTTGTATGGGCACAACAGTTGGAAATTATGGCAAAGAGTGTGATTCTTGCTCCACAACTTTATTTCACAGTGCATTCTGAATTCACATGCTTTTCACTGACATGGTAACTGCAATAGTGGAATGAGGGTGGGGGAATGAGAGGAAAATAGAGCTGTACCCTTTGCCATTTGCTAATGTTTTGTGAGACTTGTATTGGCATGAGATAGAAACAGCCGCAGCCCACTGCATGATTCATCTTCCACCAGTTGTTCCCAGTTAAAAGTTAGGCAGACAGTGGTTTTAATTGTGTGTATACATCAATATGCCTCTCCTTAAATTTTACGGAGATTGTGCATCTTAGTTGATGAAAGCAATGTACATTGTAAACTGGGAACTGCCACACTTGTTAAGCTATTTTAAGATATTCTTTGCAACCATAATTTCAGTGTATATGTGCGTACTTATATGCCATCAGAGACCTCCTGCCTATCAATATTGCTCTCGTGCAGGGTCTCTGCTTACTGTCCTGCAGTCTAGCGTTTAGCTGATTGTAATATTATAAATAGCCATGTGCTACCACACAGAACGAGGCTAGCACATGGCTAATTACAAGTATACAGTAATTAACTATGAGCTAAACTCGCAGGAGAGTATGTGGTGGTGGTCTATGAGGTATGTAATCAGACTGTTTGTTAAACCTTGGGAGCCTTTCCAGTCTGTTAAGTAACTATACATAGTAATGAGACAATTAAAAAAAAAAAGTTTATGGACATAAAATAGACTGTCTTATTTTTGAACTGCAGCTGAAGTATTGATGCCTGATACATGAGTGGTGAGTTAAAATGATATAACAAAATGCATTCATACAGCTTCTGCATTTCTGTATGTATCAAATTACCTAACCACTAGCTGTGTAAGAAGTCGGGAGTGTTGCTCATTGTGAATGTTATGCCCTGTTTCATGTATGTGCAGTAAAAGCAATAATGTAAGTTCTCCCCTTGCGAATTTGAATGTTACTCATTTTGTGGAGCATCTGTTTCTATATCTTTGTGGCAGTTTGAGCCTATATGTGCCTTTAAGAGCCACATAGTTACAGACTTCCAAAAGCTGGAGAGGTCCAGGAAGTATACTGGAAAGTGTAATCTTTGTATTTCTTACCATAATCCTGCATCGTTGTAAATCTGTCTGCAAATTCAGTATCTTCTCCCCATCTCCCTTCCTGGTGGCATAGGCTTTCTTACCTTTGGTTTTGGTATGGGGAGGCTCACAGCCTGGCTAGGCCTGTGGAATTGAGGCCCGGTTGGGGGGCTGCTTTGGGAGGTTCTAGCCTAATGAGATTGTTGTAACACCAGGTAGCAGGACTGAGGCTGAATGTGGGGTTGTGTATTTTATATGCTTTGCTACACTCGCCACTATGTAGAACTGTAACACTGTAGCTTGTGAATTGCTTCTCCATTTAAACTTTTCAGTTTTCCAGTCCTTTGCGTGAATGTTAATTCTTCTGTCTGTTTTGGAGCAATCTGCTCATTAAACCACAGCGATGTTGTTGAGATTTGTGTTATTCCCCTTTCCCTGCCCCTCCCACCCCTCCCCCCAACACTTCTCACACTGTAGTGACTGCTGGTTAGTTTTGCTAGGATGTTCTTTCAGTGTGATTCTGAAAACCATCCATAGCAGCTCAGTGTAAGAACCACAGAGGTTAGGCCCTTGTGTTGGGCTACCTCCTGTTAATAGCTCTTCTTCATTACCCTGACAGCTGTTACTGTCTGTTCCAGATTACCATGAATGAATCCTCTCTATAAAATGTCAGGATATCTACAGGGAAGTTAGATCACGCTCTTTCAAATACATCTAAATTTGATACTTCTGTATACCTATCAACTGTCTGTTAGGTAACTTTTGCTATTCTTATGCAGAGGTTCTTTTGTGATCTGTGTCAGTAAGGGAGCACGTCTAATTCTGTCTGGGTAATATGATGTTTAATACAATGAAAACATGTAGAATATGTTCCTTTAAACTGACATCTTCAGCTATTAACATGTAGTGGAGTAAGATAAAGACTTAAGTGCCTGTGCCTTAGTTCCCTGTTCAGTACCATAGTATAATACAAACAAAGTTTACCAAAATCGCCTTCCTGATTGTATGATATTTTAAAACCATTTTCTGATGCTGCAGTCTGGGTCTGTAGACAGTTCACACCATCCAGAGCTACTGTTTTAGGATATGTTAATTTTATCTTAATGCATTATTTGCTCAAAAGAATTCACATGGGGAAGTGTCAAGCAGAAGGCAGTGAGCACCCTGTGGGTGTCTGAAGTGTGTATGCTGTCAGATCTAACTCAGATGCTGAACAAAATTGAAGGAGAATGGCAGCTGAAGGAGTCTGTTAGTTGCAAAAATATTATTATGCCCCAACCATCCAAAAATGTGACTTGGATGGTTTGATTAGATCTAAGTTTATTTGATTTTTTTATTTTTATTATTTTTTTTTTATTATGTGGATGAAAGTGTATTTTTGTGTGTGCTGGTAGTTGAAGTGTTTCACACCTGGACTGTTGCTGGTATTTGATCATTATAAGAAGTTTGAAAGGGACAGTTATTTCCTAGGAACTGTATTCTTTTTAGTTTTCTTTCAGTGATGATTCTAACAGATGATTTAGTCTCATTAAATTTTAATGCCAGTGCAGCTCCATGTAGCTTCAGTAGTGTTGGAGATAACTGATAGTTCTCTCAGAGTCAGAAATAAATAGGATTGCATTGTCTGTGCAAAGAGGTTCTGTCTCCTGGGCTGTAATTGGCACATGTGGTCAATTACTGTTTTGAAATCTCTACTTGCACTGAGAGGCACAATCCCTCTTCTCCCTTTTAGGAAGGTGGTGGCTGTTCTATCCCTAACTTAGGCCAATGTCTAAATAATGTCAGAATAGAAATCAAGGTTTTAGGGCCAAATGAATTTGTAATAGAGGAATGCAGACAGTCCTGTCCAGAGGCATAATGTAGGTCATAACTTTTAAGTATCTTTGTCACGACAGTGTATTGACAGTAACTAAACAGGGAGGTGATCCGATTGTCTGGAATGACTTAAATGCAGTTTGTTATAATGGAGTACCTCAGTCTGGTACAGACCTGCAGTGGGGACATCCTGCTTACTCCTTAATTAGCACTGAGGGAGAAACTTCTCAAAATGCAGGTTAAAATGGCTTTCGTGCTTGTTGATTAAAACTTATGTGTTGTTTTTCCTTTGAACTTTGCCAAACTCTGACTTCTAAAGCAGGAATTTGGGCCAAATGTTGAGCATCTTTGTCATTTTTGTGTTTGGGTTTTTTTGTGACTTTATACAATGTTAGCTTGGTCTTTGCAATTATGTTTTGTTGCATATTGCTTGATTTCTATCTCTGTCTCATTTTTCAGCTTCCCCTCAAATTCATGTTCCTGTGGAAGATGATGCAGTGCATGTAATTAAAGTGGTAATGTGTAGATCTCGTTTCTAAACTGTTCACTTGCATGCAGTTCTTTATTTTCATTATCCTTATTTTCAGCATCAGGTCTGTATTGGATGCTGGTGGGTTTTGTCTGTCTTATTTTTTAAATATCTTAATATACTTTTCCTACTTTGGGCTATGTATTTGGCATTTGCATAATACAATGTTTTCTTGACTTGATCCTTTCCTTGATTACTGCCCTCAACAGTTTACCAAGGAAAATCAAACTATGAATTTAGACACACTTACGACACTATTATCAGGAATATTGCAGTGAATAGTTCCTTAAAGAATCTCTTGATAAAAATGTGTTGCTAAACAACTTTCATTTTTAGCTGCTTATTAAAACTGCATTTGAGATGACATGGAGTATGGGAGGTGAGGGATCAGAAAAGGGGGCTTAATCCCTGAGCTTCTCGTACACATCTCTTGAGAAACTGTTGTCTTTTGAATGCATTTTCTGATGCTAAGTTTGTTTACTTCTCAATAGGAGTATCTTGAAAACGGCCCATTGTTTTCTGAACTGAAATTTTACCAGAGGGTTGCAAAACAAGAGCATAGTAAGTAATATTTTGATTCTGATTCAAGTAGCTTTGAGTATGAGTTTAACTAATTTTAATAAGTACTGTTGCTTTAGAGTTCGATAGCAAACTAATTTCAGAGACACTAAACTAATTCTAGTTGTTGCTGTAATAGTTTTAGATTTCTACAGGTTTATTTACTTGGATGTCATCCTTGGCCTTTCTAATCAGTTCATTTATGTGCACACTTCAGGGTGCACAACAATGAATGGACTCCAGTGAGGCCAGCCTTGGAACAGAGGTACTACATGCACTAATTGGTGACTGTCTTTCGTCTAGTAACTATTCCCATGTGCAGAGATAAGAGTGTGTGTAATCATCACAGGATTTAGTAGTAATCAAGGCACTTAGTTCTTCAGACACTTAAGCATGGATGTGATTTATTCATGGGAACTGTCCTAAAGACTTTAGATGACTTAGATTGCTGGTAGACAAAAGCACTTTAGATAGCTTGAAGCATTCTGTATTGACTAGACATTCTGAAAGAATCATTTCTTCAGCTATTGATAATTGCTTATCTGCCTTCTAAGTGAAGAAAGTATCACATTGCTAGACAAAAAAAAAAAATCTCATTTTGCACAATGTGGAGAGCGTCAGAGTAAAGTATGATCTGAATTGTTTGCTACACAAACTGCCAAGTAAGTCTTGTGTTGTTGTTTCATTCAGTCTTGATTCGATAGCTAAAACAAAATCAACAAAAAAACCCCACATCGAAATGGAAATTCTCTAGATACCTTTAATCCAATGTTAATTTTTCTATTGTTATTATAGTAAGAAAATGGATGAATCTCAAAAAAATAAAATGTTTAGGGATTCCAGTGTTTTGGGGATCAGGCTTGGCTGAATACGAGAGGAAAAGGTAATGAATGGTAATTAACCCTCAAATTGACTGAAGATCCATTTTCAACAAAATGGAGATAAACCCTTTCAATCTGACACAAACTTGCACTATTTCCTTACAGGATTTCTCCCTTTTTATATATTCCCTGGTAGCTATAGGTTCATGGTCATGGAGAGACTGGGAGAAGACCTTCAAAGAATCTTTGAAGATTGTGGAAGCAGATTTAAGAAGGAGACTGTTCTCCAACTTGGGGCACGAATGGTATATATAGAGAGAGGGGAAATTGCTGTATCTTGATCTTGCTGAGTTCAACTAGAAAATTATCTTTCAAATGTAGCTTCTTTTAGATAGCTCTTGAGTTTAGAATTAAATGTGTAAATGTTATGTGTTTCCTTATATTTAATCTTTTTTAGATAAAAGGAGTATTAAGTAGAAAATCAAGGCCCTTTACTGACTGGAAGTTAGTGGCCTTAAGCCAAATATTTTTTCTAATGTATTTAAGCTTAGGCCATCCATTTTAAGCTTACACATCTCAGTCTAGACATGCATTTTTCTTATATGCTTTTTAATTTTTNAGTATTTGTCAAAGTTCACAATTCCATGCCAGAATACAAAATTTTCAGGTTGTTTGCTGACATGGACTGTGGAGTCCAACATTAGGCCAGTAAGCAAATACCACGTTTGTTTTCAAAAGTGTACAGGATGGCACGTACTAGCAGATTATATAGGTGCTTCTTTGTAGTATCATTTGTGCTGAGACAGTGCACTTTCAGCCAATTTGCCGATGATACAAAACTGGGAGGAGTGTCTTGACACAGTGTCAGGCTGTGCTGCCATTCAGTGACACCAGTGACAGGCTGGAGGGTTGGAACCTGACAAAGTTCAACAAGAGCAAATATAGAGTACTGTGCCTGGGAAGGAATAATCCCATGTACTATCACAGATTAGGGCTTGACCTGCTGCAGAGTAGCTATGTGGAGAAGGATCTAGGAGTTCTGACGGACAACAAGCTGTGAGCTAGCACTGTGCTTCTGTGGTGTAGAATGCCAGTGGTGTCTCTGCAGTATGTTACAAACTGTGTGACCAGCAGGTTGAGAGAGGCTCTTTTCCTCCTCTAATCAGCTTTACTGAGGCCACATTTGGAGTATTGTTCTGGGCTCCCCAGTTCAAGAGAAATGAGGAACTACTGGACAGAAGCCAACAGAGGGTTACAAAGATGAGAAGGGACTGGAGAATCTCTTTTAAGAGGAATGTCTGAGAGACTTGGGGCTGTTTAGCCTGACAAACAGAAAACTGAAAGGGCATCGTACTAATCTTTATCAATATCTAAAGGGTGGGTGTCGAGAGGATGAGCCCAGACTCTTTTCAGTGATGCCCAGCAACAGGGACAAGATTAGGGTAGGCACACAGACAAGAGGCAGTGAGCACAAACTGGAACACAGAAGGTTCCACCTAAATATATGAAAAATCTTCTTTTTTGAGGTGTTGGAGCACTGAAACAGGCTGCCTGGAGAGGCTATGGGGTCTTCTCTGAAGACCTTCAAAATCTACTTGGACATACTGCTTTCTTGTATGCTCTGAGTAACCCTGCTTTTTGCAAGAAGGTTGGATTAAATAATCCTAGGAGGTCCCTTCCAACCCCTACCATGCTGGGATTCTGTGAAGCTGTATGGAACTCTTGAGTGTAAAGGAAAAGTTTGTGCAAGAAGAATGCATTAGTACTGGAACGCACTTCCCAGAGGCTGCTAAACACCCATCCTTGGGGACATTTACAAGTTGACTGTTTTGTTTAACAACCCGATCTAATTTACATTAGTGCTACTCGTAGCAGAAGGTTTAGACTGGACAATTTCAAAGTTTCATTTTAACCTTAATAATAATTAAAAAGTGAAGGGCTTTTGTAGTCACATAACTGGCAAAGTTGTAATGCACTTGTTACTCTCCAAAAGCCAAAGTTAGAATGTCCTTTGTATGAGTTGCTGTGTGCAAATGTGTTTTTCTAATAATAATTAGAGCTTTTGTACCCCAGTAAGGAGCTGAAGCAGGATGCTGATGATGTAGGGGGTTGGTGATATGAAATGCAGGTTATATAATAACTGCTAGAATCAAATATATTATAAGCCTTCAGGGCTGATTGAGTATGTGCTTTCTAAGAGCTTGATGTTCTTTGATGTTTCCTCCAGTGTTTATAAAGTACCAGTTTCATTCTGGATTTGCAACCCTAGGAGCTGGTGCTCATAAATAGTTACACAGGGATATTTCATGGCAAAGTGTGCCTTGTTTATGATTTGTCATCTGCCACGTGCCCAATGGGAACAGACCCTCTGAATGGAGTGGGTAGTCCTTGTGCTCTAACTCAAAACAAATTTGTTAGGTCAGTCTGTGTAGCCCTCAATTTCACTATATAAGTGAGAAATACTAGGTAATAGGGTTTGAGGCTCAGTGGAGAAGATGATGATGTTTTTCTGTTCTAAATTCTTTCCTAGTTGGATACATTAGAATATATACATGAAAATGAGTATGTTCATGGTGACATTAAAGCAGCAAATCTACTTTTGGGCTACACCAATCCACACGAGGTAAGCACATTTACTTACCTACAGTTACTTCAATGTGTTTATAACTGTTTAATAGTTTTACATACATTCTGCAGCAGCAATTCCCAGTTTAGAAGACCTTCATGCGTGCATGCTCATATCGTTTTATGACAGCTCTGAGAGTGCCTCTGTAGGGCTACAAGTTTGAAAAAGAAGAAAAACAAAACTGCTTTGTTTGCTTTGTGCTCTGCTGACTGTGGTACTGTTCTGGATGGGTAGACTAATCAAGAGGGCAACTTCAAGGACCTAATTGCTGTTCTAGATTATGCCAGTTGCAGTGTATTAGTAGAAAGGTGTAGCCTATTGGTTTTTCATTCTTGAGAAGTTCTGTCTTTCTAGTATTGTCATGAATTGTGTTTCCATGTCGCTAACTCTTATATTGTACTTGTTGTAAGGGATTTATCAGGTAAGGAGGACTGAGGTTTCTGCTCTCTAACACTAAAGCCTCAAACTAGCCTTGGAATGGAAGTGTTTTGGTGAAATGTTTTGAAACAAGTCTTTCAATACTCCACATACTCTTAAAATTGTCTCTTTTGTGCCTTCAGTTAGTAAAATCTGAGTATGCTTCTTTCTTGGAGAAAAAAATATAATTTATGAAAAATTACTTCAGTATAATTAGCTATAGGCAACACTTAGCCTTTTCTTTCAATTCTCTGCCGCAGTGGCAAAGAAACAAGCCTTACAAAACAGCTCTCTGCCACAGGAGGTTGAAGCATTGAAGTACATTTGCTTTTTTTTACAAGTTCCGTGTTAAGTAGCTAAGTCAAACTTAATTTTTCAGCTTTCTAAATCACACATAGTTTGAAAACTAGAACGGATGTTTAAAACAACCATGTTTTTGAGCAGTGGTAGCTGCTAGTACACAATCTCAGTTTATGGTGTTTACTAGCCTTCTGAATGCAGAGAAGGAGGCGATTTAGAGGCAAAACGATCTGCTACCCAAACTCATTAACATAACACAGATGACTTCTTTTGTCTTGGCTATTGTGTATTTTTATGACAGCAGGATATGCTGCTGTTTTTCACATTGGAATAATTTTGGAAGTGTCCATTTACAGTAATCATAAAATTTTAAGATGTGTAGCTGACATTGATCAGCTGCTTTTGAATTAGCCATATTGTTAGGTGATTTTCTGATTTATGATGTCTGCATGAAGATCGTACTATGCTAGTATTTTGTTTTCATGAGTAGTAAATTCATTGGCAGATTAAAATGAGGTACTTTTGAGTTACTGGACAGGTTTTATTAAATAAAAAAATCAATAAATATTCCAGTTTAACTCCTTCTTTAACGTGTGCAAAGTACATGTTAGTGTTGAAAGGTTTTGTGTAGAATATTGGTCAGTAAAATTTCTTTTCCACTGATATTATTCCATAAAACATTTTTTAAAGTTCACATTCTAATTCAGAGTTAACAGTAAAATTTTTCTAAGGTTTGCCTGCACTTATTAATTAAACTTTCATTTCTGTCTGCTTGAGAAAACTTAGAGCAATTCAGATGTTATTCAGATAAACTTTGCAGTCATGGGCTCCAGAAATTGTGGAAGTGGCCATAGTCTGCTAATTTCACTGAAGCCATGATAGCTATACCATGTGGAAGCATTTCTTGCTGACAGAGGACATGATTTGATAAACATGAGCAACCTGTGCTGCCAAAAGTGTCCTTGAGCTCATCTCGGAGGCAGGAACTAAGGCAATGAAACAACCCCCACCCCCAGCTGCAAGGGGTCAGGATCTGCTGACCGCAGGAGGCTGACCCTACAATTGTTTTCTTTAAGCCTTAACCTATCTGTGCCTTATGCATAGCTTTAAACCTGTCTGTGCCTTCCACATGTACCAATCTTAAAGTAAGTTAGCTGTGTGTGCCTCTTCCAAGTTAGCATATAAGATGCTGTATCGCCACAATAAAATGGAGATCCATCTAACCATGTTGGTATCCGTCGTTACTCTGGCTGCCTTTCCACTGACAAAACCATACCAATCTACAGCCATGTAGACCATGATTATTGTTTCTAAACATAAGATAATGTGACTATATTAAGTTTACATGGCAGGGCAGATGGCTTAATGGGGCTGTTTCTAGTCAAATGAATTACTTTCCAGACACAGCTTGCACAATATCTTGAAGCATGTATGCTCTGTGGGGCATGAAAAGAAGAAATAATCACACACTACATATGCCACTAATTGAATATCCTTCTTCTGGAGTTTTTGATTCTATGCTTGCTGCCTCCATACTTGTTCTTTATCTGGGTTAGGAGGAGTACTAGACAGTCCTCTCACACTTATTTGGGTACTCAGATCTGTACATGTGTACATGCACAGATGATCTTGCGTTTGTCCTGGTTATTTGCACACACTGTTAATTTGCACATAAATTTGCCATGAAAATTGCTTCTTAATACTCCAGATGTATCCGGTGCTAGCATAAGTCTTTGTGATATTGGGACAGCTTTTCCTACAAATGAAGCTGTTTTGACAACATGCTGGGAAGCTTTGTGGAACATCACCATTGCCTAAAATGACAAAAATTCTATCTTCTGTTCCATCTTGTGTCATCAAAACTGTTGTCAGAGAAAGCTGTATTTTAATTTGGCAATCTTGTTTAAACCTTAAACACTTCAGATAAAACCTCAGATTCTGCCGTTGCTACCAAGTGCCTGTGAAATATTTTGTCCAATTATCTCTCTCTACTAGAACATAGGGTAGCTAGAGTACCTTGATCTTTTTTTATTAAAAACAGGGGAACTGGGTGGTAAAGTGATCAACCTGATCTCATAGGAGTGAGAGCATCTAGCCAGTGGCAAACCGAAACTCAGGAATACAAGTTGAGAGATCTGTAGCTCTAGTGGGAGTTAGTATAATAAAGCTGTCTGACCTCAAAATTTCTGTGGTTAGTTTTTGTTCAGAATTTTGTCAGGGGGTTCTTGCTTTCTAGGGTCCAGGAATAAAATGGAAGTGTTCTTTAATTCTAGAAATTATTTTTTAAAAGAAAACCATAACTAATAGCTTAAAATTACATATTCAGAATGTATTTCCATACCTGTTTTGGGGGAGAGATGTAAATCTCTCTTCAGAAAAGTGCATATTCAACTTCACATTTTTTTTCATTTAGTGGCTCTGTACGTGTGCTCTTGCATGTGAATTTGTCCCTGATTTCCTGCAGTTCTGAAAAAGATAATTTTTCTGTATTAGACTTTCTGCTGTTACTCTCTCTCTTCTCTCTGTGAATTAACCTCATATATTCATTAGCTGTGGTGTGAATTTCCTAGTCCCCTTTTTGAAAGAATGTCTGAAATCCATACTTCTGTCCCCTGCCTTCTGTGGCAAGGCAGAGAAACAAAGGTCCTGTCCCTTCATGACCTCCAAATGATGTTTAGAAATGGTTAGAAGATCACAATCAACTGATTTCTGAGCAGCTTGCTGCAGGTCTGTTTAGTGGAAGGGAGCAAGGCCATTCTGAGAGTTACAGGTTAAGTGATCAATTCTCTAATCAATAGGTTTCTGAACGTGGACCCAGCTCAATGATTTACAGAACAGGAGTGATGTACTGGGGCAAATACACAGCTCATGAGTCTCAGAAAGGCCCAAAAGGAAACCCAAAGTGATCAGACCTATTAATTACACAAGTGAAGCACTGTCTCAGTATGATGGTGAGTTAAATGTAATTTAGTGCATGGCAGTAGCTGTTTGTATGATGAAGCAAAATAAGCATTATTGTGGAGGTGCTGAAGCTGGTCCAGAGGAGGGC
This sequence comes from Tricholaema leucomelas, assembly GCA_013400475.1. Taxonomy (NCBI): domain Eukaryota; kingdom Metazoa; phylum Chordata; class Aves; order Piciformes; family Lybiidae; genus Tricholaema lacrymosa; species Tricholaema leucomelas. The sequence continues at coordinate 321,672 of WAAF01013548.1, forward strand.
AACGAAGCTGATGAAGGGTTTAGAGAATAAATCTTACAAGGAGTGACTGAGGCAGCTGGGGCTGTTTAGTTTGGGAAAGAGGAGGCTGAGGAGAGAACTCATTGCTGTCTACAACTACCTGAAGGGACATTGCGGAGAGGCTAGTGCTGGTTTCTTCTCACAGGTAGTTGGAGACAGAACAAGGGGGAATGGCCTCAAGCTGAGGCTGGGTAGATTTAGATTGGATATTAGGAAAACGTTTTTCACAGAGGGAGTGGTCAGGCACTGGAAGAAGCTGCTCAGGAAGGTGGTTGAGTCACCAACCCTGGATGTGCTTAAGAGTTGTTTGGATGTGGTGCTTAGGGATATGGTTGAGGGTGAATCTTGTAGAATAGGATTATAGGTTGGATGTGATGATTCAACCTGTGTGTTTCTGTGATTTCAGCATCAGGACTTGCTGCGAAAAGTCATGGGAGATTTCTTCCTTTCTGTTAACCTGCCTTTTTCCTTTTTTGCCTTCTGTTTTATGAATGGTGCTATTTCTGTGCATAAGACTTCTTCTCCCCAGGTGGATCTCAGTCTGCCTTTAGTGTAGCATCCAACTGAAGTTGACAGCACTAGGCCATTAGCAACTGATCTGCCTTTTATTAGTAGGTATGTAGTTAATTATTTACAGTGCATTACATAAACCTAGTAATGGAACCACTGGTAAAAAAATGCACAGTCACTGCATTATTATTGGTTGGGTGGTAAATCTCCTGCTATATGTACTTAAAAGCAGAGGGAATACCATGAGAGCCCAACATATTAGGCTTACTACTTCCTAGCTCAGTGCAGTTGTATATCATGGTGTATACAAATTGTATGAATTTTTTGTGTTTAACTCATACTTAACACTTCACCTGTAAAGCGCTATGAGGGAGTCATGCACAAATAGGATAAGAGGGCTGCCAAATCCATGGCTTGTTGCTTGTGCATGTAGATAAGTGCCTGTGTGGTTATTGCTTGACTAAGGTGGGCACATTCATGTTTTCATGAAATTAAGTGCGAAGACTTCAGAAATCTATCTCCTAATTTGTAACAAAATCTGTCAATAACAGACAATGCTAAGCACTGCTGAGTCTAGTGCAGACTCAGAAGAAAAAAGGCATGCAGGTGAAAAATACTGTAGTGAAAAGCATACTAAGACACTTATTTTTCTTAATATTCTTTATTATTCACCATCTTTTTGTTTTTCCTGTACCCTTTATAAACTGATAACAATCTATACATTTGTTACCTACCTGTACCTCTTAACGTTTTGAGCAAATTTAGAAGGGCACACTGTGATACATTATCCAAAAGTGACAAGTAGCTATAAAGAACTATAATATATCTATTTAATGATGAAAGGGTTATAGTGAGAACTGATGAAATTTTATTAATGGTAATTTAAAATAACATGGTTGTTCTGATAATAGTGGCAGCAGGGTTGTAACAGTGCATTGTTAGTTTTGTACAACTTGAAGGGGATCGATTTTTGGTGATGGCCAAGAGGCTTTGCCTCGAGAGGCTACTATCAGTTGCATGTTAGTAGAAAAATTCTTTTGTGAGAGGTGTGCAAGTGGTAAGTAGCTTCTTGGCTTCAGATCTTGACACCAACAGTGAAGGCAAGATAACCTAAAGCTACTTCTCACTTCCAGAGGAGTTTTTTCAGTATAAATTTAAAACTGCTCTGCTAATCCTACTACTAAAAGTAAATTAAACAAAAGTCTGTTTCGTAAAAATTGATTAAGAGTATATAGTTACTGTGGTTTACCTGCAGGATAACTTGGAACTTATACAGGTGTCAGAGGTCAAGTTTGACAAGCAAGTATTTGCAGGTATTTTCTAGATGCCCTCTTCTTACAATAGTTTGAAAGACTGCCAAGACTGGGCTGCCATACAGTATGTCGCATAAACAAGTACTCTCAGCCCAATCCTAACTAGAGGACTGGCAGAGATGCTCATCTTGTAGGATTTTTTCTAACAAAGTCTTGATTAAGTATAAGGCATAGCCTGAATATGTAAAGACCAAAATCTGCTCTGTATTTCATCATTTTGCAACTGGTCAACTGTACATGCTAGAAACCTGTGGTTAAGCAAAATCTAAAGTGTTCCACTTAGCCTGGGTGGAATACAACAGTTAGCATACTCTTGCCTTCCCAGCCCATGAAAACTTGCAAAAGCTGATATTAGGGTAGTCTACATTAGTTCTCTCATACTGACTGTGAGCTCACATAGGACAGGTACCAGAGCATCAGGAATATGCTGGAGAAAGTACATAGGTGGGAATCAAACTGGCCAACCCAGCGAAGTTTATGCCTTATCCAATTTTCTAAAGGTACCTCTGGCCTTTAATCTTGTGTCACAGTTTTTATGGTCCGTCAGGTGTAAAACATTATAGATGACCTTAAAAGCCATCTCCCTGCAGGAAGTGAGTGCTGCATCCCAACTTACATGCTTCAGATGAGCACAGGTCCTGCAGCAGAAACCATATAACCAAGAGACCAGCCATAGCAGTATTTGAGGCTGCCTGCAGCACTAACAAGAATCTGTAGTTCCTACAAAGTGTACTGCAAAATAATGTGTTAAAGTGTTTTCTTGAGGATTTTCTGTATTTTTCCTCTACCAGAAGTGACATAATTAAATGACAAGTGAGCGCTGGAAGAGTTTATTTTAGACTTTTATAGAGTAAACTATTTTGTAGCTGAAGTGGAAACAAAACTAAGGCACGAATAATAAAAAGCTTTTATAATAATAATATGATTAATAGACACTGTATGTCTTCAGGTGGTTTAGCTTTTGCCCCAGAGAGCAGTTGCACTGGTTATATAACAGTAGTCTGTAGCTTTTTTCTCTTTCTGAGTGGAAGTACCATACTTGGGTATTTATAAAAAAAGCAATTACCTAATGTGAGAACTAGTCAATGTAAGGGGCAAAGGTTAGACGGGAGTGTGAAAATGAAAGTGAGAAAATAACCTATGGGGTATGGTGGGGTGGATGGACTTTGATTAAACTCCAGCTGCTTTCAACAAGTTACTGCTTGTAAGCTGTGCTGCAGTAATTGACCATGTGTATATATTAAGTCCACCCTTGTTGGAAGGCAGAACATGTTAATCTGGGCTTCGTAGAGTTGACTGGTGCTCTTAATCTAAATTAGGTGAGTGGCAGAATTGACATAGTTGCAGTACTGCCTGCACACTGCCTATAGAAAAATAGAGGTGTAGGAGACGGACAGTGTGTTGGCAGGCAGCAGAACAGAAAGTAAAATTCATCTCTCCTGAGCTGTTCTGTTTTCAGCTTCAGATACCATAAAATTGAGCAAGACTGACTTTAAAGGCTTGCACAGTTAAGTTTCAAGAATCTGGAAATGCATCTCCCAGAGACGTCATTCAGACCATGTCTTTCCCCTGATGGTTATTTAGGGTAGCTATAGTGAAGCATCAAAAAAAACCCCAACCTGTGCTAGGATGGAAAGGGAAATGTGGCAGAATGTGTGTGCTTGCTTCAATATACACAGCGAAGGCCCAGATTTTTTTTCTCTCTTACACTGATCTAGCCCCCTGGATTTGCTTTGAAGTAACTTAGAAGTAAATCTGTCTCTGAGCCTTTTTAAAAGTTATTAGAAATTCAGGAGTGTTTTACTAAGATTGCATTCTGGGTTTAGGAGAAAGGTAGTTTCTTTTGCTTTGTTTTGTCTTACACTTTCTGTTTAAATAACTGTAACTGCTACAAAGCGACCACCACTGATGTCAAATGAGGAGGATGAGACTACAGCTGGGCATCGCTGTGGTCACAGTCCCTTGTTAGCGCTGGAGCCCTGTGTCCAATCTGGTTGAGGGAGGCTCCTGCCTCTCTTCCACTGGCTTTGAAGTTGCATTGCTGTTACGAAGTTATACTGTATAGGAGAGTGTATGTGCCTGTTTAAGGAGGGGAAGGGATCCTATAAGCAGGTATATTGTAGTTTAGGCTGTCTAGGTGCCTGCCTGGAGAGGAGAGAGTTTAAGAACAAAATTAAGACTGAAATTCTGTTTGACTCTGAAATAAGAGTAGTGGAAGGATTTAAATGGGGAGGGCAGCTGTTATAGCCCCCAGTTGTACATATTTTATCCTAAAGCACCATTTGGTTTAATAAAATTTAGATCTAAGGCTGTCTTTAACCTATCAGTTTCTTAAGACTTAATTATAAAGGTTATACTTTCAAAGGACAAAAGCATTATTCATTGTCTGTTCATGTCTTCCAGGTTTATCTTGCAGATTATGGACTTTCCTACAGATATTGTCCCAATGGGAACCACAAACACTATCAAGAAAATCCTAGGAAGGGCCATAATGGAACAATAGAGTTTACCAGTATAGATGCCCACAAGGGAGTAGGTAGGTTTCTTTTTTTTATTTCAGAGGAATGGTTGCAGAATGAATAATCGGGCTGTGTGAGCTGATGTATACAATAGAAGTAGCCTTGGGGATTGCTCAGGGTTGATCAGACTCTTGTGTGATGACCTCTTCTTGTACCTGAGAGTGCTTCTCCAGGACTGGAGTGGGGAAAGGGGGACAGCATGTTTAAAACTGAAAGGCTGCTACTGGAAGGTGAACCAAAACACCCTAGGAAGAGCCATTAAACTGGTTCATGTTGGCAACACTGGTTTGCATTCTCTATACTCTGTAGAGGCAAAGGCAGTATTGCCTTGTCAAGAAAAAAATGTTTGGTGTGTGCACTGTCTTTTTACAGAAAGCTGTGTCTGAATGTTACCATCTCTGTTAAGAGAGGCTATTACAAGATGACATTCCTTGTGCAAGGAGGAAAACCTGTTTTGAAGTCATAAAGTGTTAACTTTTTGAATCTTTTTTCAGTAGCCCTTCATATATCTTACTTATTTAAACTCAGTTTGATGGTATTGGAAACACATTTGCAGGTAAATTACATACATAGTCCTTTTATTGGATATTGATTGTACTGCCTTGCATTCCAAGGCAGACTTAATTCAACAATTCCCTAATTAGTTAAAGTCATAACCTATGTCTTGTATTCATTTACCATTAATTAAACCTTAGCTGTTTATTACACTGCAGTCCAAATCCAATAGCAGACCCATAGAGCCATGGAAAAGGGAATGGGAGGTCAATATTGAAAATATATGGTGCAGAGTCCCACTGATGGCTGCATTGTTCACAATCAATATGGTCAATGCAACGCAACTTTCTTAGTTGCTATGTCAGCAAGACAAAAAGTCAATTCTAATGTTATGCTAGTGAAAAAAATGGTCATTATTGAAAAACTTTGACTCTTGCTACAAAACAGTTTTTGTTAACTTTTCTTTCTCCTCTTCCCCTCCTCCCTCACCCCCAAGATCTCTTAAAACAAAAGGAATAATTTCCTGCTGCCAGCTCTGCTAGTGTCACAAGTGGTAGCGGTAGAAATTTGTGCTTGTTAATAGCTGCTGAACTGTTACCTTAAACTAATACTTTCTAATGAGTTTCAGTTGGCACAAACAACTGTGTATTATTGCTTTTTCTATTAAAAGGACCATTGACCATGTAATGTAGAGGGTCTTGATAATTTGCCGACGCTGTTAAAACCTGCAATCATTTAACTCTGGTCATTAGGAAAAATGAAATAAGACTGACAACTATTTGCTGTTAAGACAATTGCACAATTTTACCTGCTGAAAAAAAACTTTGTGGTGAAGTGGACATGTGTTTCAGACACTTCTAACCCTCCCAAGTGTACAGTGCATTTTCTGGAGGTCTGACTGATTGTCTTTCCTGGTAGTGTGAACAGTGTGGCCATGTACTAGTATTTGATATGAAGGCTGTTTGAGGAATAGGTCTTTGGGATTTGGCAGATGGCTAGTTGTAGCAGCTAGCTTGCTTAGTGCAGAGGTGTCTGTTAATGGCTATTTGATTATAGGACAGATAATTTCTTTTATTTGAGGGAGTAGAGAAATTTTACAGACTTTGGTGGCAAAAGGTGTGTATATGCAGTGAGTCACTGTCCTCTGCAGTCTGTGGGTTAAAGTACCCTTCTCAAGCCATGGTGGAATTGGTGAAAAGCAGAACCAGAGAAGGGCGACGAAGCTGGTCAGAGGCCTGGAATACAAGCCCTGTGAGGAGAGGCTGAGGGAGCTGGGGGTGTTTAGTCTGGAGAAGAGGAGGCTCAGGGGTGACCTCACTGCTGTCTACAACTACCTGAAGGGAGGCTGTAGCCAGATGGGGGTCAGTCTATTCTATCAGGCAACCAGCAACAGAACAAGGGGACACAGTCTCAAGTTGTGCCGGGGGAGGTATAGGCTGGATGTTAGGAGGAAGTTCTTCCCAGAGAGAGTGATTTGCCATTGGAATGGTCTCCCCAGGGAGATGGTGGAGTCGGCGTCCCTGAGGGTGTTCAAGAAAAGCCTGGATGAGGCACTTAGTGCCATGGTCTAGTTCAGGGGTCCTCAAACTACAGCCTGCAGGCCAGATATGGCCCCCCAAGGTCCTCAGTCCGGCCTTCTGGTATTTACAGGACCCCCCTGCTCCCCCCTCCCTGGGGGTTGGAGGGGAAACCAAGCAGCCACTTCCTTCATGCCGCTTCTCTTGATGCAGCCCAGCACACGGTTCCTGTCTGGGCTGCATGTGCACACTGCCAGCTCTTGTTGAGCTTTTCATTAACCCAGGCCCCCACATCCTTTTCCTCAGGGCTGCTCTCCAGCCATTCACCACCCAGCCTGTATCTACTTGAGATTGTGTTGACCCAGGTGCAGGACCTTACAGTTGGCCTTGTTGAATTTCATGAGGTTGGCTTGGGCCCACCTCTCCATCCTGTCCCGGTCTCTCTGGATGGCATCCCTGCCCTCTGGCAACTCAGCTGTGCCACACAGCTTGGTGTCATCTGCAAACTTGCTGAGGGTGCATTTGATTCCTCTGTCCATATCACTGACAAAGATGTTAAAGAGCACTGGTCCCAGCACTGACTCCTGGGGGATGCCACTTATCACCGGTCTTTAGGTGAACATTATGTCCTTGATCACCACTTTCTGTATGTGATCATCCAGACAATTCCTTATCCAGTGAGTGGTCTACACATCAAGTCCATGTTTTTTCCAGTTTGAAACCTTGTCACCTAAATCCCCATTAAGGTCAAAGTACCAGTTCCAACTTGCAGCATCTCAACATCTCAGGGAAAATGCGCATTTGCAGTGACTTCCGTCAGATTGCATGGGTCCAGGTGGCAGAATACAGCAATTGGTTTCCCTCATTTCTTCTTGTGAGGTTTAGAGTATGGAGATGTTTTGATATACTGAAAGATCTTTCCACACCTGGAGCAAAGGACAACTTCTGTGCTAAACAATCCCAAGCTGATTCAAAGCATTCTCATGTACTAAGGGAGGTGGGATGTTGTTCTGAAAAACATTTCAAGACTGCTTTGCTGTTGGCAAACTGAAGCTGCATAGACAGCCTTTGTTCTGAAATTGCCCTGCTTTTCAGAGTGGAGTTCTTTTTTATTTCAATGCTCTTGGAATACAGTTCTAATTTTTAAATGTTATTTTCTATAAATAAGATCCTTTCCAGAGGGCATTTCCTGAATGTGTGTAGCAACATAAACGTCTCAAAACTCAAAATCCCTGAATGGTACCAGTTGCTGTATGGAGACAGACAAATGAGAACATTCTGACTTGCTCACAAAGTAGCTACTTGAATATAAACAGACATTTGTGGTACGTGCTGAAACTTAAAACAAAATTATGAATTTATTACTTCCAAAAGTGGTTGTTGGCAATGCTTGAAGCTGATAACTTCCTTGCTTAAAGCAAATCAAATGCAACTACTTCCCATTAATTTAAATCAGTACTGGTGTTTTCCTAGTTGAATCAAGAGTTTAACTCAGATGCACACCTCTTGATTCCCCAAGCTTTCCATGGAGTTCATCAGTTGTAGAGGCCATGCTGTACATTGAGATGCAGAAAGTTTCCTGCCTGTATGGTAATGCTTTTGGGTGGTAGGATTAGTCATTATTCTGACAGCCTCCGGTAAGGGCTGAGTCAGATGCGCTGTTCCTGTTGCAGCGGATGGTGAATTGGCGCCATCAAACTAGTTGCTTTAGCACATGCTGGTGTAAACTCATAGTGCTGGTGGCTTTGACATTGTGCTGGAACTGAAGAGGAATTTCCCCTGAGCTGGGAAAGGCTGGGAGCAGCTGTCCTGCCTCATGTCTTTTCATGCTATTTTTGTCTTAAGTTTTGCAAGGCACACTTCTGCTTGCCCAGTGTGTGTGGGCCTACAGGCTGTCTCTTCTGTGCTGCAGTGCTGTTTGGGGGCTTTCTGGACTTTTTGACTGTTAGCAAATATGCATCACAATCTCATGTCTAGAATTCACTTTGAACCAAGTCAGGGCCCAAGTTGGGCCTTGCTGTGGGACCTGGCCCACATCATCAACATTCTTGTACTTGGTGGCTGGATCTCTACAACCACTGTGTGGGTTTTGTTTTTTTTTTAATTTAAAACCTTTTTATTTTGGTGCAAATACTGTGTGGCAGAACTGCATTGTTAGGTTAATGTAGTATTTGAGTGTATTCATGGTATTAATTTTTAAAGACCATACTGTATAAACAGTATTACACTTTTGTTTGTTGATTGATAATTAAAGAGAATTATATCTGCACAGAGTGTACATTTTAAAATTTGTTACATATTGTTAAAAAGTAATATTTGGATCAATGCCTCCTATAGATTTTTGTAGCTTTTTCTACTCACTGAGGCGTGCAGTCAATACCTAATTTCTCTGGAGATATACTGTGCTTAACATATTGAGTTTTTTTTAAATACTCTAGTCCTGTGCACTGAGTGCATAAGACTAGTTTTAATTTGCTGTCATTGACGAACATAAGAGTATGAACTCTCTATGCTGAATTCCCTTCAGCATCTATTTGTGTTTGGCATAGATTTAAAGATGACTTCCCTCTTCCTTTTGATATCTTGCAGTAACTACTAGTAGTTTTATCATCTTGCATTGGATAGAGGAGCAACTGAAATACTTTTGATAAGCTTAACGATAAGTAGAACGTCTAGTGACATTTGCCTCAATTCAGCCAACTTTTGTAGCTGGTCTGAGGTGGTTTCATCAAGCAGAAGTGTTTATTTTAATCTCCTGTGTTGGACAAGGCAGTTGCAGCTACTCGATGTCATATTTTGGTCAGCTCTTTGTGCCACTCACATGAGTTGTTGCAGCGTGCACTATTGAGGCCCATCCAAATGCCTGTACACTGTGCAGGCAGTGGACTGATGGTAGGGAAAGCTCTGCAGTTCTTGTTCTTCTTTTCCCCACTGGTCTGACAGAACGGTTGCTGTTTGATATTAAAGCCACAGCTCAGTGCTGGTCTATTTTCCTTTTCTTTCACATGCAGGAGTTGACTAGAATATATGCAGGGTTCATTCTGTGAGGAAGGATGTGCAAGAATAGAAACACCTGTGTTTGGAAACGTACTCTTTTCTGATCCCTCATGGCTTCCAGAGAACAGAGCTCTAAATGGCTCTGGATCAAGAGGTTTATTTGGTGTCTGTCCATGTGTAGTTAGGATTCAGAAGGAGCCTGCTGGATTTTTTTTTGTCAGTCAAATGAGTTATTGATTTGCTGCAGTTTGATACGTGTTTCCCAGACTGTGTGCAGGACAAAATGTAAGTCCTAAAAATAACAGGAAAATATAACTGGTTTGGCAAAAAATGGGTGGAGCCATTGCAGTGTGAAATAAAAAGGACTTTTTTAATCCAGCACTCAGAAACTAAATGTGTACCTGGCAGAAGAGGGAGCAGGCGGTCGTTGTAAGTGAAAGAAGAGTTTGGTTTAGCAAGGAAATGGTTGAATAGGTTCCTATAACCACCTTTAAAGGCTTGTTCTGTTCTGCCAAGAATGTTCAGAAGCGACACAAGTAAGATGTGCATTAAGACTTTCTAGCACAACTAATGAATATGGCTGGGAACTGGTTATTTAATTGTGGTTCTCATTCTCTACACCAGGAATTTTTAAAAAAAAATGTCAATTTCAGAGCTGCTTGTCAGCCCCTTACCTTTCATGATTTGTTTTCTTGCCACACAAATGTGACAGAAGAGTAAAATTTCCTGCCTTTGCTCTCCTGCTGCATGCTCTTCCTGCAAGCTTGAAACGTTTTATTGTCAAACAGGTACCTACGCTTCTTGTCATGACCATTTTATCTCTGATCTAGATTTCATGGTGAAGTTCCCTTTCATCTTCCAGCCTTTCCACTACATAAACTTCTCCCCATCACATCAGGACTCCATCCCTTTTTCTTTCAGTACATCCCATTCTACCAGTCCCAATGATTATTCACTCTGTCTGTTCAGAGGAGAGCCCTCCTGGCTGCACCGTTCTGTTGTTGACCAGCAGGACACATGTGAAAATGAGAAGGCTCTGCAGTTAGATCCTGCTGGTCAGTGGATATATGTAACTCCTTATCTGGAGGTTGCTGTGCGTTTGTCTGCATATCAGGCTGTCATGGTTGTCCATGACATCTCTGCTATATTGAAGAGGTTTGAGAACCACAGTTTGGGACCTTCTGGCCTGCAGGACTTGCTAGCTCAGTGTGCTCATGAGCATGGCCACAGCTGGACAGCAGCAGTGATATTGCTGCTTTTTTGTGGTTCTTGAGGTGAGTTATTCAACTACTGTACTGGGCCTGCATCCTATGACTCACAGGATAGAGCTTGAGATGTTGGCTGGTTCCCAGCTTTCATGCTGCCTTTGCAAGGTCATCAGCTCTCAGGACTTTGAGGTCAGTGTTGTTGGTATGGCATCTTCCAAGGCGAGGTCAGTGCTGGGGAGTCACAGTTGTGTCCTTCCTGTGAACAGCTGCAGGCTCTCCTGCCAGCTCTGCAGCGTATTTCGTGCCTGTCAGCCATGTCACCAGCTATAGAGTCCCAGTTTATGAGCTGACACAGAAGTCACTTGTTGCCATGTCCCAGACTGAGTTCTCTGGAAGAGTTGTAGTCCACTTGTGAAGACACAGTTGACCAATGTGATGACTCTGGATTTTTCTTTCCAGTATTCTGCAGTGGTCATTATTGTCAGTGAGTACTTAAGCAATGTGCCAGGCTAATGATACAGAACTGTATGTGATGGGAAGAGAGATTGTTCCTGGCTTCTGCTGGCAGTTGCCCTGCCAGAGATTTGGTAACTCTGTACAGGGTGGCCTCCAAGCAAAAAGTTAACTACTTTTATCTATGGTTTTCCTGCTATTCAGTTAGCCACTACCCTGCTGCAGTGAACTTCTCAGGCTGACTAGTGCCGTGGGGAAGTGATGCTTCATTACTAGCCTTTTAGGTCTTTTCCCGTCTCTAATACAAACACTGATTTTTGGTAAGTCTTGTATTTGTCTTGTTTTCTATCATCTCAACCTAAGTTAAGAAATGCTATCACTTTTAGTGCATTTATTAAAACATTGTAATGATACATTTTTAACATAATTCTGTGTCTCCCTGGTCATGTTAACGCTTCTTTCCTTTACGGGCTTCAGAATTAATGCCTCTGCTGTGAGTTCTCTTTGTGAATTAACATGAATTCATATGCTGTAATGCCAGGGAGAGCTGGAGGTTCTGCTGCTTATAGATGCAATATGAGCAACCAACATAATCCCTTTTATGAAAAGCTTCCGAGCTAAAGAAACACGAATGGTGAAATTATAAGGTAATAGTGCTAATTAAAAATAATAGAACGTTTAATCTGTCACTGGTTAGTCTCCTAGATCTTTACAAAAGGCTGGAGAAAGTTAATTTATTATGGGCTGTAGAGGAAGACTCCCATTTTTATGAGTTTCAGGTGAGTTCTTGGGAACAGTGTAGTTTTGAGAGCGTCTTGCAGTATGATACAATGTATGATCTATTTTGAAATAGTAATTTGAATATAGGTTAGGGCTCAGCTGCCACATCGTGTATACAGAGATACATAACATGTTTCCTTCTTGTGTGAATTGCTTCAGTTTTGTTTAGTTACTGTTGACCACTGTGTCTGTTTATATCTGGTGTATATAAAACTTATTATGGCCTAAATTTGATTTCACTGACATGATTGCTAATTCTTTAACTACAGCGTGAGTTCCCAATTTATTTTGGCAGGTTTAAAGACAGAATCAGGCCTCAAATCTTCAATTAAACAAAATCACATATGGGCATATGTTAGCAATATTTTATTCCTCAAATAAGTAGTATTTCGTAAGAGACTAATAGTAATAATAAAAAATCATGGTTAATAGAAGAAACCAAGTATCTATTGAAAAAGAAAGAAAAAACCCAACAAGTTTTTAGTCTACAGAGAAGGAAGAGAATTTAAATACTATTTTAGATATATACTATTGTAGCAGCTACAAGTTACCAAGCAGAATTCTTTTCTTTTTGCATGGCTGTCACATTTAAAAGTGAAGCCAGACTGACTTCTCTCAGCTGGTATTTATCAAGAATTGTATTAGCAGGTTTATTTTTGCAAGTAAACGTAGAGTTGAACTTTATGTTAGTGCTTTATTTGGGGTGAAAATGTATTGTTCATAAATACTACTAATTCATTAAAGTTTCGTTGAATGCCTTTTTTTTTTTTAGCAAAAGAATCTAAATTATTTTGAAAGTTGTTGAAGTTAACATCTCTAATTCTGAGCTGACAAAAGTAGCAGAGAGAAACAGTAAGCTAGTGCAGTCAAATAATCAAACGCTGACATTTTCATGTGGTTCTATGAAAAACACATGTCAGTGTCTTTATGTAGTTACACTTCAGTGACCTGGGCAATAAAGTGATAGGGGAGTTTACCTTCTCTCTCTAAAACATTTCCCTTTTTATGTTGTGGTGATGTATGGCCTAGTTACATGTACCTTTTCTTTTTTTCCCTAGCTGACTGGTGTGGCTTTAGGGATGTATCAGTAAAGTCTGTCTTGCACACATCTCCTTATTTGTGATGGCTTTGCCCTAGTGTTAGGAAATGGCTGGAGGATCTGCACGGAGTGAGAAGGTAGTCATGGCCAAGCTGGTAACTGTGAAGTAAACTTCACTCTCTGGAGGCTTTTTTGTCAGAAAATGAATTATCTTAGGTGAGCTTCTGAAATCTAATTGACTGAAAAATATATACAGAGTTGTATCAATTAGTCCCTCCCTGGAAAAAAAAGTGGTCTGTTGTATTTCTGACAGTTTTCCTCAAGACTGCTTTCTGCAGCCCATCATACACAAGCAGATGCCAGAAAAGCATTGTGTGAAAATCAGAGGATCTGCAATCAAAACTGCTGGTTTATCTGGCTCTAATCTGGAATTGCCACAGTGGCAGAAGGAGCTGTGAACGTGTGTATGAATGGAATTGTTCCACAGTTAGCAGGAGATTTATGGCTCAAGAAATCACTACAGAGCAGCAAGTGGTAGAGATTGTGTTTTCATTTTAATAAGAGAGCCAAGCCATGCATTAGGGTGTTTCTGAATCCAATGCAGAATATAAACTACACCCGAGGGATAGAGTAGCATTCTGTTAGTTTGAATGGCCTCTAATATTCCTGTGGTCTAATAGCAGTTAAGATAGAGAATGTGTAAGAACTAATCTACTTTTACAATAATGTGTGTTTGGTAACAAGAACCAGTTATGATGTGTTGGCACCAGAGCTTTTAGCAGATGACTTTTTAAATTAAAGGATAAGTTTGCTGAGTGACTTTCTGGAATTTATTTAATGAAGTCCCATAAAATATGATATCTGTTTACAGCTGGATTAACAGCACTCTACTCAACTACTAGTCTTCATGCTAGACAAAAAGTACCCAACAGATCTGAAATCTTCTTTCCTTTCTCAAAAGTGCAAATTCATTTTGGAATGCGTAAATTTAACTTCGACATCTGCCTTCCTTTAATCACAATTAACGGTTTCTGGTTTTGCAGATTCCACGTGTCATTGACTTGGAAACTATAGGCTGCAAGCCAAATGTGTACAAAGAAATACTGAAGCAATCCTGCTTGCTCCCATTTTTTTCCAAGTTTGTTTCCTTCTGAATAGTAGCAGTAGCAATTCTAGTAGTATTGCATTTTCCCCCCCTTTTCTCTTGGAAAAGTCAATCTGTATATTAACTTTGGTTACCTGTTTCTTTGCCTAGGTGATATTTGGTGATGGGGTTCATTGTTTTAATTCACTTACTGTATTCGTGTGCTGTAGTTAATCAGTTTGGAGTGTGCAGAGGAAGCGTAAATTGTTCCTGAGATACCTTCCTTTTTGGAAGTAGTAGTGGTAAAGTTACACGGGACTTGCTGCGGAGCAAGTGTTTTTAGCTTGTGCTACAGCTCTAAACAAACAGCTCCCGGTACTTAGGAGCGGGCGACTTTGGTGTGTAGCTGTACACTAGATGGCAGTTTTGTCATGTCTTCCAAGTCCAAATAGCTCTGCAGGAGAACAGGAAAGGCCATCAATGTTTAGTCTGCACTCACAGGGTCCCTGCATGACCAATGCGGACCCCGTGGACTTCCTGGAACATGTGTTAGCAATTTAGCAGCAGACATTTATTTCTTTGTTTTACTGCTTGGCTCTTTGAGAAAGTGTTGGTACTCTGTTATGGGCTGTCTGGATCATGTCAGAGGCCATGGGGATCAAGTCCATGTGACAGGCCAAACTGAGGAAGGATGAAGTTGGAGGAGGTGAGGAAACTGACCCTTACTTCAACAGTAACAAGTCACTGCCTGTCTGTGGACTGTGGCCAAATGCTGGGGAGTTTTAGGTCTAACACAGCTGAATAAACAAAACACTTCGCCCATTTGGCTTTTTTTATATTTCATCAACACTAGTTCAGTCAAACTCTTTTCTGTTTCCTAAGAAGAGGTTCTTTTTCTTCATCTTTTTTTCTTTTTCTTTCTCCCATGCCTCTACCACTCTCCCCATGTTTTAGCCCCATCGAGACGAAGTGACCTTGAAATCCTTGGCTACTGTATGCTGAAATGGTTGTGTGGGAAGCTGCCCTGGGAACAGAACCTGAAGGACCCCGTATCCGTCCAGACTGCGAAAACAAAGTAAAAAGAAACCAGTACACACATGAACACACGTGCACATGCATATCACCCTGCAACATTCTCATGACTTAACAAAACAGGTCTGAAAAGGACAGCTTTGCATGCTGGGGAATAGTACCTTGCAAGAAAGCTAAACAAATTTTCCCTAATTAAGGGAGATGTTAGAAGCAGTTAAAAACGTGAACTCTGTGTGCTTGTGCACATTCCTTCACATGTTGTATATGTACTGCTGTAGAGTTGGTTAAAATTCAGTTGCACAGTGCCCAGTCAATTGGTCTCTGTATTCATCTAATAGTCTTATTTAAAGAAAACATTTGTGAATATGTGCAAGCCTTACTGCTCCTACAGAAGGTTGCTGTGTGTTTTTGGTAAACTTCATGGGTGCTCAGTGGAGATTGTAGTACAAACATCGCTTAGAAGTTTTTCCACATATGCATTCAATTTATTTCACTTGCTGTAAGGTACTGTTTTTCAGGTTTTTATTAATGTAGGTTTTTAATATTCTCTAAGCCTACCGCCATTACAAACAATTAAATACCAAAATACTAAGGAACTTGATTAAAATCTTTCCCAGCATGACTCATCTTGAGCTTACTAAAGCAACAGAGTGTGTTAGTGTTTTCTTTCTTTGCTTTTACAGTTGGGACTTGAGAGAGTTAATTGCATGTGGTACAGTATCGCCTGCAGAAAGCTATAGAGAAGAGTAGTTACCCATAAATGTAACATCACAATTGGAGAAGGCAGCAAACTTTTAAGTAGGGCAAGTCACCACAGAGGTACACAATAGGGATAGCTGATCCACCGAAATCAATCTGCAAATTCAGTGTGGCATCAGCTCTCAGCTGAGAAAAAGGTTAGCCTGCAGCCTGTGGATAATACAGATTGCATCTGTAAATGTTGACATCCCATGTTACATTTAATATTTCTCCTTTAAAAGTTCTGATCATTACACAACCCCCTGCAAGGTAACACTTATACTATTCAATGTTAAATCAATTTAATCAATCAAGCTGCTTCACTAATTCTTCCCATGTGGTTAACCCTTAGATCGCAGAATGCCAAGCAAACATGCTTTGAGGAAATGAACAGAAAATGATACAGATTCCGTTTATCAGAAATACCCTTCTAGTCTAGTGAATTGCGTTCTTGCTGTTGGGGAACTTGCCCATGTTACTCCCTTTTATATGAATTTTCGGTGCCCTATTTCTGATCCTAAATACCAGATTACTCAGTTGAGGGCTATTAGCCTGTGTACTCCATCTTCACACACGTGAGAACACATCCTTTTACTCATCAGTGGAGCTTTATGGCTCTTCTAAAGAAAACCAAAGAAAAACTGCTAGACCGAACCAACGGATTTCACTTAACTTGGGGAAAGAGGGTTTGTGTAGCTGCAGGTTCCTGCAGGTTCCTACAGGTTCCAGGAAATTATCCTGGTTCATGTCTGCACCAGAATGAGCTGGTGATACTTCATCCCTTTTTAAGAGTGTGACTGATTGTGAGCTCCAGTGTCCTTTGCTGTTTCTGGATAGATAAAGTACATCTGTGGCCCTGCCCTTCAGTTTATGAAGTGCATGAGACATAAGGTTATATAAATTCCCTTTTGCCCATGCTATACCTGCTTGTAAGTTTGACAGGCATCGCCCAAATGCCAGAGAGCTATGTGGCAGAAAGAACCTGGTGCTGACTGACTAGGAGGCAGACCAGAACTGCTCCTTAAATTCTGAAATAAAATATTAATAAGTTGAAATAATTTCAGTTTGAAGGATTTCTCTTTTTTCTTTCTACAAAGCTTAAAACATATGCAAAGAAAAATTTCAAGTGCAGTCTTCATTGTAAATATGGTCTTGATGAAATCAGCAGTCTCTAAAGAGTTAATACAGCTGTCAAGAGATTTTAAGAGCAGTATTATGAGTCATTTGCTATCCTGAAGATCCAGTCCCTTTGGAATTGAGACTTGCAGTCTTCCTAAACCCCAAATGAAGACCCACTTGCTCCAAAACTACATTAAATTGTTGTGCTCTTAACTTTGTTTCAGATTTAAGGATGAGTTCCCAGATTCAGTGTTGGAATGGGATTCTTCTGGAAGCAGATCTCGTAAGTGTATGTGCACAGTGTACTCTGTTAGCCTATTACAAAGTAATACTGAAGTGTCCTACTCTGCGGGAAGCAAAAGATAAGCAAAAGTAAAACAAATGTTAACAGTCTTCAATCTATAATCTTAAATGGTGCTCCTAAATTTTGCACCTTAAGGCAGGTGCTTCACCATGCCTGAGCCTGTGCAGTATTCCTGAACTCTGCTCTTAGGACAGACTATAATGCACAAGAAGTCATCCTTGTACCGACCCCTTTCAATGAAGCCTGCACGAGCCAATCTTAACTCATAACTGTCCGACAGAAGAATGCAACCTGCAGGATCTGTGTGTTTAGCTGGTAATACAGCAGTTATGTAACACTCATCATTAGACTGTCACACTCATTAATTCAGGGTGCTATTCACCTGAACTAATATTCTGACTTAAGTGGAACCGGATCAGGCCATTCATGTACAGGCTCATGCCTTAAACATTTTTAGCACAAAGGCTGTGTATATTGCAAGGGAAAAGGCAGCTTTCTGGGTGCTGTTGAACGCTGAGCACTGCAGTAAATGATTCTTGATTTGTAATAAGGCATACTTGGGATATTTATTGCAGGAATTATTTTTCTTTCCTGCATTATCCCATAAGCAAGTGCTAAGTAGATGAAATAAACGTTGATGGGTAAATCTTCAACCTGACACGAGCAATTGCTTTGTCTTGTCACGTTTCTTCCTTCACTGAAATACAAATGTACTCAGGGAAAACACCAAACTTTATTCAGAGGTCAGGATCTAATTTTGATTTATTCAATTATTTTCATCGTGCTTCTGTATTGAATTATTGGAATGCATTTTCATTGCATAAATTATATTCATGATGTGTATACATGTTTAATAAACCAATACTTGAGGGATTTCACCAGATGCTAATATCTAGTGTGGTACTCCAGTTTTAGGATACACTTGGGTCACTTTCAACTGAGAGAAAAGTTGGATCTGCTGAATATGTTTTCCTAGTAGCATTGTTTCTGCCCACTTAGTGGTTTTCCTGTTTCTAGAACCACTTGATAACGACAACAAAATAATGCTGCTTTGTCCAAGTATTTAAAATAAAACAAGTTGCTTTTTGAAAGTATAATACCTATGCAGATTAAAAGGTTTTTTGAGAATATTTACAGGGAAATTTTGATCTGTTAAATATAAAATACTTCTATTTTACATGGAACTATTTGTCCAGAAAGTATTTTGATTAATTTTAATACCTGGATAACTTTTGGTGCTATATGTATTAGCATAACCAAATGTACCACTTAAGGGTTCATTTGTTTATCCAAGTCTATCTCTTCCTTTTCTCATCCCAAAAAGCCAAGATATCATCCCTTCTGTATTTTGACTCTGTCTTCAGTTGAAATAGTGTTACATTCTTTGGCTCTGTAGGATGAGCATTCATTTTGAAATTCATTTCTTTCTGAAGGTCTACACCAAATGAAATGTGCATTACAATATGCTCCACAGGTGAAATATCTAAGTTTTTGGCATGTGTTTATGACTTGGCTTATGATGAGAAGCCAAAGTATCAAATGCTCAAGAAAATCCTGCTGGATGGACTGGAGTCAAGTGGAACTTGCTATGATGGCCCTCTGGAGTTTTCTGCTGCAGCCTGCATGCAAAATCACTGCACTGCTAAAGCCTCAAAAGTAAGTTCTGGAATTATTTCTGACAGCTGCTTGATTGTTGCATTTTCTTTTGTAGAAGAGGAAATGGTTTAAGATCCCAAAATGAGACTGACACAGCAGTTCTTTTACCTTAAACACATCATGTTTGTTAATTCCTGTTTCCTTTGGCTTTGCTAAAATGTGGGATGTCAACCTTGAGGAAGAACTGTCATGAGTCCTTTTGACCTGCAGTCTCTCACTTCAAAGTGACAGGTCCATGGAGAAGGATTTACTTTCAGGATAACGGGGAAGTCAAGGACTTGGTTCACTAACGTTTTGAAGACAAGTCTGAATACCAGCTTTTCCCTTGATTTAGATTAAAAGCAAAGTTACTTTTATTAGTGAAAACATTTAATTTTCTGACTTTCAAACTGTTTGTTTCTATGTCATTTGCCTTCACACTCCTGCAGCTATTAATGTGGAGGAAGCATTATTTTGGGATTTTACTCTGGTATTGCTATGGAGTGCTGTGTGATGTGGTGCAGTTTTGAAACTGACAGCTAGTTTGTTGTTTTCCTTTGGTACTTTAAGTCTGGAGCTATACACTTATCAAAACATGAGTTTATTAAGTGGAGATGGAGGTAATTAGCAGTCTTACTGCACCTTGCTGTGAAATGTCAGTCCCATCATACCTTTGCTTCAAAAATCCCCATATTCAGAAGCCCTGTTTCTGTCTCTGTGGTGTGTTCAATAAGGCAGGGTCAGAGTATCATTCGTTTTTAATATTTGTGGTGAACTTTGGACCATCACAAGTGTATGTGAGCCAAGAATGCAGGATGCAAACTAATGTGACTGATAGGCTGCTAGATGAATGGTGATTCAAGTATCAGTGCACAGATGGTTCTGATTTGCTGAGTTTTGTAGCTGCTACAACTGAAGACATAAAATATCCTTCTAGTCATAAATTAGCTCTTTGGAAGCAAAACCTTGGCACCAGAGCTTTACAACCTTCAATTAGTAGGGAAAGAAGTATTTGAATGACTGTGGTATTGACATCTGTAGGCCTGCATAGTAATCATTCCTAATAGAAGAGAATATCTGTTTGAGGGGGTTTTGCATGGCTAATTAACCACCAGTGAGAATATGTAATTTTTTCATGATCTCCTGATTGTCACCTTTCTCTCATGATACAATTATGTTCTATTGTAGCAAGTGCCTCACAAACCAATTGTCAGCACTATTTACGTATTATGGAATGCAGAACAAAAGTTCATGTTTAATAAAAAGGCAATGGGCTTTGATCTTGGTAATTACAGATACTTATTTTAGCAATTTTATTGACTTTCCTGTTTTCATCACTTCTTTTAACAATACCAAAAGCTACTTCAGTGACAATATTTGTCTTGCCACTTGGTCCTCACTAGTTTGAGAAGGTTTTTTAAGCTTGTACTGTTTTCCAAACTGAACTGAAATCATCAGGTAGCTGTAAACTATCTTCAGCTGATCCAGTTGGATCTCTGCCTTACAAGAATCTTCAATTTCTTGGAGTCAGATATGGAACAGTAAACCTATTTTCTTCTTATTGCCTGGCTTAAGACTTGACTTTGTGCTGGTGTAACAGATGATCCTGACCTTCCTGGCTGTAAAATCTATAGCATTTGCTGTTTGCAATCCATGAATGCAAAGTGTCAGTTATCACCGCCCTTGTCCCATAGGATTACACAGAGGTTGGTTTTGATGGCCTAGAACAAAAATCAGAGAGAATCTCTACATATTACCAGATCTTGGCATCTATCATGACTTTTTCAGAGAGATTTCTAATGAGTGTCTTGGTGCTTGGAATTGAAAGAATACCAGCATTTGCCCCACTAATTGCCTGTTTTTGACCAGAGTATTTGTCTTCAGCCTGTTCTGCCACTTACGTGTGCAAGCTTCTTATAACATTCATTGCAAAACAGCTTCAAAAAGAATTTTTAGAGTTATTCAAAGCAGATAACTGAACTTTCTCTAAATCTATTGCTACTTTCAGAAAATCTTTTTTTTTCCATTTGAAGTTATTGGCTGTGGAAGCTATTCAAGGCCCAGTGCACTTTGGTGCTACAGCTCTGACAAAATGTTTGACAAGCAGACACCTCCCACAGCATCTCTTCAAGGCACTGTCTGTAGTTAGCCTAGTTCTGGCTCTTCACCTCTGCATTCCCTTTCCACCTTCCTTTTATTCAAACAACACTTCTCCCACTGAAGAGGCAACCTAAGAATAGTGGGAGACACTACAAACAATCCACTATCTCCTCACTTCTTGCTTACAAGCAGCATCTGACTCCAGATGACTTGTCTGATTCCACCTGCACCAGTCGGTACACAGGAAAAAGGTCAACTCCCTTTTGAAACACAATAAACATCCATGAGTACCAGTAAAAGGTAGCACTAACTCTTTGGCAATGCTATGCAGAGGAATTGCTAAAGAAAGTGAATTTCAAGGTGCAACTCGCTGTCTTTAGACTGAGCAGTTTCCATCTCCTGTATGTATTTAATTTGCAGTATATAAAAAAAGCCTATTATTTCTGTTTTTAGCCACTGTGTTCAGATGCAGCTGCTGCACAGCGGACCAACCATTTGCAGACATTACAGTTACGTAGTTATTGGTGGGCCAGAAGTACAAAGGCACGTAGCATGCAGCCTATGTTTTGGCTACATTTGTCCTCCAAGTTAGAAAAGCCAACAACAGGTATCATTTGGTGCTTAGAGAAGCGCAGAAGAAAACTTGCATTAAGACACACAACTATTCACTGTGTGTTCCCCAGTTACAGTTCAGCCTGAACTCTTAGATTGGATTACCTGAGTCAGAAGAACTAGTGATTCTCTTACTTTGGAGAGTCTTGCATTTGACTCAGTCCAGTGATATGAAATGCATTCAGCTCCACTCGTTAACCAAGCAAACAGTGACTTACTGGCATCATTCCCAGTAAAGGTTATTAGTGAATGTTTTGAAATGTACAGCTCAAGTTTACTTTACAGTGTATTTTCCAACCAGAGCACAGCTCTAACTTTGTATTGTTTGAAGATGATAATTAAAATGCTGAAAAGAATTGGTTTGAGAGATAAAAGCATATTCTCATCCCATGTTCTCTGCATCAATGGAACTTTTTTCATTTCATATCTCAGTGAAATACTGACTCTTTTCACTACACAAAATTGTCTGTTGAGCAGCAAGTTCGCTTACCAAAGCCTGTGCCAAAACTTGTTCAGCAGAAGCAAAAGAAGATGGAAGGTGAACAAAACATCTATCACAGCAAAGCACATATAGGGAAAACAGGAAAACTGCAAGGTGAAGAAAAGCCAAGCAAATTTACCAGGATACCTCACCAAGCAGAACCTCGGCAGGTAAGGATTTAGCTTGCACAGTAATGTATGGTATCTCTTGCTCTGTTAAGCTACCTTTTGGAGTGGGCAAGGAGGAAGAGCCCTTGAAACAAGCCAAGAGCTAAGTCTCGAACTCTAAAAGTTGGCATCTGCTTACTGGCTTGTATTATTCCAAACATAAACCTCAGAGTTTCTTGTAATTGCAGGGAATTCCATCTCAAATGTGACAGGTCCAACTATTGAAATGGCACCTGTGGCAACTTTACATTCTACTGAATTCTTTGCAGCATACAGAATTACTGCCTGCCCATCAACAGGTTTTCCTGCCAGTGCAACAGAAGCAAATCAAGGGGAAGGAGGAAGAACTGAACTGCCTAACCAGGTCCCGTGCTCAGATGCTATGCCAGCAGTTCCAGTCTGAAGAGAAGCCAATTCAATGTTACACCCCAATGCAGAAGCCTGAGCACTCACAGAAGGTGAGACTTTGGTGTTACCTTGGAACAGTCATGGCAACTTGTGGAAGAAACATCAGCTGTTTAAAAAAACAAAACAAGCTAATTTACTTCGGTAGTTTCCTTTTCTGTGTAGTGGAAAATTTCATAGAACTCTTTAATTATTAAAGTTCTTAAATTCTTTTTAATCTGAGGATTTTAGTAGTTAACTAACTCACCTCAAATATTACTGGTAATTTACTGCATAAAGGGATTGAAAGTATTCAATCCTACTCTTTAATTGTACATGAAAAAAAAGAAGAAAAAAATTGAGGTTTTAATAAAACTAATGCAGAATAAAAGTACATTTTGGCAATCACACTGTGCTCTTTTTCTATGGGATTTGTATTTTAAAGATATTCTAGCCTGTTTTGCTTTCATATATAAAAATTACTTGTTAAATGAGGACAATTGCTACTAAACACAAAAATGCAACTTTAAAGATAGCTTTATTATTAATGCCCAGTTCTTTGCTTCAAGCAGTCTGCTGATCACTGCTGCCAGTCTCCAGTACAAGCTAGGAGGGCGAAGCAGAATAAGCACAGCTGTACCTGAGAGCATCAGGCAGGAAAGTGGTGAGCAGAAAAACTTCTGGAGATATTTTGGCTGATTGTAAGGTAGAGAGAGTCTGAAAAGTCTTTGGAGTCCTGGCACTACTTCGAGTAGTGACTCAAAGTAACTAATGCAACTTTGCAATATGAAGGTAGTCCAGGGCTTGGAAGCTAGCCCTCAAATGTAAAATTTAAAAGATACTAGCAAAAAAAGCCATAGCAGACCTCTGCCATCTCCTCCCTCCTTTAATTTTGCATAAAGGCTACTGTAGTCCTAAGAAAGAATTACATCTGGAAAGGGAGCCACATCTAGGTTTCCAACATGACAGGTGAAAAAAAGACCTGGAATAACTTCCTCTGATTCCTGTAACAGCAAGCACACAGTATGGAGAGTAGATCTTGAATAACATGGGGATTTGTTTCCCTCATTAGTGGGAAGAAAAGTACATTTTTACAGAAAAGGGACTAATCCTTAGTCCAGTATTTAGATTATATTTGTGTTTTTTAGTCTTTAAGAAAAGTTGCTATTCCAGTATGAATCACAGAATGTCAGGGACTGGATGTGACCTTGAAAGATTGTCCAGTCCAACCCCCCTGCCGGTGCAGGATCACCTCTACCAGGTCACACAGGAACGCATCCAGGCAGGTTTTGAATATCTCCAGAGAAGGATACTCCACAACTCCCCTGGGCAGTCACTTTCACAGTGAAAAAACTCCTCCTCGTGTTTAAACAAAACTTCCTGTGCCTCAGCTCCCACCCATTGCCCCTTGTCCTGTCATTGCACATCAGCGAGAAGAGCCTGGCTCCATGCTCTTGGCACTCATCTTTTACATATTTATAAACATTGATAAGGTTACTTCTCAGTCTCCAAGCTAAAGAGCCCCAGCTGACCTGTCTTTCCTAAACTGGACATAGCCATCCCTGACCACATTCCAATCATAGGAGCTGTCCCACCAGGTCATAACCTCATGACTGCACATGGATTTCTAACGCCTGTTTGTTCCACATGCTGCATGCATTGATGTATAAACATTTCAGGGATGGAGTCAAGTATGTAGTTTTCAGCCTTAGTGAATCATCATGCTGCACCTATTTAGAATGGTTCCTGGTATTCGCCAAATACATGTAACTAGAGAGAGTTAAAATGGATGTCAGATAACATTTAAGATACTCAAATGAGAAACTGGAGAAGGAAAATAACCCCCAGGATTTTCTTGGTTTCATTTTGCAGACTTCCTCTCAGTTCTTTCATGTAATTTAGAAGACTGGTAAAGGAGAGATACACAGGCAGTTGTAGAGTACTGAGGTTAGTTATGAAAATTTAGGAGGATTCTTCAGGGACAGAAGGGGACAAGAAACAATGGTTTATGGAGGAACTAGCATAGCGAGAGTTTGTCAAAGAGTCTTCAGAGAGTAGTTCTAAATGGTTCAGCAATTCCCTGGAATAGTTAGCTGCAGGTACCTCATTCTGAGAAAGACACCTGATGGGATGGCCACCCTGCTATCATTAGCATATAGTGCAGCTAACAGACAGAAAGCATAGGACAATTGTGAGAGTTGGGACAGCTAATAAACTGGGAAAGAGAATGAGGAAAACAGAAGTAGCATCTAGAAAATTATACAAAACCAACAAAACCCCCTATGAGCAGCTTTTATGTTGGACATGATGGTATCATATTCAATTAAAAGAAACAAGATGTGTCTGTTCAGTTTGAAAGAGGAACAGGTCAGGAAGTATAAAACAGGAAGACAAGAAAACTCTAATAGAGAAATACAATTCAGATGATGAATTTTCACCAGGAAAACAATATTGCTAGAGCTGAAATTAAGTGGGTTGCATTGTCAAAAAATAACATCTTCTAAATGGTATTGTGGAAAGGAAACCAGAAGTAGCTATTTTTCTGAGGGACAGTCCCAAGTCTTAAATGTGAGAGAAACAACTGTAGTGTGTGGGGAGTCCTTCCAGAGATGGAGATCAAAAGGTGAGCTAAGGATGACATTGCTTCTGGAGACCTAAAACCAGCCCAACTGGAACAAAAGTCGCATGATGAGCATATTTACACTTTCCACAATAAGTCAGGGTAACTTCAGCTTCCCTATGCAATGTAAAAACTCAACACAAATTAAGACAGCAACTCAAACTCCAGAGCAATGCCTATGGTTATCAGACTAAAGCTTTATTGTCAGTAGTACTGTAAAGACTTAACATGTATAAACATTTTTTGGAAATGAGAAAGACAGAACAGTTTCATCTGTCTTAAGTAATAAACATGGAGCATGTCTCTTTAGAAGGTCTGCAATCATACCTAACATTATACACTTGATGTACAGTTTACTGCAAATTCCAAAGTGAAGACTAAGAACTGTGTTGCTTTCTCTAAGATAACATAAATACTTAGATGTCATCTTTGGCATCTGTTTGGTTACCAATTCACTTTTTCACTTATCAAGGTTACTTTTGCCTTCTTTTCCTCTGCAGAAAGACACTGCAAGAGAATTACCACCATTTGGCTGCCAGGGAATGTTCTCTGGATCAAAAAAGAAACATGACCAGCTTTTAACTACAGATCATCCAGTATCACTGCAGGAAACTGTTTGTGACATCACTAGTCCTTCTCTATCTGTTCTGTTTAGGCTTGCATTTACTGATGAAACATACCACTACAGTATAGCTATACTTGTCCTTCTGTTACTAATAGTACTTTCCTTGTATTGTCTTTGATGCCAGTGTTTCACTGTCTTCAGTGTTCCCATCACACAGGCCATTCCTCAGAGTTTCTTCAGTGAAGATTTCAGTGTTAGTGGCTTGAAAGAGAGTTTTAAAACAATATTGTCAATAGGTACCCGTTATTTTCCCAATCTGCACTCAGTAATTCCTGTTTGTACAAGACTGCTTTGTTTTACAAATGTTGGGATTTGTTATGTTTTAAACTGGACCTCTGCTACAGCAACATTAAAAAAGCATAATGCAGGACAATGATGTGTGACATTTAATTCCTCTAACACAAGTATGCTGAAGGTGGGCCTGTACTCTTCTATACCATTTCAGAAAAGCTTTTGTTAAATACTGATGCACTGAACGCAGGGAAACTTAGTGTTTCTCTCTCTCTGTTTCAATGTGTAAAGGGAAGACAGTAGCCACAAATTCTGTTTTCCATCTGACCTTCCTTTTATCTCAGGTGTATACACTCTTTAGTTCAATCACTCGCTTTCTTTGACTGTCCTTACCTTGTTACAATAGGGACATTCACCAAAGATAACATTAAAACTCTGTCTGCTAGAAGGAAGACTTTGCAGCCACTGCAAGACAAGGAAAGGGATTCAAATCCACGTTTGTTTCATAGCAAATTTAAGAACAATTCGTTAACAGCTTTTTTTCCAAACAGTTAACTTCATCAACAGCTAATGTGCAGTTGGTCTGTATAAGCACAGAATGAGGCAGGTTCCCTTTCACAGAGAGCTTATGAATTGTGGGTCAGAAGAAGAGGATGCAGTGACTGTTGAAGCACTCCTTAAAGGGCTTTGCTTCATCTGAAACTGAAGTGGATGCAACATTTGTTTTTTAGAACATGAGTTAATAAGCAGAGTTCTTCCCATTATGTACTCTTACCTCATACAGGCAAGCCTGGTGAAAAGGTTGTCCGCATCGGGGCTCATCGCACACTTGATCTGGAGTAGCGCCATTGAGTCGATAGGCATAGCAGATTCCACAGTCCCTAGTAAAATCCTTGAAAATGCACTATGGTTTAGTTTGCAGTATGAATGAAAGGAAGAAGCAGGGCTGCTAACACACAGGAAACAGGTTCACCTCTGCTTTTGCTAAATAATTTTTGCCTTTGCCATTGTGGCATAAAGAATGACGTTAGTTGCCAGCTACACAAGACTTGACTGGGTAATATTTTATCCTTTCTCTGAATTATGTCTAGTTTGACAAGCACTTTCATATTCCTAGGCCCCATTGTTTCTCTTTTATTAAACACAATGATTTGTCATTACGTGTGGACAGCAGGCACAAGACTTCAGTCAGATATTAATTTAAGAATTTCACAAGTGGAAGCAAAGCTAGTAATCCACTCTTAGAGCATTGTCAAAAATTAATTCCCAGTTTGTTTGAAATGCACCAGTATTTGGATGGCCTCTTGTCCCCTCTAAGCAGCTCTACCTAATTAGAACTTAAGTCATCAACATCCATAACAGAATGTTTGGATTTTCCACATCTCATTAGCTACTCTGGAACTTCCTCTTTCCCTTTTAATAGTGAAGCCTGTTATTAATCGCCTTACTGTGACGAAGGCCACAGGGAAGTGTGTACCTCTAATCAAAGGTTAACAAGCTCTGGCAATTGTTGCTTCAAGTTCAGAAGTCCTTATGACCATACATTAATCCAATTACCTCTCTTCCAAGTCTCTTATTTTTGCTGGTAGGTAGAAAGTGACCATTTAAATTTTACTTACTCAGAAGTAAAAACTGATAACAAACAAAAACCCTTACACTTTTTTCTAACGCAGCACGCGATGGAAAATCAATGTCTAAGATGTCTTTCAAGTTTTGTAACAAACTGATTTCTGGATCCCTGCAGGTGGGAGAGAGGGAGGGAAGTCAACACCAGGAATGGCAAATACCACTTCCATTTCAAACTTGTGTTACTAAAGATGCTTACCATAAGTGCATATTGTTGTTCAGCTTAGTTCTCAGAGGGTTAACCACTGCAAAAAATGCACATAAATAATTACATCACCTTTAGAATCTTCTTTTTTTACTTCCTCACGCAATTCAACACCTCACAGCACGGAAGTGGAAGGCACTGGTTGAGGTTTGTAATTCAGTCAGTGATGACTTCTTTTCAGTGTGGGCAGTTCATTACACTGCTAGTTAAAATACCTTACTGTTGAGGATAGGACTGTAGTTACCTTAAAAAGCTGGTAAAAAGATGTGAGACAGGGAGTAAAAGATTGAAGTATTTCCAAATATCAGTAAATTACTTCTTTGTAAAAAAGAAAATTACATAAAAATACAAGCAAACTAAGAAGCTGTTGTAGGACACAGGATTCTCTCTAAACTGTACTATGAAAGCACTGAAAAAAAGTGTCATTCACAGAGCAAAACAGCATGCAGCATGCTGTGGATTTAGGCTGTTAAACCCCAAACATCTGCTGTGTAAAACTCTCCTGCACATGTATTCATTCAGCTTAACTCCTGGCTCTGCCTAATTAAAGTTTACCCCAGGAGTGTGACACTGTTCACACTAGTATCTGCTCACCAGAGATCAGAGCCTACAAGGGAAATAAACTGTATGTCTGCTGTCTTACCATGATCTGCTCCAAGAAAGTAACACTCAGGGAGCATGCTTGGATGCTGAGGATCTACCTCGATATTCACCGAGACATTGTTCCCTACAAGGAGAAAGCAAATAGGTCTTAAAAGGAAGCTTTTCTTAGCAGTCAAGTATTTGAAAAATAGAAATATTTTCGTTTTTTAAAATCAGTTTTAACTTGGATAGCTAAGGCTGGTTTTCATGGTGATAAATAATAGAAAAGTTGGCAAGTTACCTAAAGTAATTGTGCAACATATTGACAAATACTTATATTTCAATGGATCATAATTACAAATAATAACTAAGAAAACTTGCCAATCTTGCATTTCTTTCAGACTAGCCCTAATCTTAACACTAAGACATACATATGAATAATCAAACTCTAGCTAGACAAACATAATCCATTTTAAATCTTAGTGAAATATTAAAAACAGAGAGGTAACTATTAATTCTTCATTATCTTTTACAGTAAAAAATAGAAGGAAGAAGACAGTATTAAGCAGTAAAAGCCAGTCAGCTCCACACTATACTCCTGGACTAAAGCAACAGATCTTTTTTCTTTACAAGACACCCCATCATCCTCAAAAGCTCTGCTATTTTAAGGAGTAAGCTGCTCAAAAAACATTCTGGACCCATGTTAAAAACCTCACAGCAAATTCTCTTTTAAATAAAACCGTGTGAAACCCACCATTTTTTGTAATTAAGAGATATGTTAGGCTCACCCTCCTTGAGGAAACTGGAATGAATGAAATCAAAGTTTAGTCATAACTGAAGATTGTCTGTGACTGACAACAAAGAGCTCAAAGCCTTGTACTGCCCTCCGCTGATCTGACACGAGGCGCTTTTTGAGGCTTTTATTTCCTTTTCATTGGTCTGTGTCAAAGTACAGCTGAACCAAGATAAAGCCACCCTGGCTGCACACACACAAAAGTATGTTGTCCGACCCACGTCATTTTAGCCAGTTGCTGAACTTTTTCCATCCCTCCCTCCACCCCCCCAAAGAAGGAGCAACAACAGCACCCCACTGGCTCCTTCCCTTCTTCACTCTGCAGGCAATCAGCCTTTCCACAGGTTCTGGGGACAACCTGGGTCTACTTTGGTCCATTGTACATTCTTAGATTTCCACAATGTTTCCACAATCGGTGTTTTGGATTTAAGCTGGAAATTGGTACTCTGCTCTCAAAGATAACATTCTTCCTGCCCCAGCCAATGTATCTAACCACTGACAAATGTCTCCTTCACAACTGCTAGACAACTGATCCCATATATATTAAGAACTTAAAATACCAGACATCAGCATATGAATTAAGATACTTTTTCAGATGGTTAACATTTTAAGCCTCTAATTTTCTTTCTCTTATCCTTTTCAGGTGTCCCTTTTAACCCCTTCTGTTTGCTTTGACTGCACTCTACTATTGCTTTCATTCTTCCAGAACAGGATCAACCTGAAGTAATTGTTGAAAAAAAATGGAGTTTGTGAATGCATTAAGGGTGTGATCTAAGCTCATTTTTCTGGAGTTAGCAGTTTCTGACAGTTACTTATTCACTGTTTACCAATACACCCTCCTATTTTCCTGCAGAAACTTTCCGTTCATGTGGCATGATACAGTTGTAATTAATTTCCTGAACAGGTTCAGCATTCTGTGAGAGGTTATTTTGTTAAATACACAAAATAAGAGTTGTGTCTTGCAGGATTTAAGTGCCACCTTTTATTTTCCTAACTCCTAATAAGCACCATCTGATTACCTAAGCAAACTAGAACAGCACCCCTTGATTTTCCATCCATTGTACTCCTTCAAATCTTGATGTACCTATTGCAATTCTCCTTGTTGTGGCACTCCGTGTAGGGTTTTCAGGCTGAAGCACCCAGGTCTTTCCATCAATCTCATCCATGGCATCCCAGAATCCCTTCAGCGATTCTAATGCTGCCAGGAACTGGTTATATATGTCTAGTAAAGAGCTCTAAGAAAA
The DNA here is from genome assembly GCA_013400475.1 of Tricholaema leucomelas. Classification (NCBI taxonomy): domain Eukaryota; kingdom Metazoa; phylum Chordata; class Aves; order Piciformes; family Lybiidae; genus Tricholaema lacrymosa; species Tricholaema leucomelas. The sequence goes on from WAAF01013548.1 coordinate 352,103, forward strand.
GAAGTTAAAATGGACTGGAATTGAAACGAGACATGTAAAAATAGCTGTATCGTGCATACACATAAGCTCTCCAATCCTTCCAATCTGTTGTGATACATGTACATCACACCTGGATGGGATAGTGTTTTATACTCCTTCTCAGAAAACTTTTCTGTAGACTGTAACTATGAATGTGCATTCTAACTTGTAGCAAACTACTGTAAAAGTTAAATTTAAAAATAAACTTCTAGATGCTTTGTCTCTGCTCCAGCTGAGCAACACAGCAGTGGTACCAAATACAAATACACAGAAATATCCACAAACCTAAAGCAGCTTATTTATTTTTAAAGACTCAAGAAATGTAACCTAAGAACATCATAATTAAGTCCAAATTAAGCAGTATAAAAATAGGTACTTAACATTAGACTTCAAGCATGTAAATACAGTAAGAGAAGGAGAAAGCGTCTAATAATCAGAGGATTACACTCACGGGATTTCAATATTTGAGAATGGATTAGATGGAATCAGAAAAATCTTTTCATTATACAGGATGATACACAGATCAGCAATGCAAAAGAAGTCTTTTTAAATCATCACTGGGCACAAAAGAAGTAACTATTTCTATAAATCGAGTTAACGTCTTTCCAAATGCAGGTGCACAGACAGTATAAAACATGAATTTAGGGAAACAAAACGGGGTGAAGACTGCAGAAGAAAGATGAGCTGCATCTGAAGTGATGGCCTGTACAGGATTTGAGCTAGGGGAGGAACTGTGACACGTAATGAATAGAGCAGGAGAACAAGGAGCCATCAGAACAAGTTCTTCATGGGGAGAGAATGAAGCTATGACAGGAAAAAAAAAGAGTGATGGTGTCAAGAAACTAGACAAAGGCAGCAGTGAAGGGAGATAAAGGGTGATGGATAATGTTTTAAAGACAAACTCTTCAGGCATAATTTGTTCTCTCAACATTTTTGGTAGCGGGAACCTCAATGTTGAAAGAGATGAAAGTCTTTGAAACACCATGGGGTTTCTTGAAATGGTTTACATGGAACACAAGTGAACAATTAAATGCATGAATAAAAAGCAGGAAGGGTAGAAGAAAACTGACAAAACTGCTTCAATTCAGATAAAAAGACGGTCATGTCCATTTTGAAATCCAAAGATGTCATGAGGGCAAGATTTCAGCTATGTCTTGGCCTGGGAGAAGTTCTTGGGGTCAAAAAGAAAAAGCAAATGAAATGTTAAGTTCTTAAAGAACAATTTTTCAATAAATCAGACAAAATATACATAAAACAGTTTTCTTCAGTAATTTCATTCTTCCTTTCTCACCTGGACAAAACTGAGTGAATTCTGTGAACATTCTCAGATGAAGAGAAAATGATTTTTACACATGATAACTTTCTATATTTTACACATACGCATTTTAGAAAGAAACTGTGTAGCTTGGAAATAAAATGCTCCATTTTTTCCTGCTGTTATTAAATTATATTAAAGTAGGAAAGCACTTAAACAGAAAAGTGTGAATACTGCCAATCTCAAAATGTAACGCTTATTATCTTTAAAAGCATTTTGTTACTTTTATAATACCTGAAGTGATATAATAGTGTCAGTCACTTAACCACATCTTAGAGTATAATATCTTCATCTTAAGTACTATTATTTCCAGTATTTTAATAATTTTCACACAGTCCTGAAATGTGATCTTTTGTGCTCTGATGACACTTAAATTAATAGCATAATTTTCTGGTACTTGCAACAGTTGCTTTCCATTTTGATTTTTTTACATTTTCCTATATCACATACAGATAAATCCTCTAATAATCATTTTTATCTTCATCTTCTGGGAATTCAAAGGGTTTCACTAGAAAAAAAAAAGAAACATCAAGGGATTATAACCCACAGATAAGTTTCCAAATCCAATTAATTTTAATACTAATTGTTAGTTTCCAATGATGTTCCTTAAAAAGGTAGTGAAATTTTTTTTGTTGTTGTTAATGTACTGTTCATTTGATCTTATTTGTATGCTTCATTGATGTTGCCAACTGTCTCCTGATATATATATATATATATATATGTAAAAAAATGCATCAATAGCTATTTAAATACATCACATTCTTGTCATGCAAACCATGAAAGCTGTAACATTCCTTTTGATTTGATTAACCAAGTAATTTTTGGTCACTGCCCAACACTTTTAGAACTAAAAGACTGCTATCAGGCTTCTTTTTTTGTCTACACTACATCAGGACAGCTGTTAGTAATGGCAAACAGCACTAACTCTTTGTTTCTTGGTCGCCTTTGAACAAATGTATTAGAATTGGTATGAAATAGGTCTTATTTTACAAGGAATATTTAACATTCAGAATTCAAAATAATCATTGCTGGCTGCTTTTAAAGAACACTAACAAAGCCAAGCCAGCTACTCCTTAATCTTTCACAGCAACTTAAATCAATATGAAGATATTCCTAATGTAGAGCCTTGTATTTTATGTCTAACTGCCATACAAGCATCAGTGACTAGCTAGCAGAGGTTCTCGAATAGTCACAACACCTTAATGCAGTGTTTTGCACAGGTGGATATCAGAGTTGGTTCTACCTTGGTAACATACTACTTTGGGGCTTTTTGCCCCTCCATAGGATCACTGACTTTCAACACAGTAGCTGGAAAGTGATCCCTAGGCTGACAATGAATTATTAAAATTAGTGCAGAAGGCACTAGCAAGGGTGTGACCAGCCTGGAACACTGCACCTCATTCTGACCAGACCTTAAGTAAGCCAACCATAGCTGAGGCAAAGAGGTTTCCAAGACAAGGAATGGAGAACCCACCATTAGACAAGGTCAAAATGTTTTTACTGGTTTAGAATAGTAAAACAGCATAAGAGGAGATGTGAAAATTAATTGCCTCTATCTACTATACAAGACACCTATAACTAAGTCTGGTTGGAGGACCCAACAAATGTGAATTCATACAAAACCAGTGGCTGGCTTCCTCTCCATTACAGCACTGAGGTCCTGAGAAAGCCTTACAGTCCCAAGACATCTTCTTATCTTCCAGTGGGCACTCAGTAAGTTTTTGACAGAGAGAGACCACATGATTTATGATCCTGCTCCCTTCAGCTCTCTCTAATGATCAACACAGCAACTGAGCAGACCAAAAACACCACCAAAACATATTTTCAGAGTAGATGGCCCCAGAGAGTTTTTAAACAGAAAAATAAGAGATTGAGAAAATATTAGTTCAGAATACTCAGCTTGAGATCCCTTCACCTGGCTTTAAGAGGACTGTGTTTAGAGAGCCACACCTCCCATGACCATAGCTGTTGTTTTAAACACCTAACACCCAGATTTTTCAACTTTCAAGCTGCAAACACAGAAACCAAATAATGCAATTAGTGATGACTTCTAAAATGTCACTGTAAGTGACTTTCAGCACAGACAGTTTTCTCTCTCAACAAACCATCTATTAAGCCTCAAAGTCCAGTTACGCAAAGCTCTGAGGCAAAAATCTGATGTATCCTGGTAGAAGCTATACCCATAGGGTACTTTGGTCTAAACAGCAATTTAATGTTAGTTTGGAGAGCCATGATTCTGCAGTCTTAACATCTGAAAACAGGTGACTGTAGAGACTGGCTTAAAATGATTATTTTACAACAGACATGTAAACACATCAACTTTGATGATATCTCAGCAGTGTTACAAAACTGACCCAAATGCTACTTTTGTGCACTCACCAGACTATATATCCTCCATTAATTTCAACATCTAGGAGATGAAGTACTTACTTTGGTCAGCAAATGTCAGGTATTTCTGAGGGGAGTACACCTCTTTTTCTACCAGGAAAGTTTTTCCTGCAGTTTCACAACATTTTTATTTCCATTTCTAGACTCTGCAACCTCATCTCCATCTCACCACTAGTAGATTCTTATGTCAGTTTCTTCCCTTAGTTTCTTTAATTCAGACACTTTGCCAAGTTCACCTCTATTGCCCATACACCATTTCCTTCAATTAAAGGAAAAAGAACTATCTCTAATCTTGGTTCTTATTTCTAGAGCTGTAAAGGCTGTGAAGAATAAAAGGAAGCCCTTCAGTAACTAAAGAACTGCTATATGCCAAATTTCAAACACCTGCTCCAAATCCTGGGTGGCCTAAGCATTAATTAAATGGTCGTATGAATGTTCTAATTAAATACAACACATTTTATTACAATTTATTTCTGAAAAAAAATTTCAAATGGTATCTTTGTTCTGAAATTTTTTGCTAAAATTTCTTTCTAGCACAAGATCTGCTTATCCAAAATGAGAACTGCAAAGCCTCCTAATGTAAAAGGTATAGTAGCCTGAACTGTAAGTGTTGTTGCCTGCATGTGTTTTATGAATATATGCAATTTAATGAACAGTCATTGGTACAGGTGATCCCTTTTCCAGCCATCGAAATAATTGAGCATTCATTCAATTTGTCTGGAAACCGCTCATTCTTCCCAAACAGTAGTGTAACAATTCCCCCTCCTCCTCAGCACAAAGCAAAATGAATACTCTGAAATCTTGTAAAGTGTCTTGTCAGCCATCTCAGTGTTTTGTAAGGTGCCTATAAAGCTGGTGTCTGTGAAGTTACTTTGCTAAGAAAAAGCACAATTATGATGCATTTTATAGTGTTTTCGTCAACATAACTGCATAATACTCCCTACCTTCTGAATTTTGTATTACTGTTTCATTGTTGCCCGGCTGCAAGACCTCATTAGTCATTAACTTCCACGCTCATGACCTTCATGTAGCCAGCCAGGTGGGCAGTGGTCAGTATAGAAAGGACACGCTGATGTGAGTGCAGCAGAATATCGATACACTGGAACTGCAGAGCCATGGTCACAGTGTATGCTGAAGTGTGGAGACAGCATATTTATCTGGTTGTTTAGAAAAATATAACTGAAAGAAGTAGATGTTCTTGCACTTGTCATTGAGAAGCACTCTGCATTTACTTGGCACTTTTAACAGTAGCAGCAGCAGCATTGCCCTTGGTGCTGATTTCTTACTACTCTAAAATGTCTCCTCTGAGCCAGAATACACTGGCTGTTGCTGATCATGCTGTGAGACACCTGCACTGGCTACTAGGCTTGTCATGACGCACAAAACCCTACCATCTTCAGCTTGACATTGTGCAAGTTATAATTATTCATCCAAATGAATATGTCAGAGCAGCAGCAGCAGACCTCTCATCACAGCAAAAGAAAAATACATCAAAACATTATCAACCCAGCAGGAAGACAGGGACCATAAGGAAAATTACCCATTTTTAATATGGATGCCATAAAGCCATGTCTATTATTATACAGAGGGAAAAAAAAGAGGGATAGGAAAAAAAAACCACAAGAAAAAAAAAACCCACACCACCAAAAAAAAAAACCCCAGCAACCCCTCAAGTTTAAAGTCCTAAGCACTGAATAGAACCTGAAATGGCCATCAGCACACACAAGGTCTAGGGAAAAAAATTAATACATTACCTGAAATCTATTTATATTTTTTCCCATTGGAGTTTACATACTAATACTGCAATTGTATCATTTTAGTTAAGCTTTGGCAGTTTTTACATTAAATACAAGCAATAAATATTAAAATGTAAGATCTATTGGCATAAAAAGTCATTTTCCTAGAAAATAGGTACAGTGTTCTTTTTCCATTTTAGGAGCCAAAATTTTCAACCACTTGAGGATATGCTAAATTCTGCTATCGCTGGTGCTTCAGCATTATCTATACTTAACCCTTATTTTACCACAATGTGAAGACTACTCACAGCAATGATTACTACGGCATTTTGAAAATAAACACCAGTTACACAATTCCCACCCACACTTTTTTTCCAGAAGTGTTAAGTTCTTGGCACCCACACAGATAGGTGCAATTCTCAGGAAAGCCTTCTACAACAAAAGCATTTCCATCAGCACAATGCAAATGTTGCTGGTATTTGGTTCAGTATTAGAGCAGGCTACCTGCAGCTAGAATTAGCATCTCATGATTTCAAAACGGGGTCTTCATTTACATACAGACATAGATGGTTCCTGTTTTAAAATAGTCCACAGGTAATTCTATCTGAAAAAGATTTTAAGATCTCAAGCATTTAGAGTGTCATTGTTAACATTAGGTTTTTACTTGGTTGTGGTGTTGCTATTTTAATATATATTATAAATATTAAATATTAATATACTTACTTTCATTTTAACCTAAGAAAGCTGCTTCATACAATGTTTTCCAAGAAGATTTCATTAAAATACAAGTCCAGATAGTAGCTTTAAAATTACTAACAGTAAACACTGAGAAGCAGTAACTATCAAGGAAATCAAAAATGTTAATTTGAAGCAACATAAATTGCAAGGCTGTAAAATTAATACTACTAGAAGTATCAGTAATGTTCAAGATTAGAAACAGTAGGTGAAATCACGCCCATAGTATATGGAAAAAAGAAACCTGTAAAATTTAAAGGAAAGGCAGTATGGCTTTTAATTTTTCCAAACCACACCAGAGAAGCAAAATGTAAAAGTACCTGTGAAACTGTATATAATGTTTCATTTACAATGGTTCATTTTTGCAGTTATTTCCTTAAAGTCTCATATGAGAGGGTCTGAAGTGACACACATAAGCTTGAGCTCTGCAGTCAAAATTATGACTGTCTTAAAATCATTCTCATTCAACCTTTCAGCTGTGCTCCCTATGCAAATTTAGTCCCTATGTAAATTCAGTACCATGAAGACGGGCTCTATTGATGGGCAGAAATCTTTATGAGAGTTGGTGTTATGAAATGTAATCATTTATGTAAAATCTATTATCTTGAATTAAATTAAACATCAACTATTTTCTAGAAATAATTCAAATTAACTTACATCTAAGTGTTCACATTTAAATCCATTTAATCAAGTACACATGTTCTATTAGGGACAAAAGTTACATGAAGTAAGGCAAGAGAGACTAAAAATAGACAATGGCTCTTGGTTCTTTATATTAACAATATCACCTCAACTATGCAATCAGAATTCTGTTAAGTAATCTCCTATTCCTTTGATTGTAACTGAGAAAGTTTTATTAGGTTCTGAAAACTATACAGGACAACAAACAGAGGCACTGCCCTTTTTTTTAATGCCTGGCAGTTTTAGAAGATGCTTCTTCTCTATAGTACAATTGTTTCTTGTGCATGTATTTTCCCAATATCATTCCTAATGAAATTTCAGCCACATGAACAGCTTCAAAAAGAAGGAGCCACTCTGACTGCAAAGACCATAATGTTGAAGGCACATCTGTATACCAAGGAAAATATTTAACATGTTATCACAAGGAATACGAAGTTTCACATTCCTACATTTACAACAGCATGTACAAAAGGAAAATGTGCAGAGGGAAGAAAGCTGGAGTTAAAAAAACCCAAAGTCCAACCCTCATTACTAGTTAGATATTGCATATACATCTCAGTTATTTAAAAAAGGAACAAATGATGCAGAGTACATTAGTTTACCTGTGGTATCCAAGAGACAGCGAAGTGAACAGGAAAATCCACAAGGCAAACTGGTGGCTCTGCTGGATACTGATGGAAGAAAAGAAATTACAGCTTTTATTTTTTTTAAGGGATGTAAAGTCAGATTGATACTGAGCTGCCAAATTCTGTAACAGAATATGCACACTTCAAGCATCTTGAGAATTTGGCTCTTGGAGGAAACAATATGTAAAGCATTTTCAGAAATTGTTATGAATGTTAATTATTCTTTAAAGAAGCAATTTACACGTAAGGGTTTTTTATATATCAGTTTCTAATAAAGGCAGGAGAATCACAGGTTTTTATGTTCTCAGCAATACGTTAAAAAAAGAAGACAAAAAGCATCCATTAAAAAAAAACCCTTTCCTTTAAAACATCTCCTCGATTAAACTATTCTGGACAAGAAAGTTCAAAAAAGCAAATGTACTGTTTTCATGGATGCAGAACTAGTTTTCACTTAAACTAGAATGTTTGCACTGATTGGCAATAACTTTTGTTTTGTAACTGAATCAACCAAGGTATGTAACTATTTAGAAGGAGATGAATGAACACATACCCCAAATCAAACAACTCCTTAACCCTGACCCTAAATTAAAATATTTCAATGAGGAAAGGAAAACATAGCTGGATTAAGAGAACTGAAGCTATAAAAGGTTTAATAACTCCAAAAATAACCATTACTATTCATTGCACTAGTAAGTCTCTTGCTGATCAGCATCCACTGTGAAATCTGTGGGGAAAACACTGCTATTTTCTGAAAAATAAAGTATGAAAGAAACACCTAATTACAAATAGAATCATGGAATCAGTTAGGGTTGGAAGAGACCACAAGGATCATCTAGTTCCAACCTATCCAAGATTTTATTCACCTGAAAAGTTGATTCCTTTGTACACAGCAATTTTAGAGAAGATGTTTTAATAGTGCATCAACTGCCAACACATTAAAATATTACAGAATCTCATATGGGGAAACAGAAGGGAAAAAAAATCCTGTTTTCCTCACAGAATTAAAGAGAGTTAAGAGGAAAGTGAACTTTAGCTCTGCTGCTTCCCATAGCCATTTCTCCATCTAAAGCAAGCCTCTAGACCACAGACATTGTCCTTATTTATCAGACATCTGCCAATCAATGTATCAGAATTTCTTTCAGTGCGTGTAAAATGTAATTCTAGAGTAATTAGTTTCAAATTGTTTTCTATGACAAACAGCAAAAAAGAGGCACAGCTTCCCTAGAGCATCCATTCTTCATTGCTTTGATTTTAATAATCATTTAGTGGATTTATGGATTTCACAGAAATTTACTTAAACTTGCTTTCTAATTAGCTTTCATTTGTGGTTTCTGCCAGGTATCCACTTTCTGAAGACAGCTGCTACAGCCAGAGTATCTTGGGTTTCTCTGTTTTACCAAATTGGCAGCAGACAAGTTAAATAACAGTGACAGAGAAAAAAAAATGGAACAACTACTTTGGACAGGAGGTGGTTACAGCTTAGAAATGTATAGCCACAAAAGCTGTTACGGTCTCTTTTATTGCAGTGCTACTCTTCTTGCATTGTAGGTATTATTTTTCATGAACTACTTTAATGCTTGCATAGAAATGAACTTGTTTTCAATGTCTAAAAGTATGCCTACAACAAGGTCAGAACAATTTTACCATGGGATTGGTTTTGGGACTCCCTCATTTACATCCCAGCAGCACTAGCCAATTATGTGTTTACTTTCTTGTAAGTAAATTCATTTTATGCAGGCTTTTGCGGGGTGCCTTTGAAAAGTGCTTGCAAATAGATTCTACTATCTTTATGTTAGGTGAAAACAACCCAACTCAAAATACCTACAGCACACTTTTCCCTGCATTTTTAGTCAAATTTTCTTTAAGAGCACAATGTTGTACTGTGCACTAGATAAGTGCCAAGAACTATGCAATGATGGTTCTGTACATATGTACAGAATTATTCCAGACCTCGCAGAGGGAAATCCCATCTAAGATGAGCAATTCCCCAGGAGACAGCATTTTAAAATACTATACCATAGCTTATCAGTAGTATCATGTTACTGCAGTTACACTCAAATGCCTATGTCAGAAGTCATCCTGTTATCCTTTAGAACTATTTAAGCAATCATTGAACAAGATATGCATTGGAAACCTATTTCACAAGATGTAAACTGAGCATTAAACAATACATCCTCTTATGAGTTTTAGCCTAATCACTTACAAAGTCCAAATGACTTGAGTAACATACCTATGACATGACCCTTCTCGATTCTTCCATGTTTAAACCGACGACCCCAAATTTCCTAAACACTTTACAAATGCAGTTTAGAGAGCAAGGGTTTTGAAAGGACAATTCCTAATCCTTGTCTTTATGTGCTCTGAGTTAACAGGTGGGATGCTGTGACAATGCATTAAGGGAAGTCCTTAAAACACATCCAAATTGTGAAGAAAGAGAGCAAAGGAATAGTCAGGAGATTACTTCAATACACATGACAACCTTATGAAAAAGAATCTGCTAATTATTGAAGAGTTTCCTCCTGCAAACATTGTCAGCAGGCTAGTAAGTCATTTAGCTGTATGGCATCTATGAGGACAAGACAGGCTGGGGAGGGGTTCAAAGAAAGAGCATGACTAAAATAGGCATACTTTTATTAAAGCAGGTTATCGAAAGAAATCCCTTCCAAAAAATGTTTCTAAATCTTTGCAAAGGCACTACATATGTAAGTGAAGGAAAATAAAATTTCCATGTAATCGAAACCACGTTTCGCATAGAAATTTTGTCCTGTGACAAGTTTAAATGCCAGACCTGGTTCAAAGAGGACAAGGAGTTGATCCTTCATAACTTTATTACACTATATCCTTAATTGTTAAGCAGTGCTTTCTTCAGCTATTAGGACTCTGAACTTCAGATATCTTATTACAATAAAGAATACACACAGGTTTTTTAAGAACAGAAAACTTAACTCAGTTGTTCCCCTTCACTGATAAGATAAACAGAACCAGTTGACAGCTAAGTGTAATAAAGTTTGACCAGGGCAGCTCTACTTTTATACTTCCAAATGGTTCAAATACTTTACTTCAACCATCATAAAACTAAAACACTAAAATGAAGGGTAACAGGCTGCATTGAGTTTCTAGTGTCAGATTCTAAATATGGGACAGCAGCTCCTTATGAACAATAATACAACTCTCCTTGCATGCTAAACAGCCTGTAATTGTATTTCCTGATTTATTTTTTCTACCAATGTATTAAATAATGGACTGACTAGCAAATTATGCATTCATTATGCTGTATATGTAGGATAGTTTCACTCTTTTTAAAAATCCACTTTAGCAATCTCAATTTCCAAATAGCCCTTTTCCCACAGGCTCCTGTGCCCCCTTCTAAGGTAAAATTAGCTTGTCTTGTGCAAAGCCAAAAAATGTCTTGTATATAAAGGAATATAGGATGTTTGTAAAGGTGAAATGTAATCTTAAAATACTGTACCTCATCTCTTCAAGATCATTAATTCAGATGATGGATCAAGGATAGTCTCAAACAACAACATTTAGACACTCTTGGATTCACCTTTTTCCTCTAGACTGATGTTTTAAAGACAACAGCTATTGACCATACAATTTTCACCATACAGCCTGGATATTTGTAATTTATGGTGAGATATTTATGCCTTGAAATGAGAAATTCTATGAAGAAACATCGCAAATTCAGTTCAGTTCCACGCACCAGGTAGACATCATAGATTTGCTCTGCAAGCACTGCCAAAAATCAGTCAAATATTAAGACTAAAAAGAGGTGGTATTTTTTAAATACAGAATTCACTGCTGTAGTCAGTTTTCCATAACTCTTCTGTCTCTAGATGTAACAGTAAGTCTTGGTAAAGAAACAACCCAACATCCTCTAATTCTATTATATGCATAGTTTCTGGATGGAGTAATGAAGAGTAAGTGTATCTCAGATGGCTTTGTCCGTAATTCTGTAAAATAATTGCAGTATCAGTGTTTGTGATGCAGAGTATCATATGAAAAGACTTTTATATTAAAGAGGTATTAAAGTCTAAAAATTCTGTATTAAAAAAAAATTAAAATCTCAAAACACAAACACCATCATCTTGCAAAACAGACATATCAAGAAAACAACTCCCTAAAATCCTTTTGAATTAAGAAAAATCCATTTATTTCAAAGAAGCCTTAAAATCTCCCATGTAAGCTCACCTTTGCATTTAACTTCAAAGTGATGAGATGCTGCCGACCACAAGAGTCTTCAGCTTTTAACTTGATTGTGGTAAGACCAGTATCTACATATGTAACTCTGAAAGAGAAAAAAAACACCTCTAACAGCCTTGTAAGAAGCACTGTTTGAAATGCCTGCAATGCTCTGATTAGTCTGTTACAAATATTAATCAGGAAAAGTCCTATATGCCAACCATTTCTGCTGTTCTAGATTTACTGCTGTTAGTGCACCAGTCCACTGCTTAATGCAGTCATATATCCTTGGGTTATTTACAATGTGTGTCAAGGCTCATGCTGTGGTCAGTGAGCGCTGTGTTTCAGTTTTCCATCACAGGAACCTTTGACATACACAGCATGTTCCTGTCAGACTCTACTTATGTACACATTAAACTTCCTGTCAAATCTTTGATCCATTTCTGCAGTTTCTTACTGTATGAGACTTTTATGCTCTTGATTTGCTTTTCTCTTCAATGAAGTTCTCTTTTATTATCAATACTATTATTGTGGAAAATTCAGTGGATATTGGTTCATATTCTGGAATTGATTTTCTGCACAAAATGAGGGTACAAAGAGGTACAAAATGAGTTATTTATGATGATTTGCCTTTATTTTGTGACAGTTTTACACAGTATACATGCACTCAACCAAGTAGCAAGTACATATTAAATGTAAATAAGTTTTAAAACTTCTGACACAGTCACTGACTCCTTCCTTAAGATGTCACTGATTTGTGCTTCACACAACAATGAAGATGAATACAATTGTAAAATATATTGCTCTCTAGAAAAATGTTCTGCTGAGTAGCTTCACCAACTGCCAAAAAGGTTCAGACTTCTCCATTTATTTACCAGTGAACTGGGTACATGGATATTTTGACATTTTTACTATGTCATTCTTGTGTAAAGATAAAAAGCAGACCGAGACTATTGTACACCTTATCACCTAGACTGATAGAAGGGCCTACCAGAGTTCAAAGAAAGCATCTGCTTGCTGACCTAAGCAACCTTTTTTTTTTTTTCTCCAAATCATGACAAACTAGCCCAGTCACTGGGCCTAGAGAAGGATAGTCATGCTGGGAAAAATGCCTCTATTTCAGTGGAAACTGGCAACAGAGTTGTAGAAGTCAGTACATGAGAAGATAGACATACACCAAAACTAGGTACATTCACTGGGGGGAAGTGAAAACAGGAAAATAAAATTATCTGCATAAATGACAATAGCCTTATTTAAAACACAGATGGAAAAAGTAGTAGTGGCTGTAAGCAGGGAAGGAGCTTCATTATTTCATGTTAAATGTCAATTATCTTCAATGCTATTGAGGCTGTTTGAGCTGATTTTCTAGCTCAGACATAGGAGAAAGTGAACATTCCAGGGATAGGCCATATAATGGCAACAATGGGTAAGTTAATATAATTTCATTGGAGCATCAAGAGCTTTATGCCTAGAAGCACAGCTTGTTCTCTCCCCCCTTGCTGGCTTCTGCTGCTTGACCTGCACCTGCCTGCTATCTTCCCCGGCTGCTGTTTTGGCTGCTGCTGCATTTGCTGCTTTGCCACTGCTTGACCCCTTCCCCCATCTTCCTTAAGGTTATTAATTTTTTTTTTCTCTAGTAGTTTATTTCTCTTTATGCTGTTATACTTAAACTATAAGAAATACAATTTCATCTTTCCCTGACTTTCCAAAAAAAATCTGTGTTGTGGTGGGTTTATTCTACCAGGGGAGGGATCCAACCTAACCCAGGACAGCTATATTAAATAGCTCTACAGATTCCTGGAAAGATTTTTGGCATTCCTTTTCTTCACAACAGTTAAGAGAAATAGAAGTCTTGGTAAAAGCCTAATTCAACTCTAGTCAATTACACTTCATTTATTTAGAAAAAAAAATTAGAGCATTCTTCCTCTAACTGGAAAAAAAAAATTGAAAACTTCACTCCTTCATTCCAACTTTACCTCAAAATCAAATCAAAGTTTTATAAAGGTAAGAAACTTATATCCCACCTTTCCATCTACTATTGCCTGGGGCAGGGAAATCCCAAACCAGCAGCTAAGATGCAGAATGGTTACTGCAATAAAACACATTGCAGAGTCCAAAAAGAATGCACAACTGGTGCCTGCATCAAGGCACTGTGAGGTTAGATACCAAAAAACAGAAAAAAAAAATATAAAAGGGATGCTGTCAAGGTGCTTAGGATTTAAAATTATCTGTTCTGACAGTCATCAGAGTTTAGATCACTCTTCAGGTGTCAGAAGGTATGGATCGCTTTAGCTTGAACCCAAATATTTTTTCCAGTTCCTTACTCCATATTGGGTGGGAGTGATCAAGCCTGAGAAATTATTTTTTATTTCTTAGATAGCAATAGACATACTTAGCTTAAAATTGATTTCTACAATCCTTAAGGGTTCAGTACTTTTCCAGTTAGTTTAACAACCTAACAGCCTATAAAATAAATATATATACATGTGTGCCCATTTATATATTTAAAATGTAAACATATGGACACCATTGTATTAAAAATATAGTGACAATGTGTTCAATTGTACTTGTAAAGAACCTTCACATCCAGTTTTACTGAGTGCAAATTAAATGAACTTTAAAAAGACAAGTAAAGATTTGGGAACAGTGCTAAGAGCACCATTATTCACTTTGCAAATATAACTGTAGAATTTATCTTTAAGGTATATTTTAAAACCACTTTGAAATATTTCACTGAGCTTACAGAGAACACAAAAGAGGGTGAAAAATACAGATCATCACCAAATCATCACTGAATAGCCCAAGAACAACCTGTTACTCATGCCGTATACCCTCGGCACCAATGGCTCCTTGGTACAAGAAGCACCACTACAACTCAGACCAATCTGAAAACTCTTTTGACTTCTATTTAACTGTGATTTCAACAACTAGCCACAAGTAGAAGACAATTATTCAAGCTACACAACACAACACCTTTGAAGTATTGCTGGCTACACAACATTTAAAAGGTTTTCTACTAAAATATTATCCTCCTTTTCAAAATCTTCCACAAACAGGAACATCAAGGAATAAAAACCTCCCCAGACAAAGGGATGCAAGGTTGAAGAACGTCCAGAATGAAAATTAATAGAATCATAGAATAGTTTAGGTTGGAAGGGACCTCAAAGGTCATCTAGTTCCAACCCCCCCCCGTAGGAAGGGAGGACAGGGACACCTGCTAGAACAGGTTGCTCAAGGCCTCATCTAACCTAGTCTTGAACAGCTCCAGGGAGAGAGCATACACAACCTCCCTGGGCAACCTGTTCCAGTGTTTCCACCACCTCACTGTAAAGAGATTCTTCCTAACATCTAGTTTAAATCTCTCCTCTTCCAGTTTAAACCCATTACCACTCATCCTGTCATTACAAGACCTTGTAAATAGTCCCTCCCCAGCCTTCTTGTAGGCTCCCTTCAGATACTGGAAGGCCACTATAAGGTCTTCTCAAAGCCTTCTTTTCTCCAGGCTGAAGAGCCCCAGCTCTTGTAG
Organism: Tricholaema leucomelas; assembly: GCA_013400475.1. Lineage (NCBI taxonomy): Eukaryota > Metazoa > Chordata > Aves > Piciformes > Lybiidae > Tricholaema lacrymosa > Tricholaema leucomelas. The sequence continues at coordinate 367,313 of WAAF01013548.1, forward strand.
CCTGTCCTTGTAGCAGAGGTGCCCCAGCCCTCTGATCATCTTCATGGCCCTCCTCTGGACTCGCTCCAACAGTTCAATGTCCTTCTTGTGTTGGGGGCTCTAGAACTGCACACAGTACTCTAGGTGGGGCCTGACCAGAGCAAAGGGGGAGAATTCCCTCCCTTGCCCTGCTGGCCACACTTCCCTTGATGCAGCCCAGAGGTATCCTTCCTTCCTCTTAACAGAATGTAAAAACAATAAACTGCCTCCAGGGAATGGAGGAGGATTCAATTTTCCATTTAAAACAGAAAAAAGGAACTTAGTAGCTGTGTTGCTAACGTGTTCTGTAACATCATTCTACCAGCCTTTGGATAAGAAGAAATGAAAACGGTTAGTTCTGCAGGACAGGAGAAAGTTGCTCGACACTGTAAACATCATATGATTGTATAATCAAATAAGGAATTGCTCACATAGTTGACATTTCAGTTATATAAACATTTATTCCTTCATAGGTTCCAACATTTTATCACATACAAAATAATGGAATGACCATAAAGATTAAAAGCCTCAGTAAAATCCCTGAATTACTGCAATTCAGCACAACACACAAATGATAGAGAGCACATGCAAGGCAGGGTTCCTTTGGAAATGGAGAAAGCAAGAGGAAAAAGCACTTTCTATGGCAAAACTTGGTAAGTATTAAGCCAAAATGCATTGAGATGCTAGACAAGTGGGATCATAACTAACACCACTGACGTAAGAACTGGCATGAATCCACATAAGGCTGAGAAGAATCCTATAAGTGTTTTATAATCAATAATTTACCTTCCCAAGACATTGCCCCTGAATCAACTACAGAGAGTATGAGATGGAAATAGAAGAGCCCTTCCTATAGCTTAATATTGCCATCAGTACTCTCTCCGACCTCAGCTGACTAGATCTGTGCGAATATTTTTCCATGTTCTTAATGTGGAAGAACTTATACTCCTTAGCTTTTAGGACAGCACTTTGTGCTGGAAATTTAGTAAATTTTTATAACATGCTGAATTGTGACTTTTGTGTACAAGGTATTTAAATGTGAGAGTATATTTGACCTAACTTAGGTTATCTAATATCTGTATCAGAGAAAGCAATTATCTAATCAAAGATGCCTGCCCATTTGCAATCTTCATTACTGTTTGTACTTCCAGTAACATAAGTCAGTAAAAAGGTGTATGTTTACTGAATTACATGACTACACTGGACAACAGCACAACAGGAGGTGTGTGTCCACATGAAGACCATCTTGCCTAGAAATCAGGTCAAAATCTGCTCTCTGATAAAACACTGGTGAGCTTTTTAATAATAAAACACTTTAAGTTTTGGTGCATGGAAGGCTGGAAGAAGTATCAGGTTTGAAACAAGATACTAAATTGCATTTTTAAAGTGTATTTTTAGTATGTTTACCTACATGCTACATACATTTTATATATTTTTAAAGCCTATCTACTGTCTGTGTTTGTTTTGCTGCCACAGGCTTTTTGAAGTGTTGTTTTGGTTTGATTTTGTTTTTTTATCTTGGGAGAGCAGGCATGGCTCAAAATTTGTTTCCCACGTGTTTACAAAATTTTAATGTTCTCAGACCTGAGTTTGAGAAATCTGAGTATGTCACCAGCTGGCACAACTACATATTTAATAATGGAAATTGCTGAAAAAACTTTCAGCTGATTTAACAAGGATGTTACAAAATCATTAAAGTGGGCCTTCAAAACAAATTCCTACTTAATTACCTGTTATTTATTTATATGCAAATCAGGTGAGAAAACTGAAAACCTTTCAAACTCAAGGCTTCTTTGTTTATCAAAAAAACCCAAACCAGCAAACCCAAATACTTCTTGTCATCCAAGACTAAGGTACATTTAATTTGCTGAATACTTCTAATTTTACTGAAACTAAAGAATAGCTTCCCATGCAAAATTCCTCCAACATCTTACACATTTTTTTGTTTTAACTCCTTGAAAGAAGGCTCTGTTAGATTAATTGCATATTTTTAAAGACAGCCTTAAAATGAATTTCCTTAATACCTTCCTACACAGAAACAGCTATCTCCTTCAACCCCAGAGAGGTCTCCTGGAGGTTTTAGAGGAAAGGACAGAAATCATCACATTCCAAGTTCTCTGCTGGAGAAGTAAAAGACTCAATGGTGGCACCGTGTGGCAGTTGCAAAACAAGAAGTTTTACAGGTTTCTGAAAAGTTTCCACATGGGCCTAGAATGCTTGATCACAACTGCGTGTTCCTTCAGATAGGAAGCACAAGAAGAACAACTTTGTATTCCTCTGTAGGATAAGGAAATTAAAATTATTCTTTGAGCTAATCTGAGAATATATGGGACTATGCATAATGCAATGTCTGCACTTATTGACGACCCTAACAAGAAGGCACTCAGAGGAAGCTATCTGCGTTTCACTCCTCAGTTGAATAACCTTTGATAGTGCCACATTCCTTCCTAGGGTATTAAACCAATCATTTCATATGGGGTAAGAAGACTCCTAGTTCTCTTTCCTTCAGAAGACCTGAAATGTCACTTCTTTTTCTGGAGACTTCATTATCTGTAGCGATACAATATGTACAGTACATATGTGAAACTATGTTCTTGGATGCACTGAGCTTCCAGCCCCAGGTGACACAGTTCATACTCTGCAGTAACTAACTGGAAACACTCCCGTGCTTCCCCAGACATGGTGTGCTGGCACAGTTTTTGGAGAGTAAGGAATGCTTTTCAATAGGCCCATCTCTGTTGGAATCTGTCTGGATAGCAAAAAAACTAATAATAATAAAAAAAAAAAACTGAGTTTCTCTCATGTGGGTGTCACAAATAGCCAGCTCTTTTGGATTTACAGCTTTCTCCTCCACTCATGTTTTGTTTTTGTAGATTTGCCTTTTGTAGATTAAACTATGTTATTCCTTTGTCTAGGGAGATCCACGCGCTAGCTCGGTTATTTGTGACTCGAAGAACACCAGCAGTTGATACAGATTTGTTGTTTGGGGTTTATTTAACTCAGAAAGAAAGCAGCAGAGTTTTTAAAGCAAAAACAGGATAGGATAGCAGAACAAGTATATTTGATATGTTCAACTCAGAAACAGAAAAGCAGATCAGATATTCTAAAGATAATATCTGTTAAGAAATAAACATACTTATTCCAACCCAGCATTTCTATATCTCTGACAAGGCCGGAGTAGTATTCTGGAGGCCATGGTATATGAGGGTCTTGTGTATTTTTTAGAGCAGTTTCCTATTTAAAAGAACATTAAAAACGTCATTAAGTGAGATTTCAATATTTTTGCATCTATTTAGTGATTTCACAATTCAGTCAAAAATATTAAGCTTACGTGAAATTAACTGTACCCTGCATTTGTTTTGTTATAGCCTCCAGCTAAAGCAGACAAAGAAGCTGTTTGGTAAATTACTTCAGACACTGGTAATGAAAACATCTGCAGTTAAAAAAAAAACCACAGATGTTGACAACAGTCTTCAGATGCAAATATCAAATGTGCCTCTTTGTCAGATAATAAATTTGAAGTCAAGCATCTTGACTAAAAAAGCATTTCAAAGGAAAGTTCTATTAAGTTGACAGCTGTCTCCTGGGCTCCAGAGTCACAAAAGACCACACGTATATGACTCCCCCAAAATATACTGAAATGCCTGAAAGAGAATTTTTTATCAAAAGGCAGTGCCATGTTAAAAAAAACAAACTCAAATCACATGCTTCACATTTGCGTTGTGCTACTTGTCCTTTAAAAGTGTACTTAAGTTACAATTACGCTTATGAAACAAATTATTAATATTTTTAAAGAAAACAAATAGATGAATAAAAGTAGCACAACAATTCCTGCCCAGTTTTTCAACAGTCTTCTATTGTTGTTGCTATCTGCACTGATGGTCATTATTTGTAACAATTTTGAATACATTTAACTTTTACTGCATTTTCATCTTCTGAACAGTGTGAGTTCAGGCAAATAGTTTGGAGTAACTACTGTGAAATATTTTGAAACAGCCACAAGTACATAGTTTTATTCAGTCCTATTCCAAGCACCTTTGACTGGTTTAGTGTAATCTAGCTTGCTAGGGAATAAAACAATGAGCTGGGGAAATGCATTCTCAGTGTAAAGCAGTAGTGTAATACCAGCAGGGTATTTTTGTTGAAGTTTTGATGAGTATTTAGTTTTATTTGTAAGTTAAGTAGCATGTATGCAAATATTCTTTGCAAAGAATTTCCATAGAACGTTTTACTAATCACCAAGGAATTTTCAGGTTCATGTATCTAACTAAAGACTTTGCTATTCTTCAATCTCAAATTAGAAAAACTTCTTATATAAGAATAATTACAGTCTCTGAACTAAAACTTTCAGCATTTTTTAGACAAGTTGTTACACAGGTGAAAGTATCTTCAGCAATCTTTTGTATGATTTATAAGCCTCCTCTACCATCTGGACAACAACAAGAATTCTGAGAAAACTGTAAAGAGGATGGTGCTAAACTGAGATCGCTTTCTTGATGGTATTTTAATTTTTCTATAGCACTCTGATTTCAAAAAAGTAGTCAGTTAAAATACTAAAGTCTATTGATACAGCTATTACATGAACAGCATACATACAAAACCACCTCTTAAACACAAATCCATCTGCTAAACAGTAAACCACAACAATACTGCAAGTAAAAGCCAAAGCTGTAAGAACATCCCATCTCCCACGTATTTATTGTAACTTACCAAAACAGTTTTCAGCTCCACCATAAAACTGACAAGATCTGGACAGCTGTGCAACCTCTGGAGGGAACACAGAATCATTTTCTTTTCTTCAGCTCATAACTTTCAGTGGGAAATAATTTCAGCCTAACTAGTTGTTTTTCTAGTATTGTCGAACTAATTAACTTTAAAATCCCAACCATATACCATGTTTCAATATTTCAATTACAGTACAAATCTTCCAGAGTACAGGAAATTGTACTGATAATTAACCATTGCCTTCATCACACATGTCACATTACATATTTATGGACACTTTACATTTTCTGTACTTATGAAGACTTTACTCTTCACCAGAGAACAGAAGCTTTAGAATCACTCAAAAATGTTTCTTAGTTACATTTTCTTTAGAAACTCTCCAGACCCACCTGCTTTTAGATGATGTACATGATTAAGGATCTGTCTATCTTCCAATGCAGTACATATTTACATTTCATTTCCTCAGCTCTGACATTTGACTACTCACAACCCTTGATATATGAAGTCCATGGGACACTGTTTCAACTAGCAGCGGTAACAACACCGCTCAGAAACAAAATACACTTCCATGACTGCATGTGGTATCCCTGCTTCAAAATTTCCTTTGGAGGGAGGTTTAACTGTTTACAACACAGAACGCGCTAGATCTAGCAATAATTAATATGAATTCTTTGCATTAGAAACTCTTTCCAAAACCAAAAATAAATACATAGAAAAGGAAAACCAAAATCTGTTTCCAAAAGAGAGCATTAAAAAAACCTTCAGTAAAATGTCAGCAGTCATTTATTAAAAACTGTCCCTTCTTCAAAAAACAAACCAACCACCAACTCAAATTAAAATACTTAATACATTTTATCTCTCTCTAGACTGACCTGCAAATCCTCAAACATTTCAAAATAAACTTGGCTATACAATGAGAGTTCTTTATCACTTTTAGGTGTGTGAATATAAGCTCTTCAGAATTATTACAAGTATACATTTAACAAAAATTATTTTAAAAGCTGTATACCTGCTTTAAGATATGCTGATATGCGTGCAGTATCTTCTTGAGGTGCCAGCTACACTCTATCCTAGACAAATAAGATTTGTTATAAATTTTAAACTCAACAGTATAAGACTTAGATCAGAAAGTCTGCTACACAACAACAAAAAAGTTTTTCTTCAAAAAAATCCCCAAAGTAAACAATGCTTCAAAATGTCTTTGAGCTTCATATTCAAATTATTTAAAACTTTCAAATGTCACTATCCCAAAGTTCATTAAAAATTCAGCGTTTGCCTACAAAAGCCTGTTCTCCGCCAAAAACAACATGATCCTTGCAAGCTAACATAACTTCATTAAATATACCAATATTTTGAAATTATATCCTGAAAATATTAGTTACCTATAATGTGGGTTTAAGTATCTCACCTAGAATGAAATAGCTATCGAATACCACATCTGTTCACAGCTCAGGGCAGGCTGGCCTAGACAGAGGTATGTTACACAACCCATGTATGTAGCATACACGCCACGCACATAACCCCCTACAAACTACCATGACATTCATGGTAATAAGAATGGAGCTCTTAAAGAAAAGCTGGGTAATGCAAATTAATACAGAAAGATGAAGTTAAATTTTAAAAGCTATGCTAACCATAGATTACATAATTGCTTAAGTTTACAACTTTGCAGTGAATTTTCTATTTATCAAATGGTTATATACAAATAACCTAATTTAAATGAACATTTTTTCCCAAAGACACTGATTTATACATAAATACAACCAATTAATTACCACATGTTTCAAAGTTAATTAAATATTTTGATATAGGCAATGTTTATTGTCAGCACTTATTAACACTAATGTTGTACAATTTTGCTGCAAGGTTAAGATGAAACTAGTAAGAAATAATTGCCAACACTAATATTGAAAAAAAAAGAATAATTAATATGCACATCCATCATTAGTTTTATAAAAATAAAATTTTTACATCCTTACAAATTGCTTTCACAAAACTGTATTACCTTGCATTTTTCAGTTGAAAATCCAGAGGTAGCAGTATCCTGATATGGAAGTCTCTACCCTTGAAAACAAGCATTTAGTTAATACAAAAGTCAATAAATTAAAATATTGAAACTGCTGGGGGAAGTATTGCCCAGAAGATCAGCCACTAAGAAAGCAAATCTGTCTTATCTTACAGGACTATCATTCAGAATTTCTTTATTTAGGAAAAAAGCAGCATGAGTGACAGATAGAAATAATGCTGATTTTAATCCTGAAGTTGAAATATTCTTGATCCCTAACTCACAGTATTCAGTCAAAACTCTTCAGTGCATCAAATTTCATAAAGCAAAAATAACAGTTAAGATGAAAAAAATATATATCCAAATCTGGACAAACCCATAAAATATAATTTAATTCAAGTTATGCTGAAGTAAACAAGTCTTCCTTCAACTCAAGTAAAGTCAAAACAGACTCTTCTCTTAAAGTACTACACTAGAACAGAACTTGGCCTCTGATCAACAAGGCATTTCAGCAAGATTTTAGAAACTGTAAGCAAAGAGTCCCAAGTACATGAATGCCCTGTTAGTGGAATTCACAAGGGACAGTTCCTAAGTGCCACCTACTCTTATCTCCAGTAATTTCCCCTATTTGTGATTCTCCTATTCTGTATGGGAGGATCAAAACAAAGCTGACATAAAGGTTTGTAAGCAAGTTTAACTCCTCTCTAAAGGGAAGAGGGCAGCTGACTCACGAAAAACTTTTATCTAGATTCTATTCCATCTTGAAAACGAAACAAGGTTTCCTCCTGTGACTGGATAACCGATAAAGTAGATGCTTTATCTCAATTTGAGAAAGGCTTTCAATACTGTTTCTTGTAACGTCCTGATAGACAAACTGGAGGATGAACTAGATAAACTGATAGCGAGGTGGATTACAAACGGCTCAAGGGGTTGTGATCATCAGGAAGAAGTTCAGCAGAGGCCCCTGCCAACTAATGGTGCACACTAGGTAACAGTACTGGGGCTGACACTGACCTTCATTAATGATCTAGATGATGGGACAAAATGCACGTCGCTCAACAAGTTAGCATAATATACAAAACTGGGAGGAATGAGTGATTGACAGTGTGATTTTGCTACCATTCAGTGGAACCTCAGCAAGGTGAGGAAATGGTCTGATAGGCACTCCAGGAACTTAAGAAAGGAAAGTGCAAAGTCCTGCACTGAGAAAGGATTCACCCTATGTACCAGCATACACTGGTGGCTGACTAGCTAGAGGGCAGCTGTGCAGTAAAGGACTGGTGGTACTCACGGACAGAATTTGATGAGCCAGCAGTGCACCCTTGCAGCAAACAAGGCTAACAGCTTCGTGTACTGCATTAGGCTGAGCATTTCCAAGAGGTCAATGATCCTTCAGAGGGATGATTCTTTGCCTGACTAGGTGTTTATGAAGTACACTTGAAATGCTGGGTCCCCAGTACAAGAAAGGCATGAACATACTGGAGTCAGGCCAGTGAAGAACTAAGAAGATGATTAAAAACTTGAAGCATCTCTCATATGAGGAGAAACTGAGAGATGGAAATGGTTAGCCTTGAGAAAAGAAGGCTCAAGGAGTATGTACAAACAGTTGAGCACAACGAATATCTGGCCAGACTCTGACTGATACACATTGACAGGATAAGAAACAATGGCTACAAGTTAAAATATAAGGAATTTCATCTAAACACAATGAAAAAAAAAACTCTGTAGTGGTGAGGGTGGTCAAACACTGGAACATTCTGCCTCAGATAGGGCAGTTTTCATGCTTAGAGATACTGAAGACATGACTGGTCATGGTCTTGAGCAATCTGCTCCACCTCTTTCTGCTAGACAACGTCCTCCAGGGTTCCTTTTAACCCCATGTTTCTGTGATGCCTATAAGCCAAAACATGATACCTGTTTCACAGATGAACAAGGATTATTGGCGTATCAGTTGCTTCCATCTGCTCTACAGCTGATGCTTACTGACTGCTGAAATTAAACATGTAACATCAGACTTTGGTACATTGCAGCCTTAGTGCTAATTAAATAAATCACATCTGAAAAAAAGATGCTCACACTCATATCTTAATCTCCCCAATAAGTCCAGGATGCATTCTAACACATCAAACATTTTAAAAGTTGTATCTAGTAGAGTAATACAAATATAAACACGCACTTGCAAGTGTCATGTGAGAGCTGAATACTACAGTCCTGAATTTCAACGGCAGGACTACACTTTTGAAAATACAAGTGTGACCCAGGTCATATCCTGAAGGAAGGCCGGAGAGTGACTTTTCAAAAGGGTGTCCAGTGACAGGACATGAGGGAATGGGTTTAAGCTGGATCTTCATAAGTTCTTCAGTACGAGGGTGGTACGAACTCTGAAATAGGCCACCCAGGGAGGCTGTGAGTGCCTTCTCCCTGAGGGTGTTCAAAATCAGGCTGGATGAGGCCTTGAGTAGCTGAGTCTAGTTGAGAGGCATCCCTACCCATTGGTGGGAGGCTGGAGTAGATCTCCCTTAGAAGATGTAAGGTCCCTTCCAATCTAAGCAATTCTGATTCCACGATATTTTTTTATTTTTATTTTCATAGGAAGAAAACCCTGTTTTTTTACTAAATGAAAACACATTATTAAGAACTGTTCCTGTGGTCTGTGTGCACATGCACTTTGTGACATTTTAATGAGCTACGCCATCACTGCATACGGCCTCTGATGCCAGAGTTGGCTTAAGAGCATTCACTCTCAACCTGTCTTAGGAGCTGTTCTGCCTCCACTGCAAAGTACCAGATCATCTGAGAAGCCATGCAGCTGTAATAAACACTAATAGCCATGTTCAGCATTTGCTTCAAACTTTACACTAGGCCAAGAGTGCAGGCACGTTAAATCTGCTGCAGATCCACATCTGCCAGAACAGTAAACCCAATCCATGAGCCATCAGCGAGGCCGCGCCGCCGATAAACGGGCGCGAGCAGCGATATCCCACAAGACCGTGACGCGAGCACACCTCCACAGCACCCTCATGGCACACCGCCGGAACGCAACCTCAGGAGGGCACCGCAAGCCCCTCGCCTTCAACAGTATTTCCTACTTCGCATGCCTGGCGGCTCGGCGCTCGACCGGAAAGCTGCCAGCACCGGCGAGGCGGGAAGCGCCCCCCCCCAACACAGACCAGGTCCCAGGGCTGCCCGTCAGCAGAGGCCTTAGAGGCAGGGAAGAGCCTGTCACAGAATAGCGGCCGTCGGCCTGGTACCTGCGCGGTGACAAAGCCCTCGTAGGCCGTCCCCTCCCGGTTCTGGGGCAGCAGCAGCGGGCAGTGGCAGAGCAAAGCCCCCGAGACTGCCATGCCGCCTCTCTCCTCCCGCTACGGCGCGGCGGTTCGAATCGGACGCGCTGCCGGGTGAAGCCCCGCCCCAGCCGTCGCGCGCGCCGGAATGGGCGGGAGAGGCGCGCGGCGCGGCCGTTAGGGTGGGCGCGTGGTGAGTGTTGTCTGAGGGGTGGTGCGAGCCGTCGCTCGGGGAGGAGCGTCCTGTGCAGGCTCCTCGAGCAGTTTCTAGAACTCCTGAGGAAGCCAGCTTCCCCGTAGCTGCGGAGGGCCAAACTGCTGACCAGACCCAGGGTTTCCTCACACTTGAGGTGCCCTGGTGGATGTGGGTAAGGCTGGTGGTGTAGGCTACCTGGACTTAAGCAAGGCCTTTGATACTGTCTGCCATAGCACACTCCTGTCCAAGCTGGCAGCCCGTGGCTTGGACAGGGGCACTCTGTGCTGGGTTAAGAACTGGCTGGATAGCTGGGCCCAGAGAGTGATGGTGAATGGTGCCACATCCAGTTGGCAGTCAGTCACTAGTGGTGTGCTCCAGAGATCAGTGCTGGGCCCAGTCCTGTTTAATATCTTCACTGATGATCTGGATGAAGGGATGGAGTCCAGCATCAGTAAGTTTGCAGATGACACCAAGTTAGGAGCATGTGTTGGTCTGTTAGAGAGAAGGAGGGCTCTGCAGAGGGACCTGGACAGGCTGGATAGATGGGCACAGTCCAGTGCCATGAGTTTTAATAAGGCCAAGTGGCAGGTTCTGCACTTTGGCCATGACAACCCCATGCAGGCTGGGGACAGAGTGGCTGGAGAGCAGCCAGGTAGAAAGACACCTGGGGGTACTGGTCGACAGCCAACTGAACATGAGCCAGCAGTGTGCACAGGTGGCCAAGAAGGTCAATGGCATCCTGGCCTATATCAGGAACGGTGTGACTAGAAGGACCAGGGAAGTCATTCTTCCCCTGTACTCAGCACTGGTTAGGCCACACCTTGAGTACTGTGTCCACTTCTGGGCCTCTCAATTTAAGAAAGATGTTGAGGTGCTTGAACATGTCCAGAGAAGGGCAACAAGGCTGGTGAGGGGGCTGGAGCACAAGCCCTGTGAGGAGCAGCTGAGGGAGCTGGGGTTGTTAAGCCTACAGAAGAGCATGCTCAGGGAAGACCTCACTGCTGTCTACATCTACCTGAAAGGAGATTGTAGCCAGACAGGGGTTGGTCTCTTCTGCCAGGCACCAGTAACAGAGGACACAGTCTCAAACTGTACCAGGGCATGTTTAGGCTGGACATTAGGAAGAAATTCTTCATGAAAAGAGTGATTGCCCATTGGAAAGGGCTGTCTGGGGAGGTGGTGGAGTCACCATCCCTGGAGGTGTTTAAGTGGAGGCTGGATGAGGTACTTAGTGCCATGGTTTAGTTAATTAGAAGGGTGATAGGTTGGACTAGCTGATCCTAGAGGTCTTTTTCAACCTGGTTAATTCTGTGATTCTGTGAGGGGGTAAACATCCCTTAGAGTAAGGGTCTTAACATGCACCCAGCTGCACCAAGCAAAACAAGGCAAAGGGTTGTGTCTGGCTGGATAGTCCTCTAAGAGTCATTTATTGTTTCTAGCCACAACACAGTTGAGGGTGATAAAAGCTTTTCTGCACTCTGATGCTTGCTTGGAAACCTTCCTCATTTTTCTGAGGGGGGCTACCACTAGGAGCTGACTGTCACTGTGTTTTGGAAGGATTGAGGATAGAGAACTTTCAAGTTTATTATGTTTCAGAGTTTAAGACTTTGCATATCACTGAAGCTGAGCAACACACAAAACACAGACAGTTTCTGCCTATATAGACATGTTTGAGAAAGAGAACAGAGTTTTACAAAGGGATAGATAACACACCTAAGAGGTGTGTTTGCAGAACTACCAACTGAACCTTGAGAATCTGTGACGTTGCAATTCTTGGGAATAAATGCAAATGCTAATTTTATATTCAAGTATACTAATAAATTTTGTAGAAAGTTACATATTTATAGCCCAGCTGATAAGGCCTCCACTGTTGGACATGGTCTGAATAACTAAAATAGCTGTGTCTTGTCAGCTTTTCCAGTTACTCATATCCAGTAATAGAGGGGTTATTTCTCCCATCACACATCAGATGATTCATATCTTTAAACCTGGAAATGACTGAAGAAGGCTCAAGAAAAAGTAGTAGTAGTATTAGCAGGAGCTCAAACTGTCCAGGCCAGGGAATCTGAGAGTGTCTGCAGGTGTTTTCTGGAAGTTTTTATGGCAGTCAGAGAAACATTGTATCTGCTGGCAGGAGCTCAGTACCTGCAAGACAAGAGGATTGAAAGAGAAGAAAAGCAATAAATATGCTTAGACCTGCAGCTCAGTTTTGTTTCCTTAGCTTGGGAGGTCTGTATGTGGGGATTGCATGTAAACAGGAGTCAAAAGTGGTCAAAACCTTTGCTGTTTCCTGTTGTTGTAGTGGCTATAAGAAATACAGCTACTGTGTGAGAGCATGAAGATGAAGCAGTTTGCTTTTTTAAGCTAGATGTTAAAATCTCTTGTGTTCTTTTCCTATGCTGCCAAAGTTCCTCTGTCCTACCATGTTAAACCTGCATGCCCATAGTTTGTTCCCCTAAAGCTGTTCATGTGCATTTCAATACCCAGCATGGCTCACCTTGAGCAGTTAATCCAGTGCTTCACAGTTAATTGCATCCTTCATATTGTTAATTTCATTTTATCAAAACATTTTTCTCTTGAGGTCTTTTCTCTCAATATGCATTACGCTGGAACCTAAATAACTGTGAAGTATCTCTGTATTTTACCACGTACAGAGATTATTTAATTGTATCAAATACAAAAATAAAGATAGTTTTTTGTTTCTTTTTTTTCTTATTTTGGCCATGTTTATCTTAGTTTCCGACTTTAAATGAAATGTCAAGTCTCTTTCAGTTATAGAGTAATGATAGCCTTTTATGAGGACAAAACCAGGTGGATAGATGATGGTAGAGCAGTGGATGTGGTGTATCTTGATTTCGGTAAAGTATTTGACACTGTCTCCCACAGCATCCTTGCTGAATTGGGAGACCGTATTCTGTATGATCAGGTAGTGAGGTGGATTGCAAACTGATTGAAGGAAAGAAGTCAGATTTGTGGTCAGTGAGATGGAGCCTAGTTGGAGGCCTGTAACTAGTGGAGTTCCACAGGGGTCAGTACTGGGACCAGGTCTGTTCAGTGTATTCATCAATGACCTGGACGTGAGCACAGAGTGCGCTGTCAGCAAGTTTATTGATGACACCAAACTGGGTGGATTGTCTGCCACACCAGAGAGCTGTGCTGCCATTCAGTCAGACTTAGCCTGGAGGGTTGGGGAGGGAGAAATTTCATTAAATTCAACAAGGGCAAGTATTAAGTCTTGCACCTGAGAAAGAATGACCCCAGGTATCTGTATAGGTTGGGGACTGACCTGTTGGAATGCAGTGAAGGGGGAAAGGATTTGGGAGGCCTAATTGATGGGAGGTTGACCATAAGACAGCAATGTGCTTTTGTGGCCAGAAGGGCCAATGCCATTCTTGCTGTGGTTAGTAGAACCAGAGAGGTTCTCCTCCCCCTCTACTCTGCCTTGATAAGTAAGGCTGCATTTGGAGTAGTATCTAGTTCTGGGCCCCGCAGTTCAAGCATAAAACTGCTTGAGAGTGTCCAGTGAAGAGCCACAAAGATGATTAAGGGAATGGAACACCTCTCTTACGAGGAGAGACTGAGGAAGCTGGGGCTCTTTGGCTTGGAGAAGAAGAGACTGAGAGGTGACCTCGTCAATGTTTATAAATATGTAAAGGGTGAGTGCCAAGAGGGTGGATCCAAGATCTTCTCAGTAATGCCCGATGACAGGACCAAGGGCAATGGGTGGAAGTTGAAGCATAGGAAATTTCATGTAAACATGAGGAGGAATTTTTTTCACTGTGAGGGTGACAGAACACTGGAACAAACTGCCCAGGGACGTTTTGGAGTCTCCCTCTCTGGAGATATTGAAAACCCATCTGGACACAATCCTGTGTGATCTGGTATAGGTGATCCTGCTCTGGCAGGGGGCTGGACTAGATGATCTTTTGAGGTCCCTTCCAGTCCCTGACATTCTGTGATTCCATATCTACATACAAATACTGTAATATGAGAACCATAAAACATTATAAGACTGGAGCCCAGAATATATTATTCATTATTTTACGCTGTATATACTGCACACTTTTAAACTTTAAAAATGCAGTTAATTGAAGCATGGTGTTACTTTGATCTAGCACACAGACTTCAGCATTTTTAAATCAAGAAAATAAAATAAAAGCAGGAAAGAGGTTTGACAAGTAGGAGCCCTGATCTGATCTTTCAGTGACAGGCCACCTTTACTAATTTAATTACAATAATTGCTTGCTAGCAGAATAATAATTGAGTTTGTTATTAATTATTTGTCCATTCGTGTCATACTCAGCCAGTTAAGTAATCAAAAACAACATGAGTCAAGTGGCAAAAATAGTATACAGACCAAACTCTTTAAAGTGACTATTTCTAGGCTAGATTTTGTAAGTAGAATTATTCCAGGAGCTGTCAGACAGCAAGTATATTCACAGGCAACAGAATTCACAAGAAACCACTCAATAACCTAATAAAACAATAATCGTTGTATATAGAGTTTGTAAGAGCTTGGATTTATTTATTCAAGGATATTTTGAAAGGCAAGAAAGTGGCAGTGCATTGTTCTCCAATGTAAACCAATCAAACTTAAAATCATATAATATGGCTAATACTGATGCTGTCCTTATTCATGACTCAGTGTCATTTTATTCATCTCATCCTGAAGAAATGACCTTTCCTATACAAATTCCCACCTTTTTCCACAGATCTCTCCAGTGACAGAATCCGATCCTAATCCCATTTCCATTTACATGTTACAGAGCAGCATTTTAAACCTTAGAAGGAACAAGTAATCGTAATGGAAAGATAATAATATGTTTATGAAACCTGGATTGAATAGTATGCAGTCGTTCCCCACTAAATTTGCTTGTGTATGCCTAAACGCTACACCGAAAGTGTACATACTGAATATTAGTGACATTAACTGAGGTCCTAGGCAAAAAAAAAAAAACACTTAAACTTTGTCCTCAGCTAATTAAGGAGTTCCTTTCTTTAGAACTTCAATCTTCCCCTGTTCCCTGTTTAAAAGTAGTTTTTGGATGCACTAACAGCCATTGAGACTGGATAGAGTATTACGTGACCATGCCAGCAGGCCACAGCTGTCATCTGAAAGATGTTTTATTATATCACTGCTCCCACTGAAGGACTGACATGTCGTGGAGGACAGTCATGCTCTTCCCTTTGTCCCATTCTTGTCCATGCAGCCTTTCCTTCTCACGTATGTCTACTCTGGTTCCTGACTGATTCCCTTGTATGCTGGGACACTTTGTTCACCAAGGCATAATTACTTTTTTTGTGAATTTGTTTTAGGCTGGCCTAGATTGCTGAGACTGTGACACAAGAAGAAATCATCAGGAGGGTGCATGCAGAAGCCAAACCATCCTTTTTGGGAACTGCAAGATGTTAGATCAGCTGCTGGAAGAACATGCAGGTGAACATCACCAGGTTTCCCCTTATACCACAGTCCCCCTAGGGTACTCTGTTACTGGCACATTGTTCATATATACTCATTCCTTTGTTTTACCTGAGACATTTTTGCTACAAAATCCTTCTAGTGATTTGCAGAATTCTTATACGGTACTTTTATTTCTGGCTATTTAAAAACCATTTCACATCATTAACAGTTCAAACAGTTAGATGGAGACTCTAGACCATTTCTGTTATAATATCTCAGGACAAAGCAGTGCAGTTGCTAAAAATGTCTCAAGCAGCAAATGCTTTTGTTCTGATGATTGTGAACACATTTGTTCTTTGTATTTAAGAACTTTAATACTGGAAAATATATGCTAGTGCCAAACCAAGAACACTGACTGATCTATTAACAGTATAAAATGATTAAGTAAGCATTGGATATTTTAAAGTGTCTTAGGTCTAGAGGGCTCGCAAAGCTCATGTTCGTCTTTGTATGTATAGGCAAAATCTTGGCACTCCTTTTGGCAGATGACCCAGTGAAATGACTGATGTATGAACAGTAATGCATTCACATAAATTAACTTCTGCACATAAAAACCATAGAGGCTTTAGGGCCAATTACATCTTCCTGAATTGTACAAATACTCCCTTTGCAGTCAGTGGCAACTCAAGAAGACGAGGCCAATCCATATGTTATATTGATTCTAAAGGCACAAGAGAATGCAGTTAATCCCTTTCAAGCCTTGCAAAGCACAAACTCTTGGAGATCTTCCAAGCAGCCAGATGAAATTTGCCTTTCAGAATCAGGGAATGTGTGTTGTTAGAGGTTCCAAATGATGCTGGGCCAAAATCTGGCCCGGCTTTTACCAATGTTAAGTGAGACTATCTCATCAGAGATCAGTGTATTGCAAGATAGAGTATAATCCTAACATTTTCATTCCTGTTAATTCCCAAGCAAATAAAAGTGAAGATAAACAACTGAAAATATTGTTGTGGTCTGACTAGAAGTTTTATAACCCTGAAAACATTTGTCAGACACTTCATAATAACTTTGAGGGGGTTTTTCTTGGACGTAATTCAGAGTGATGATTGGCAGTATAACTCTTCCCCTGGTAAGTTGAAAACTGATGGAGATTGCAAATGCACCCAAGGTGTTTGCATGTGAATAGGATCTCCTGTACACATATGTGGCATCCCCGATGGCCATTACAGATCTGAAAATTGAGAAGCATCTTTCTGTAAAGTTGAGGGTTTAGTACCTTTAGATGTGTTCATATTGAATTTATGTCCATCAGCCACCAAATCCAAGTATTTTGAACCTATCTTATTTCACTTGAGTGTTAGCACTGCCTCTTTATGGGATATTCCAAATACTGTAGAAATATAAAACCATCTCTTAAGTATAGTTCAGAATCCACAGCCTGACTCCAAGAATCTAGTTCAGAATCCTCAGATTTCAGTGTATCTGGATCGTGCAAGTAACCCTGAGGTTGAATTGAACTGGATTATTTAATGTTATATTTGTGTGGTGTTAAAGTATACTTATTATGACTGGATAAGTTCTAGTCTAAGTGCCCATTGTAAGTCAATGCTATCTAGCAAAATAAATTCAACTGCCAGTATTGGCCAAAATGAGGGAAGTCGTTAAGACTGAACTGTATCACTTAGCATAATGTTTCCTACATTCTTAAGGTTTCTTCACAGCAATTTAGAAAACTTAAAAACAAAATTTGCAGCTAAACTAATTGTGTTTAATAAATTTACTTGTGACATAGCATGTAAAACAAAGGATCCAAGTTTGTGTTCACTTTCAAATGACAAGATTACTGTGTATTGCCAGACTGTTTGGAAGTGCACTCACATTAAACACCATTTTTTGGAACACTAAGCTCAGGAAGATGTGTCAGTGCTGCCCACTACATTAAGAATGTCTTTAATTACTTTTAACTCTTGAACTATTTCAAACCATTTAAGTTGTCTCAAAACTGACAGGAAAAGTAGCCATTATGCATGGGCAGCAGTCAATAAAATAGGGCAAATATGTTTTTTGAGAAACAAAAAAGATGAATACTTATTGTTCTGTCTAAAGCTGTATGTGATCAACAACTTAAAAATGCATTGAATGTGCACATGCACCTTAGCAAGAAAGCCAGTGTTTGCCTAAATTAGTTTAAGGCAGTAGATGCAACTCTAGAGACTTTATGTTAAGCAAAAAGTTTTTATTATTATCACACTTTATTACTTTTAAGTTTATAATAGTTTTAAGTTAATGTGTAAAAGGAGAACAGGGTATAGAATTAGGGAATTTAGAATAAAGGAAAATATGTGATGTATGATGTTAAAATAAACAGATAACAAAAATTAAAATAATTTTACTAGGGAAAAACAGATTAATTTTATTGTAAGGCTCTAAATGAATAAAATAAAGTCTTTGAATGTGAAGATGATTAAAAAGACAAAATCATTAGGTAAAGATATTTACAAGTTTAGACTTTCATTTTGATTGTAATTTTAATTAGCTGGACACTGGGGGGGGGGATGAAAATGAAAGCCTACATCATCTACTTATTCTTTAAATTGCATTCCACCTTAATTTTCTGCTCTTCAGTTCATAATTTTCTCTATTTTTGTTCTAAGTAATCCGGTTATCAGAATAAAGTGATTTTCTCTCAGCCAGGTTTAACATTCAGTATTTGAGTCTGTGAACCAAAAGTTCACCCCACTGCTTCAATTTTTATTCTTTCAACAGCAGAAACTCTCCAGGAAACTTTTCCAGTCTTTTGTCAGTGCAGCAGGGTGCTTTATGTACACATGACAGTTATGAAGCTAATAACAAAGGATTCTATTTTAAAAATAATTATGTTCCATTTACACAGTTTCCCATGGAATATTCTTATAAAATGCAGGATGCACCAGAAGATTAAATGCCATTTTCCTGTTCATTAAAGGCATTTTTCTAAATGCAACGGAGTTATTTGCCTTTTGTCTTGAAGGAACCACATACCCAAGAAGTGGTTAGAGTCAGTTTATTCTTAAACAAAAGAGCTAATTACATTTAGGCATGTCTTCAGGGTACAGTTAATGTGCTTATTTGTACCCCAGTGTCAGGCCATGGACAGATGCTCCTTTCCTGAATAGCTGTGCTGCTTGAAGATGCTGAAGACACTACTGACCTGAGTCTTCTGTGCCAAAAAGTGCACAGTCAACCAATCAGTACTAGTGAAGGAACACAATAGATCCTCCTTCTAACAAATCCAGAGAGGTTGATTTAAATATTTGATGAAGGCAGTTGAAGCAGATAATGTTGCCTTTTCCTGAAAAGCTTGGGAAGCAGAAAGACAGAGCCAAGATTGTTGCTGTAGATGCATGAGCAAGACAACATAGTCACCATCTGGGTATCCTCGCTATCAAGCCTTATCTGTCTGAAGGACTCCACAGAGTTCCTGCTTTCCCCTGAACATAACCTGTTGTCAAGTAACATGGAATTCTTCTGCAGGTTGACTTGTAAGACATCTTGTTGGTCCATGAGGGTGAGATGTGGAAAGCATGTAAAGGGGCTACTAATGCATTAGGGCTTTCAACTGTAGTGAAAACTGAAGATGTTACATAACAGGCAACAAATCTGTATTTTAACCCTTAACTTGAGCCAGGTTAGCTGGTTTGAGCTAAAAAGATCTACATTGCAACTGATATTTCCTCTTAAAGGTCAGCAGAAGACTTAGCATTATCTTAGTAACTTCTTGTTCCCTTCCAAGTAGCTTCTTTTAGGAACAATTCAGTTCTAAGAGATCTTACATAACTATTCTTCTATTACATAATTAGTTTTAGCTGGATAAAAAACAGCAAGCATAATTTGATCTTGACAGGATCATTCAATCTCTTTGTTGGAGATGCAATTCATTCACAAGTCTTGTTGCTTTGTCTCCCCACTTCAGCAAAGAACATAGACAGGATTTACTCAGGGCTTTTTTGTAAGACAGTTTCCACTGTGCGTGTAAACAATCTTCAGCCAAGCCTATAAATAGCTTTCTTTACCCAGAAGTCCTTCCTAGTGTCATTTTAGTTCAAAAGAGCAATGCTCTTGTGAAGTGAATCTCTGATTGTCTCAATGTTCCATGCTTTGATTCACATTGTGATGAGGTATTGAAGTACATGAACTGAATTCCTCTTGGATTAAGCTGAAGTGGAAAATGCTGGGATGCATTTAATACACTCCAGCTGCAAATGGGCATTCAGTCAATTGATCCCCACTACAGCTTTTTTTTTTTTTTTTAATTAAAAAAAATATGACATGGACATCACATTCTCATCACCACCTATTTTGCTTTTTTAACACTTCTCCTAGTCAATAAACACTGTTAATGCAGATGCAAATTTAAGGATAATCCACTTCAAATTCAGCACCTCCTTATTTCTAGTTTTCCTTATCTCTGTTTTATGGTATTAGATGTTTATCATGTAGTCACCCTCTCCAAATGAATTCCAATAGGTTTAGAATGCTGTCAAGATACCCTTATCTCTCCCTTGAACAGATCAGCCAATTGCAAATGTTACATTTAAAACTAAAAGTCCAATTACAGGACCAATTTCTGATCTCAGTTGAGCCAATATAAATCTGATATAGTTCATTGACTTTAACTTGACTGCAGTAGCTTTGTTCCGGACTTGCTCATGTGTAATGAAATTGAGATCAGACTATGGCTCCAATTATTACTCTAAGAATTAACTAGCAATGTAAGTTACAATACGGAGTTCTTCCACCTCTGAAACACGGCTTCATAATTATTATTTGTGTGTCAAAACTATATCTTCAGTCCAATGGTGCTTCAAGGACCAAAAGTCACAGCTGCAATGGACAGGGAAAGGACAACTGACGTCGTCTACCTAGACCTGAGTAAGGCATTCGACTCTGTCCCACATGACATCCTGGTCACCAAACTGGAAAAGCACAAACTGGATGGGTGGAGCACTCACTGGATAAGGAATTGGCTGGATGGTCGCATGCAGAGGGTGGTGATCAATGGCACAATGTCCACCTGGCGACCGGTGACAAGTGGTGTTCCTCAGGGGTCAGTGCTGGGACCAGTGCTCTTTAACATCTTTGTCAGTGATATGGACAGAGGAATTGAGTGCACCCTCAGCAAGTTTGCAGATGACACCAAGCTGTGTGGCACAGCTGACTTGCTGGAGGGCAGGGATGCCATCCAGAGGGACCTGGACAGGCTGGAGAGGTGGGCCCAGGCCAACCTCATGACGTTTAACAAGGCCAAGTGTAAGGTCCTGCACCTGGGTCGGTGCAATCCCAGGCACAGATACAGGCTGGGTGATGAATGGCTGGAGAGCAGCCCTGAGGAGAAGGACCTGGGGGTCTGGGTCGACGAGAAGCTCAACATGAGCCGGCAGTGTGCACATGCAGCCCAGACAGCCAACCGAGTGCTGGGCTGCATCAAGAGAAGTGTGGCCAGCAGGGCAAGGGAGGTGATTCTCCCCCTTTACTCTGCTCTCGTCAGACCCCACCTGGAGTACTGTGTGCAGTTCTGGAGCCCCCAATACAAGAAGGACATGGAACTGCTGGAGCGGGTCCAAAGGAGAGCCACGAAGATGATCAGAGGGCTGGAGCACCTCTGCTATGAGGACAGGCTGAGAGAGTTGGGGCTCTTCAGCCTGGAGAGGAGAAGGCTTCGAGGAGACCTTATAGTGGCCTTCCAGTATTTGAAGGGAGCCTACAGGAAAGCTGGGGAGGGACTATTTACACGGTCTAGTAATGTTAGGACGAGGGGGAATGGGTTTAAGCTGGAAGAGGGGAAATTTAGACTGGATGTTAGGAGGAAGTTCTTTACAGTGAGGGTGGTAAGGCACTGGAATGGGTTGCCCAGGGAGGTTGTGGATGCTTCCTCCCTGGAGGTGTTTAAGGTCAGGCTGGATGAGGCCTTGGGCGAGCTGCTCTAGTGGGAGGTGTCCCTGCCTGTGGCAGGGGGTTGGAGCTGGATGATCCTTGAGGTCCCTTCCAACCTAAACCATTCTATGATTCTATGATTCTATGATTCTAAGTGCTTTAAAGATTTTGCTTTAGAAAGTGAGAGGTGAGCGTAAGGAAGCCTAGAAATAACGACTGGTCACCTGATGTAATGCATACTTACATAAATACAAAAGAGATATTGTTTATCTGAAGTAATCAATAAGGTTAACTTTCTTTCTGTGTGCAAGCTGTAGTAGTGTTACATTTTCTATAGGCTTCAGTTTACAAGGTTTAGTGAAATTCTCCAAAAGGGAGACACTCTGCAGAACTTGCAAAGGCCACTTTTCTGCAGACTGATTATTTTCAATATCCAGACTGAGAATATAGCTATCACCCTGGAGTTCAGTGCTCACTTAAAACTAAGCTTTTGCTCTGTACTGCTTCCCGGAGATGTCTTTCTATCTGTAAAGACTAATGCAGTTTAGTAAGGCAAATCTCTGTAGGCAAAATTTAGATTATTTGTTTAGTATATTCCCTTATTCCTATAAAATAGTACTTTTCTTGGTGTGACATTAAATATGTAGTAGAAATTTGTATACAAGTTACTTGGTGCCTTTTTTAAAACACGAGAAGAAAATACAGTCTCATTTATGTGCACATTGCAGAATGTGGTTTAAAAACACAAGTAGCCACATAGAATTCTATAGAACACAAAGCTATTGAATAAGTAAGCATCAATTCTGCATATTAATTTTCCAAACCACAACATAAAGTATGATTTCAGGTTATAGGTGAAGACTCCCCATCAGATATTTAGTGTCTTCATGATTTTTTCAGCGTTTTTTTTTTTTTTTAAGGTTATTTAACTTTCTGGCATTTTCTTAAACAGTGGCAGATATCTTAGATTTTTGTTTTGTTCTTTTATCTGCTAACTATTTGTAAATTGCTAGAGAAAAAAAGAAACAGAGATTTGGATAGGTAGCTTGCCTATGTTAACTAGTTTGGTTGAAATAGGTACAATTATTCACTCCCCATATTCAAGAAAGTGGAGTCATTCAGAAAAACACTTAACATTTAACATAAATATCTACTTCAGAGCTGTCCAGATGAAAAATGGTTTTAAGTAGGTATTATCCTCAGAGTCCAAAATTCTCTGAAATGCACTGATATCTCACTTTGCTGTGTGAAGTTTTATTTTTGTCATATTAACAAGAAGTTAAATAAGTGAATAAATGCTCTACCTGGTTAGTATGTTGCAAAATAGCTGCAGATAATGGACTTTCAGAGTGGCTGACTAAATCACATTGGAACAGATGACTAACTGTAGACAGTAAGTGCTAGATCAAATAAAGACATGGGGACAGAATACAGGTTTGAAACAAAATCCAGGTGTGTAAACTCAAATTACACTGCATACCTTCCACTAAATATATAATAAATAAACAAACATGTTGCAATTAAACCTAAAAGATAAATTACTGACACAGACAAAATTTTTCATTCCTGGGAATCAGAACCTTATATAGCACATAAGTTTCTGAGTTTGTGCTGGCTCTGGGTTTTACACAGGCCCTGGCCTCTGGTTTTGAATGCTTGGAATTAGTTTCAGGTGCAGTAATCACAGAAATAAAACATGTGCAGAGGCAAAACTTAAAAAATCCAAACAAACAAAAAAACCCCACCAAACAACAAGCAGGTTTTAGAGAATTATGCATCAAATTACATTTTATGAGTGGCTATTAAAATGTTGATGAAAAAATTTGAGATGATGAGTCAGAGACACTAAAAGACCAAATACATGGCCTATACAAGATATTATACTACGCACTAAGAATTTAACTTTATAACCCAATGTGATTAAATAGCATACTGCTGAAAATGCAGATGTTATAATGCAATAGTAAAACAAAACAAAAAAAAAAGGGGGCATTTTAAAGACAGTTCTAATTGATTCAGAAGAGATCACAGAGAAAATAGGGAGGGACTTTGCAAAGACTGCTGTAACATAGGAGGACTAGGATTTGAGGCTGATCTTTGAAGCTTCCTTCTTCAAACTGCATGGCCTTGAAGCCATTGAAAATATGAAAGTTTTTTTTTCCAGAGAAACTGGGCAATGTTATGGTTATGTTGTACTAGTCAGTAATATGCATGAGCTATTTATAAGGAAGAATTATTCTTAAGAGACATCTGTTTTCAGATTGATCTTGGCCTCATACTTCTAAGGCAGCTAAAGAGAAAGTAACATTTACAGCAGAGAAGATTCCTGCTAATTATGTCACATTAGAATCTCAGCATATTTTAAAATGGCAGTGATAGTGATAGAAAAAGTAAAATAATTCACCATTTTTTTCAAAACAAGGATCTTAGTATGAAATAAGGCTTCAGCAAGGACAGCAGAATTTATGAAACACTCATTTGCATATGGCATGTTTTTATTTTAAAATTATCCTGATTTTTATAGCTAACAGCCAAGAGAGAAATTCTGAACTAATAGAAGTGTGAGCGTTCTGTTTTATTTTTAGGGGTTTTAGGCACATGTCAATAAAAATTATAGTAGCATATAACACTATTGAGATTGCAGATATTGCTTAATCTCAAAATAGTCCAGTACTTGCAGAATAATGTCCCATGTATTCCAAAGGCTTTTCTTCTGCCAGTCAACCTACTGCCAGTATGTGTTGTTTGAAGGGAGTACTTCACAATAAAAAGCTACCAATGAATATGTTCAAGTATGGGGAATAAGCCCATGAATATAGGCCAGGCAACCTTGTTCTACGATATTCCATTCATACACTTAAATCAAATTTTCCAGGGTGAAGTCTGGTTCTTTGCCAGTACTCTGTCCTACATACCCAAATTCTTCCAGGATGAGCAAGAAGTGTGTTTCTCTACAATCTAATGCTCTTTCTCCTTTATAGAAATTAAACATTCTGATTTGGCAGCTGATCTTTTTCACTTCCCATCAGGTCAGTGGTAATTACTTGATTCAAAACTGTCCACAGCCTTCATAATCTGCAACAAGATAGCCCTAAAATTCAGGTGCTGATGGAATTGTGAAACATAATCATTCTTGCCAAACCAGTTCTGAAAAGAGTTGAAGGAGCAAATTCTGTAGAGTTAGACTTGCCAGGCTCCTTGGCTGACATGCCAAACTTAAAGCTGTTTTGCATTTTGAAGTCTGAATTTCACCTCTTATGATGCTCTGCTGGGGAAATAGTTTAGTTTGATTGCTTTTTTCAGGTCTTTCTTATTTCTAAACTTTTCATAACTTTTGTCATGGTTGTAATACAGTGTAATACCTTACTATTTTTGTAATACAGTGTAATACAGTGTTGTATTACAGGTTGTAATATAGTGTGATACCTTACTATTAATGCAGTCAATAGTGTCAGAATTAACTCCAAATGAGTTAGCCCATCTAGTGAAGTTTAGCTTGTATTGGTCTCTGACAGCTAACTGAGTTTTATGTGGTACATCTACTTCAGAAAGTACACAGAGGCCTATATATTACAGATTTAATCCATCCCAATCCATAAAAAACTTAATCAGATTCATTAACCGCACATCTATTTCAGTAGCCAAATCTGTTTGATCATATTTGCAGTTGGCTGTTATATCTAAACATATTGCCTCTTCCACTCATTCTAACTGTAGCCAGTGACATCTCCTCTGCAGAAAGAACAGTTTGCCTTCATCTCCTAACAGTTTAATTAGTCACTAATGAATCATGTTTAGTACTTCAGTATTTGAATATTGGGTGGTTGTTAGTTTTTCTGCATGCAATTACCATTATTACAAAACTATTGCATGTTGCCTTTACTTCTAGTGTCACAAAATGTTACTGAAGCCTTGGAAGCACAAACTGTGCTCTCTAAACCAACAGTAAAATAGAAGAAAAATCTTTTTCTTTAAAGCAAGAATGTTAATCATAACCTTACGATTCATTAGAGGCTGATTCCTTACTTATGATCATGTAGAGGTTGCAAGTATTATGCAGTCTTTCCTCCTATCTCTTCATCCTGCTCTGGTTACTTATCTTTGGAATTTTTTTTTTAATTGTTTAGGCTTGAACTTTGTCTTTATTGTGAGAAATGTGTTTGTTTGTGTTTTTTAACTTGCATACATATCAGTTATTTTTCCAAAATTTGCTATACCATTTAGAAGTGTAAATATTCACTGGTTTTGTAACATACAAATTACTTGAAACAATTCTGTAAAATTATAACTATGTATAGCAAGTTTTTCATTGCCCAACCAATTACATGGAAACTGAAATTTATAAAATGTAAAAAAATATTTCTTGATAATATTTATCCATACTTAGTGACCTCCTATTTATTGAAAATTTTATTGTGATACTTTACTTTCTAGAGTCACCATTTTTCATTAAGAGAAAAATATCAGTAACCATTCTTAGTAACTCTAGATATTTTGATAAAGCTGGAAGGGCATTTTTATAGGAAAATAACATTTTTGGGGTAGATCAATGTTTATTTTAATTTCCAGCAATTTATGGCTGTGAAGAAATACAGAATATGTATTGAAACCTTCTGGGGGTTTATTTTTATCTGTTCTTTTTTCTTTTTTTTTTTTTACATTTCTTCTTCCAGAAACATTTGGCAGTGCTTTCAGGGATGCAGAATTCCTTCCAGCATGAAGAACAGTGGTAAGTTAATTTGTTCTACTTTTGTCAAGATCCCCTTTTTTCCTGATACTTCATAATTAGAATAAGTGGTGGTTAAAAGTTCTCCCCAAAACCTAATTTCCTGCTCTCACTCAAAAGCACAGATCAAGGTCATAACAAGCTATGCTCCTCTCACATCTCTCTAATGGATCCCCAATGAAATCCTGGAGTTGATACATCTAAAGAAGGCATTTTTGCCACCACATTGTCTTTTTTAAAGACAAACCAAAACAGAAATCCTAACCATTTAAACAGAAATTTAGTACAAAAAAATTAAATGTGTTCAACATATGGCATTATAAAATACCTGATAATTTAAATGTATGGTAAATGTCAACAACATTTTTAGCATCTTCTCTACATTACCTCACTTGGATAACTTGTCTTTCAAAGGACTAGTAAACCGTAATTCGCTTTAGCAGCTTTAAATGGATTTTTATTGTTTCTTACCACAGCCTTTTGACTCTAGTAATTTGAAAACTAAAAATTAACTGCAAAACTCAAGCAATCCTGTAGTATTCTTTTAATATCAAATTTTATATAATTTGCCCTCAAACTGTGTTCAATTACTGACAATTATTGTGGTGCACTTTGAGGGACAACACTAATTTCATACTTAGCAGCATTTAAAAAAAAAAAAAAGTGATTCAGTCATTACATGAAGAAGTTCCTCTCTCAAGAGTTATGCAGCATTTTCACATACTTTACAAGAAAAATAGGATTCCACCGTGGTAAAATACTGGAATTCAGATTTTACAAAAGCACATAGGTATATGTGATCTTGCTTGGCAGGTAGTTTGTTTCAGTATCCTTATAATGCTAAGTAGGGTTATTACAAACTTGGCTGTGCTCCTCATAAATCAATAAAATGACAGGAAAAGCCACAGAAATTCATCTGCAGATTAACGATTAAATTGTTACCCTTGGGATCTCTTACAACCAGATTTCTTTCTGTTGTCTTATGGATATTAGAAGCACACCTCTTAACTGTTATAAGATGCCTTCCCTCATTTAGTAAAATCATATGGGTGGCCTGTTCTTTCTCCCTATCCCACAAGAACACAGGTATAAAGGTTTCATGATGTCATTATGATACTATGGTAATGATACTCAGCTTCTCTTCCAGTCATTGGAACTATGAGTCATGTTGTAGGGATGAATTGTTTTTATTATTTCTACTTCAGTGCTGGACTCTCTGGACCTTGTGACAACTGAAAATTCTATTTATTTATGTGCATATTTTAAAAGGCTTTTCAGTAGGGCCCAGAGAAATGACTGGTTACACTTGTTTTAAAGTAGTAAAAAAAACACATGAAGAAATAAATCAAAGGACAGCTTTCTCAAATGAAAGCTGCAAAATGGAACTAACAGATATTGGTAAGTACCATTATTCAGAAGATCTTACAAATTATGTTCAAGCAGACAAGTCAAAGAAACAGGAGAGTTATTGTCAAATAGCATGCAGACACCTAACAATAAAAATAACCTTTTGTTGGCTCTAGTGTATGACTTAATGATAGGAAGGAAAGCTATAGATAAATAAAATTATATGCATTGCAATGTCCCAAACACACAAAATGGCTGAAGAATAAAACCGAGTAACTAATATCCTGCAAAGTTGTTTTAATTTAAATACAATTTTTGAGTACAGTCCTAAAAACACTGTAGTGGTTTTTGTTCTTAGGATTTCATTCTTCGCAGTAGACTCTAATTTCAAAGTGAAATGCTGATTTAAACCTTTGTAATTATGATTTTAAAGTGAATCAAAGCCAGAACACAGCTCTAAGTGTGATAACTAGTTGCAGTTTTTTGCAGTATCTTGTACTGAGTTGATTCATATCTTTTCTGGAAAGTTGAGCTATATTTTCTTACCACTTCAGTGTGTACCACTGCCATGATAAGTCATTAGGAAAAAAGTCAGAACTTTACAGAACTATATAGTAAATTACAGACTGTGCCAGTGGCTAACTGGGTAACATGAGTGACAAGAAGAGAATGTAGCAATAAAAAGAAGCTCCAAATCATGCTCAGTCAGCAGCACTGGAAAAAAAGGACTAACTTGAGGAAAAAGATGAACAAAATTCAATGGAGCCCCTTGAGGACATAAGCAAATTATGACTCTTAGACTAAGTAGGATCTGGTTTGGAGGAAAAAGAGGAGCTGTGCATGTATATACCCTACCTTTGAAAGGTATATTAAAGTGTAGACTAATCCAAAGCTCGCTGAAGGCAATATATTTTTTCTGCTGACCTGGGAGGCTTTGGATAATGATCCTGAAGATTATTTGTATATGTATAGTGTTGAAAGCAATCTCAGTGCTGTTAGTAATGTTTAACAAACAACAACTTCACAGCAGTATTTATCCTTTCTGAAGTGAATAATATTTGTGAGAATTAGAGACAAGAAGTATTTATAACAAACACTGTAAAGATTGAGTTTTATCAGGTAAGTAATATGCATTGTAAAAATAAGTTGGTCTAATCTAGCTAGTTGCTAGTGGGTTTTGGCATTGTAGATCCAAATTATTATCTGAATAATGTGTCTTAAAGTTAGTGAAACATTTTATATATTTACACAAGAGACCTCTGATGATATTTTTCATTGGATCACATAGCCTTAAACAACATTTTAAAGTTTTTACAAAAGAAAATGCAAAAGATAAAATAAAAAGAATATCAACAGCTTGGTCAAAGCAACCAGGCATAGAATCTCACAGGGAACAATGAAGTTGTATTGTGAGCTCACTTGCCTTTGTTTACCTATTGCAGTGTTCTTGGTATATATCAAACCAATATGTACAGCAATACCTAAGCACAACATAGTGAGTTAATAATGGAGCTTCAGCCTTAACTGTGAATTCCCTTGCATTAGTTGGTATATTGCCGATATAGATAGGGTTTTGTGACTTAATATGTAGCAGCACATAGAATGTCAGCTGGAAATCCATTTCGTAGTTGTGGAACAATATAGAGAATACAATAAACCCATTCCCACCTTCCTATTCCTTTCTTACAGTAGGAAGCCAGCATTTAGAAACCCATAGCAAACAAACACCTGCTAAGCATAAATCACAAGCATGAATACAGGCACTGGACAAGTTCAGAGAGATATGATGGGAGAAAAATCCATTAAAAACCTTAATAGTCATTAGGAAAACCTAACATTTATTTCACAAACTGACAGGTGGCCAGTGAATCGACTTCAGAACAACCATAAAGAGAGAACTGGTTATTATGCTAGTAAAACTTAAACAGCAGTGCTTTTTAATAAGCTGCATTCTGTTAGGAGTACACTGAGGGAGTCCAACCAGGAAAACACAATAATCACATCTAGCAATAACAAGAGGATCAACTAATATCCATCATAATTTCTCCCTGTTTTGCTTCTCCCTATTAGAATGACATATAGTAGAAGCAGAAGCAGCCTAACAAGATACTGGGCAGAACAGGTGCAGAAACAAAAGCATCTTCCATTTAGAAAGTCAGCATTTTTCTTTGAAAAGAACTCTTTGTACTGTGCAGGTTGGAACCTAGGTTGCCCATTGTTTATACCCATTGTGTGATGTGTGCACTATTTTATGTCTTCCTGCAGAGTTTGGTTGTTACATACTTAACACATGTGCCCATAAAGTTACCCAGAATTGCATTGAAAAGGTTCAATATATGTCACGGCAAGCATATTTCTTTGTTAATTCCATAAAGACAGTCTGGAGAAGCCAAGTCTCCCACAATTTTTTTTTTTGGTGCCTGCAGAGGGAAGAAAAAAACATGGCACATGCTATCATTATCAGAGAATTATAGTGTACTATGTGGTACTTTTACTCTTGCCAGAGAATGACAGTGGAAATGGCATTGCCCCATTACTAATGCTTAACGTGTGACCAATCAGAAGCTGAAAATCATATGACCAGTGGCAGCTTATGCCATCCCATCAGTTAGTAAATTGGATGCAGTTTGTCAGATGGACACAATATCCCTCCACTGTAGGTGGTCTCTGTTTCATTAGGTTTCAGATTGATGGTAGTGAACAATAATCCAAAAGTGTGCAATAGGTACATCAACCTCATTTTTCATTAACAGTGCTTCCCAAATGTATTGGGAGCAGGTACAAAACATAGATTTTGTTTGGCTTACTTTGATCCATGCAGAGACTATTGGGTATCTGCCTTCGCTGCTGGAGGCTTATGGTTTCAGTTAGCAGAACCTGGTACAGCAACTGGATGAGGTGTTTTTGATATAAACTAGTCATTTAGGTATGATGCAGAAATAGTGGGTGGCAAAGCTGATAATTTTTTTTTTTAAGGAAGTAATGAGCAACCAACTTTCTATTTACATACAAGACATTGGAATTACTAGCAGATCTTTCTAAATTGCATAGCAGATGCAAGAGTGGTAGTGAGTTCTTTTTTTTTTCTGTATTCCCCAAGAAATTAACAGAACTGCTGGCACATTTTTCTGCTTATGAAAGAAACAAAAAGGGTGAAAGTGGTTCCCAGGATCACTGAAATGACATACTAAACCAGCTACTGCTATATGTTTCATATATTTGGCTTATAAGGATTTTTTCTCACTTCACAAAGAAATAAATTAAAGCAGTATACTGTGTTGTTCCAATACTAGCTAATTGGAGAGGCATTTTTAAAGCAGGGGGCTTTGGATCTCTGCAAATACTACCATATTTATAAAGGTGGCAGAAAACTGATCTTTGACCCTGCGACAGACGAGTAACTGCCTGAGTACCACATGCTTTCATTGTCTTTGACAGATTTTTTTTTTTTAAATCTGTCTAATGAAAAAGTGTGTGCATACATCATCAGCCATCATCAGCAAATCCAACATATTTAGTTTTAAAAATAAGATCAAACCTCTAAGCATAATATAAAGCAAACCAACATCGTTTTTCTTGCATTTAAATTAGTTCTTAAGATGAATGGATCTTACTTTGTAGAAGTATATTTTCTCTTAATTGTGTAACATCAAACTATATATCTAGTCAAGATAGGCAACATGGTTTGCTCTTCAGATGCATTTCTTATCTCAGCTTTACAAGAAGTTTCCATCCATAGTATTTCTAAGAAATGTATGTCCAGGTCCTAAAGATTTAAAGAAACTTCTCCATTTGAACAGTACGAGGATGAGCAGCATTCTGTATGGAGATAAGGGAGGAGGATGTCTGTGTGTGCATGTATTTGGCATGAATTTATACGGAATACATTGATACAGGGTCTCACATCATGCAATTTTTTTCAACAGCACCTCTTATTGTTTAAGAATATCTTTTCACTTTTATGCCTCTCTGTAGTCATCTAACATAACTGGGCAACTTTTCTTCTGATGTTCTAAAACATATGTCCATTGCTCTGGTTTCTAAGCCTTGAGCATATCTCTTTAACAGATCTCTTTCAAGATGATGATACATTGATATTCTGCTTTAATTAGTGTCATGAAAGAGAAAAAGCCCTTCAAATGTCAATGGCTTGCAAAAGTTGTTGGAGCATCTTCTTAAAGCAAATCTGAAGAACTCACTTTTTTTTTTCTTTTCTTTCACATGATCCTATTACAGGAGTTTTTTTGTAAACTGGTGTTATAAACGATTATTTTTAGTTAAGAGAAGCACCAGGAAAGATTAAAAAAAAATGGATATAAAGACATTTTGGTTCTTGATCTTCTTTCTTCTCATCTCAACCTTTAGAAAGTCTTGCTGGAAGAACACAAGGAACAGCAGGAAAGTTTCTAACAGATCTTTGAGACCTCCTTGCAGTCAGATCCCAGGGGAGCTAGAACAGTATACCTCTGTGGTTCAAAAACTCTTTGGGCCAGAAAAAGGGGCCTTTATCTGCTGAAATTTCAAACATATTCAATCAAATATTGATCTAGAAAATCAGCCACTTTTTCTCTAGCAAAGAAATTAAATTAGTGCTACCTACTGAAGATCTACAAATGGTTCT
The DNA here is from genome assembly GCA_013400475.1 of Tricholaema leucomelas. Lineage (NCBI taxonomy): Eukaryota > Metazoa > Chordata > Aves > Piciformes > Lybiidae > Tricholaema lacrymosa > Tricholaema leucomelas. Next base: position 399,549 of record WAAF01013548.1, read on the forward strand.
CCTGAAGATAATGATAGTACCCTAGGCTATTCCTAGGATCAAAAGTTTTTGTGGACACCAAACTGATTTAATATTTTCTGTAAGGCATGGAGAAAAAAGGGTGAAAGATCTGCTTGCCAATACTAATGTGCTGGAGATTATCTCATGTGGCGAGTCCTTGCATCAAGGAGCCAGGTAGATTTTTCAAATCCATCTCATCTTTAGAATAAAAGAAACAGAACATAGTCCATTTCATGTTACACAAAGATTTTCATCACCAAAAACACTGGATACCTCTTATTTACGTTGGTTCTGGTAGCACATGCTCCTCTAACTCATAAACATTTCCTGTCTGTTGTGTGCTGTTTTCAAGATGTCTCTTATGTTGCTTTGGAAGAAGTGAGAAGTCTCTTCTTACTCTAAAGACCAACATATCATAAAACATGTCTGATGTGCAATAATAGGATAAAGATTCCTTCTGAAATATTCCAAGTACCTTTGTTGAAACATTTTCATCATTTGTATTAAGAAAAGAGGTAGTCTTTACAAAAGAGCATAAGGGCTTAGTAATTTAATTAGCGCGCTATTTTATGAATTTAGTGGGAAAATAATGAGGCATTAGTTTTTATTAAAATGTTCTCACATTCTCATCCATAAAATTGTGTCTTGGTGATTTAACTACATTGACACAATGAAATAGATTGTTAGGGGCTGAATCAGTAGAGGGTAGATTTTTCACTTCTTCACAAGGGAGATGTGCCGACTTTATGATGTTTTGAACTTCTGACAGTTTGTATTCATTGCTAGACCTGTGTAACTGCACTAAATTTATATACAAAGAAAAGGCACTAGGTATAAATGTTGTAAATGTATTGAAACATCTCAGAAATTTTGAATGACTCACTTCAAAAGGACTTAAGTGGTTTAGAAACTGCAAGCTTCAGCAAAGACTCAATTACTCTCATCTGTTGTTTGGTTTGGGTGATTTTAGATTCTGTTTGACTTGTTAATTGGTTACTGTGTCTGAACTGTCTATTAATAATTATCCAATATTAAATAACTATAAATATAATCATTAATATTCTCTGTACATTTACACAGAATTGTCCAATTTGGCAGGAGCCTCTTGGATCATGTAGTGCAACCTCCTGGCTCAAGCAGAGTCAGCTGGAGCTGGTTGCCCAGTGCTATGTTCAGTTAAGCTTTAACTATCTCCACAATTGGATTCCATAACATCTCTGGGCCAGCTTTTCTAGTGTTTGACCACCCTCACAGTAACAAAGTTTTCTTGTCTTCAGCCTGAATTTTCCAGTTTTTATGTCTGTCATCTTTTGTCCTGTACAGAGAAGAGTCTGGCTCCTTATTCTTTGTTTCCTCTTCTCAGGTATTTGTCCATATTGACAAAATGCCCCACCTCTCCTCACATGATGATCTGAAATAATGAGTTTACAAAAAAAAAAAAAAAATTAATCCTATGCATCTGAAAATTGTACAATGTGTGATGGTTTGGATGTTACTCACCCCCACCTCCCCTACCCCCTCTTTGTAAATCACCCATACTAGATTCATCTGGCTCTGGAAATTGACTGAAGCTCATATTTACAGCTTAGCACAATNTAAACTTCTGAGGAATTTAGGAACAAACAAAAGTGAAAAGTATGCTCCCTTTTCACTAGAAATTTTCCTAGCAGTGATACAACAGATAATCCAGCAAAGAGGTAGGGACTCAGTATTGTAATGGCAGTCTTTTGTGTAATAGGAGGTTTTAAACAAATCTGACGCATGGAAAGAAATTCCATAACAGAGGTTACACACAAATTACATACTTGCCAGAGAAATATGTAAATCTTGTGTATAATATATTGTAACCCATGTTCCTGGAAAAATAATAATATAGATTCATTTTAAGGGAATTACAGTGCATCAAGGTGTGAAGTTAAATATTAATATAACTTAGAGCATTACTTTCTAATTTTAAGGAAACATCAATGAAACTTCGATAGCTTCTAGTCACCTCCCTCTTCTAAATCCTTAGCAAACTCAATAACTTTTCCAAGGTATCTTAAGGAAGTCAGCAAGTGGATGAATTAATTCCCCTCTATCCTCTCTTCATTCCATTTTCCACCTTCCAAAGTATCAGTGGACTTCAGAAAAATCCTTGTTTCACACAGTGGGAGGCTCCAATCTTGCTAATAATTTCCCTTTTGTCATCAGGTAGATGATAGCAGCAGAGCAGGGGCTGATCTTTTGTGGGAAGACAAGTAGCCCTGACATTTGCCTACAGTCTGGTTACTTTCAGAGCAGCAGTATGGCACATTCTTTGGTCTTCACTGAACTGATAATTTGCTTTCAAAGGACTGAGGAAATCTGCTAGTTAGAAATACAGAGAACTTTTGTGTTTGACCTAACAACTGCAAATTCTTCTTCACAGTAACAAGAAACTTAGCCTCTCAGTGCTAGCAAAGATTTTGCTTGCCAGACTATCCTAGGGAGCAATTATGTGTCAGGTGGGAAAACACATTGCTTGTTTGCTTCTTAAAATGAAACCTTGCAGGGCTAAAAGAGGCTCCAAGTGTGCCAAGTGTCCTCTCAAACATAAATGACAAATATGGGGAGCCATCTGAAAGAACTCAATTAACTCCTTCAGATAAATATTCTAATTAAAGACATATGTTTAAATGTCCAATGTGCTCAGACACACCCTAGAATTAGTTTAATGTGAATACACTTTTAAATAAACCTGACGTGGTATGCAAAAAATGGTTTTCTGATTTTCTGTATGCAACAGCACGTTCACATACCAATTTATCCATTAGAACTCATTGAATGTGGCACAAAAATTTGGATAAACCGCTTCATCACTTAAATCTAGCCTTTTGAACCCTCACAAAGTTTAAAGAAAGGAACTAGTCACAAAACTGGAGACAAAAATAGAAAATCTATACGCAACACAGCTCCTGTAGCTTTCACTTAATATTTCACTTGGTTTTTTTGTCATGGAACCACCCAGACAGTGATACAAAGAGAAGGAAGAAACAAATTCTCAGTTTTCACTACATTTGAATTTGACATCCAAGTGCATGCTATTCTGCACCAGGACTGCCATGGTTTAATATATTTTTTAATGAACTGGAAAAAGGGATGAGCATAGAATAAAATTTGCAGGTGACACAAAATTATTCAGGTTAATCAAATCCAGAATGGGTAATAAGAAACTTCAGAAGAAAATAAACAAGTTAGGTGAAAGATCAACCTGATGGCAGGTTAAATTCAGTGTTGATATATGCAAATTAATGCACTTTAAAAGGATTTTAAAATCTACTTTTACACCTTAGTGAGTTCTAAATAAACTGTATCACAGGATTAGAAAAATTGTATCACAGGACTTAGAAAAATTGTCAAGAGTGCAGTTGAGTACTCCACTTGGCGTGCAGCTATAGTAGAAAGTTTTGGTACAGGAAGGAGTAATGATACAAAAAATTCTTTAGAGTCATTAAATCAGTTAACCTCTGCATTTCAAACACCACATACAATCCTGACCACCAACTGCAAACAAGTTTTTCAAAATTAGAAGCAGCTCAGCTTAATCTGGTGAATGACAGAGGATAAGGAAAAAGATTGAAACAATTGGCATCACTAGGTTCAGAGAAGTGCTACATGATAGATAAGATAGAAAGCTACCAAAGTAATGTCTTGATAGGGATAGCTGAAATCTTCTAATGTGTGATAAGAATACTCAGTGAAATTTAAACCAGAAGACATGCCTCTCACACAATGTGGGGCTTATTGCTATGGATGGACATTCATATGAACGCAGAGGTCTTAAACCCTGGAGGTAAATTTTAAAGTTTAGTTTCTGATTTGATTTGCAAAGACAGTTCTACAGGAATTCCTTCTGCCTATTATATACAGACTTAGAATCTTCATTTTCCTCGAAGTATTTATTCAGGATGATAATTCCTCATGGAGAACATTTGTAGTAAGATGAATAAGAGAAAACCTGAGAGATAGAGTGATAAAGAGGATAAGAACTGTTGAGTAAATCAAACCTAAATTCAGATAATGCACTTTTAATATAGGTCGGCCATGCTTTAATTAAGACTAAATTTAGTTGAATTAGTAGACTGCAAACGACCGATGCAGATTGATGAAGAGCTGTCCTTGAAGTAATTTGAAAGCATACTAGTACTTTTGAAAAATACTTGTAGTACTCCTGTAGGGCAAGACTTTGCTGGTTTGCTTAAGGCTGGTTGCCATTGAAATTGAATACACCACAGCAATTAACTATAAACAGTGCTTTATAACCAGTGAAGAAGTCATATACTGTACAGGGTGGTGAACATGAGGCTTAATAAATAGAAATTCCAAGGGATTTTCACAGGTTTAGCAGAGTGATGACATGTGTTAGCATCTAGCTCATCACAGACTGGAATATGATTTTACACTGTCATGTCACATTGGCCCATGATAACCGGAAGTCGTTTATTTCCAAAGAAAGTAGTAAATAGATATGACAAGCTGTGTTGACTCATGGTGAGGTTATGGTAGTATTTACTCATAATGTGATGTATATAACCTGTGCCATTTGTTATATTTTTCAGTAGAAACTCAGAGCACTTCTAAGGTTAAAAAAAACAGTCCAGCTTTTTTTTATTTTTTGGCATCTCTTCTTTTTGGTTGGTAATATAATGAGAATTTCCATCACTTGTGTAGAGCTTACCTGAAAAAATATATACAAATTCTCAAATCCAGAATTAATGTATCTTCAGAGTACAATAAACAGACTGCTTTGTAATTATACGCTTCCTCATAAGGCAGGTCCTTTTTTGCAGAAGTATTTGTCTGCCTGCCTATCTATCTATCTATCTATCATTCTATCATTCTATCTGTCTATTAAACTAAGAATGCGTAGTTCTCGTTTTATTTTCATTTTCCTCAAAATCTATAAATAATTAAACTTCAAATAAAAAGATGAAGTTAGCCTTTCTGCTGTACTACAAGCTTTTTTTTTCCTTTACAGTTTGTTTAACAGAATGGTAATCCTGTGCCCCTGCTAAGATACAATGCTAGAAATTATCATTTAAGAGTTCTCTTCATTTTAGTCCTTTTGCAAGATAGATGCACTGGATTTATACAACACAATTTAAAGGGCTTTTCATCAGGCTTCATTCTTGATTTCCACAGTAAATTCCACAAGCTATAGTAGTTTAATGCAGAAGCGTAGATGTCTATAAAAAGCTGGAGGGAATGGTGTACNGTACAGCAGTCCAAATTAACCCACCAAAATAAAAAGTATTTTCCCACTAGCATGTAGTCTATGCACTAAAATCTATGCACAAAATAGACTCTATAGGGAGGTTCTTCATCTTTGTGTAAGTTTAGGCACCCAGTGTACCTTGAGGGAAGCCGATCTTCCTGTATATGAAGAGAGTGAAGGGACCAGTTCCAAGCAGAAGCACAATTCAGCTGCTCTCAGACACTCTCTGGAGAAGCCTTTCTTTCTTCATAGATTATACAGGAAGCTTGTGGAGACTCACTAGAACAATACTCTTTGTTTACTGTCAAATATCAGGAGAAACAAATATTTCCCTGTCACTTGCCACATACGTACTATTGACTCTCCCAATGTGACAAATTATCTAAAACCAAAATTGTGAAAACTGCATATAAAAGTGGAATAAGACACAAAATGATGCTCAGACTCTGTTTGTGGTTACATTACTGTAAATGCAGATACCCTTCAAGATAATTTAGCTTAGTTTATAAAATAATTATCCTAAATTACATGAAATGAAAGTTGGGTTTTATTTATAGTAACTAAGAATTGCTCTAAGTGTAGTTGCCCGAGGCAAATAGAATTTGTTGTCCAATAGATCTGATAGGATTTGCAACCCTTGAAAATGTCTTTGATTTTTTAAAGCAGAAACAGCTTTCTTATAGGGATTCGTTTGGTGCCATAAAGAACCTAAGGAATGTCTGGAAAATGCAGCCCTTCCAAACTTTATTAGTCTCCTCAACCTACTATAGATTTACTTCAGCATAAGCAATATGCTCTTTTCTCATCTTCATTGTTTCTGCTCAGTAGTGTTGGGGAAAAAAAAACCAAACATTATCTGTGCTGCACCAGTTGGTAATTTCACTCACAGTAGATAGGAATGCAGTATTAAAGTATGTTTGAAACCTCACTGTTTTAACACTGACTTTTCTGGCACACAGGATGAGTCTTTAATGTGCAGCAGTGATACAGACTTAGTTCAGAGCACAGCACTCCAACTTAATTTACCAAATTAGGTACATTTCTTTTTTCTCAATTTATAACATTACCACCTAAGTATAAGACTATTTTACATGGCATGGTCCATCACTTCTGGCCTAACATAGTGCCTGCCTTTTAAAATGCCTTCTAAACCCACTTAACATTCATCTTCTCACAATTTTTTTTTGTCTCTTGAAACATCACCAGAGCTAAAGTACAGATGTGCTTAGGCACAGTTGCCTTGAATTAAAGGTAGGTGCCATTTTAGGTAGTCCCAAGGTCATGAATAGCAAAATACAAAAATTTCAGTTCCTTACTGTTGGTCAAAACCTTAATATGTTCCATGACTCTCCACTAGATTCAACCTATAAAATGAGAAAAGCTTAATAAATCTCTCTGTAATAAGTATTACACATCATGACAAGGAAAACTTAGATCAGACTTCTCCTTTGAAGTTTTAATGGACATTCCAGTTTCATGATAGCAACTCACCTATGCTTGTAATAAGTTTGCAAAGCCTGGAGGAGCTCCAGTCATCTTGGACTATAGCTCTGGACAGCAAAGAACTCAGACAACTGCAAGCTTCAAAGGGCTTATTCAAATATTCCAGCTCTGGTTTGACCAGGCATTGCAGGCAAACCTTTAAATACACTTCTCTGTATCAAAGAGTATTTCGAGCCTGAGCTGTTCTTAATAATTCTGTCTTGTAATAAAATTGCAAAGCCTTCCAGTCTGAAAAGGATTAATCAGATACACCTCTTTGCTCCACCCTTGTGCAGGACAGAGTCAAAAACAACCAACCAACCAAAAAAACAAACTAAAAAAAAAAGAGAGAAAACACAGCAGAGCAAAGAGAAATGAAAACTGGCCCTTCAGTTTGCATGTTTCTCACTGCCGTGTTTGACTGCATCAGGTCCCAGCTGGGAAGTCAGCCATACCAAAGGTAAAAAAATATAGACATGGAGTATGACAACAGCAAATAGGAAAAAGGTTGCTGTAAGAAACATGTTCCCTTCTGTGCACTTACTGTGTCTCTTAGAGGGTAATGTTTCAATTTATCCTGCATATTCTGTGACAAGGGAGAAAGCATTCGGCCGCCAGATGCTAGCAATGAGACAGAGAGCTGACATTTCAGGCTGATGCAGAAGGACATCAGGACAATGTGTAGAAATATAAGTTACCTGCTGTTTTTTAGAGGTATAGGCAAAGGCATTTAATGCATCTCCAGCTATAATGTACTTCTAACACAAATCCAAATAATGCTGAATGAGGGTAGTATAGCATGTTATCAGGCAAAGACTGGATGAAATGGTTGTTTTTTTCTGTGCAGAACATTCTTCTAAATTTATTTTTTAAAAATAAATTAAAAAAAACCCCAAAGTAATCTACCAATTTAAAGTATAATAAGTGATACTTGGAAAGAGTTTTTAAAATGCATCTCTCTCTGTCCCTTTGAGATGAGAGCAAATGAGCAAACACTGCAGTGATTGCATAGAAACTGAGTCCATTTTTTTACTGTGACCTGAATCTTGCAAAGCTTCATGCATATATTTATTTTCCTGCATTGCAACACTCTTAATTTCAGCAGGACTGGCAACCATGTGTACAGACCATCAATTATATAAATCTGTCTGATAATGAGCATCTAAAGATTCAGAACTGAATTAATTCTGTCTTTGCATAGGAAGGATGAAGCAGAAATAATGGTATGTTTGTCTAGGCATTGTGTGCTATAACCACAGTGTTATGTACCCTGTAGACATCAGTCTCTGGTGACTACAATTGCTTTAAAAGGCAGGGAAAGTCATCAGACTTCTGTAAGATTAAAAGAAGAGAATGTGGCCCTGTACATTTTTTTTTTAATCAATTATGTAATAAGGATGTAGTTTATCAACAGAAAACATGAGGCAGTCATTTTTGAAAGGCTGTTCTTCCTGAGAAGACACAGGAACTTGCCCTTATCTAGGCACAGGTCTCCTTCTCTTATCCCGTGAGTCAAAGATAACTTTGATTTCCTCAGTGAGCCTTCTTTCTGGGTGAACATGGCACCACATTATCTTGGCATATATTTTTCATTCCCAGTTTAGCAGTTATAAACACCTTTCAACATCAAATAAAAGCAGCAGGGTAATCCAGATGAAGGAAGATTCTTCAACCCTAACAGCGTGACTCAGATTTATATGCCTGTTTCAAATTTCTATTCCTCATTTGAAGACTTGAAACATTTCACAAGTTCCATATAATGTGCTACTTGATTGGTCTTTCCAAGGATACAGTGTGCTGCAGCACATTGTTCGGGAGCTCTACAGGTATGCATCTCCACCACTTCCGGTATTCATTGAAAGAGTATATCATGGGCTTCTCCTGTCCTCAACAGTCTGGAAGTTTCATAATATAAGGTTGTCTTCCAAGATGTCAAGCTGCTTCTGAATTATTTCTGTGTTTTCAGTTAAAACAGTATCACATAAATCAATTACATCCTCTATTCTCTGTCAGGAGCCTACAATCTTGAAGTACAGCCTTCAGATGGAATCCATAATGTTACTGGGTTTCACTGTAGGAGAGCAATGATCAGTCTGGGATTTACTTGTTACTGTCCTGTGTAAAACCTTTGCTAATAAATTATTACCAATGCGTATGAACCTTTGAAGTGAGTTTTCACTTCACCTTGACAGAGACTTTGCCACTTAGCACTGTTAACCAGTTACTATTACTGTTCTGATGCAGCTTCCAAATTGAAGGAGGAACAAGTGAGATGGTCAAAGCTTAAATGCACCTTACAAGCCAAGGGACAGAGACAGAGGCCCTATGAGGTTTATTGCATCCTTTTCTCAGGTCTTGATTTAGAAAGATAGCTCTAGCTTGTCTTCTAAGCCTATACTTGAATCTCTGAAGACAGTGCTTAAAACTGATGTGTTAGAGGGATGGTACCACATCTTCTACAATCAGGTATAGGTAGTTCACCTAAGGTCACAGAAGTCAGAAGTAGCAGAGCGAAGCACTAATCCCATGTCTTCTGAAGTATTAGTGTCTCACTAAAGAACCATCAATCTTTTTTCTTCCCTCTATGGAACATTTTTTTTTTTGTTATTTTCTTCATTATCTTACTGCAACTGTTGACCTGGAATTCCACCTAATGTATTACTGTAACCATATTCCCAGTTAGTGATCGATCCTGTGAATCTCACTTGTTAACATTACTTGAGTTCTGCTTTCCCAGATTTCAGCTTTATATGGGGTAAAGTATATATAAATCAGCATCACTGACTAATTTCTTACTGCCACAAAGTTTCTTTAAAGATTTTACAGAGACCCATGATTTATAAATGATTTCATATGTCCTCAAGTATTAATGTTTATAGCTGGTAGTTAGAACAACATTTATTAAAATCTTTTTGAAACATCATCCATATGTGCTCCCACATGTTAAAGCACACCTACAACAGTTTAAAGTAATTTCTATTAATCACACAACATTAGTAAAATATTTATAAATGTACCTTAATTTAAAATGTCACCATTTTATTCTCCTTAGTCAATAATCGGTGACAAATTACTGGTGGAGAATGATGTTGCATTAGAATAATACACAATTTTGGAGGCTTCAAAGCTTCAATGCATAGCTATTTCTCATATTGACCTTATATGCAATTTTGCTACTTTTCCCCCTTTTCAGATTCATAATGTATTTCCTGTTGTCTCTTTCAATGCCCTCAAATCCTGAGGGGGGCACACTCATAATTACATGCATTAACTCTATTATATTGTGGTCTTGTTTGATTTTGCACCCACAGAATGAGTAGCTGCTGTGCTCTTAAATGCCAGCTACACTTTAACTGTAAAGGCACCTACTATTTTATTGGAACTATTCTTGCTTTATTACTGTAAACAACTTTGATCATAATGATGCCATTTGAAAGAGCTGATCAAGCTGAGAAAAATGACACCACAGCCATAAAGTCACACTAAATTTTGCTATTAACATTTTATAGTGCATATAAGGAAAGTGTTCCAACTTGCAACTGCAGACAAAAGAGAAAATTAATTTTACACAGAAATGTAGACTTAAGCATTAGCAATATACTGGTACAATCATTTGCACCATATCCTTAAAAACAACAGATGACCCTCTTTGTAAATAAGAAAGCCTGCTGGTTGTCATATTTCAGATGAATCTGTTCTCTCTGTGTGGCAAACATGGGGATATATTACAGCCCTTATCCCTGAAACAAAGATAGAATTATTGTGTTAGGAAGAAAATGTAGAAATGTCATATAAAACAATTTGAAAAGTTATTAGGAAGAAAACATGGTTCAGACTAGATCTCTAAATAGAAAGGAAAGCCTTAGCTGAAGGCTAAATTGCTTTTTCCAGTAGAACTGATCCTCTGACCCTAGGATAAGTTTGCTTTCTGAGCTATATGCAAAGCATGTATTTTGGTGACAATTGCTGAAGTAGTACCCTCCTTTGGGCAGAATTTTAAAATAAAATAGACCGCTATTTGCACTGAGAAATTTTTATAGAAGTAGTTTAGTTTGGGCTGTAAGATAAAACAAAGTGATTTTGGTACAACATAACTTGTAAATTCACCAAAGAATAGCGAGTGACAGATCCAACAGTGAAGTAACTACTAGCTCTGTTGCAATATAGAGGAAAATGCTTGTAACAGAGTGAAATGACAATACATGGTAGTTGGTAAGAAATATATGCAACTATTTTAATGTACATTAATGAAGTTACACATGCAGGGCTGGAACCTATCCTTCATTATGGTAATTTTCCTTTTCTCTAATAGCACAAAAGTCCTCAAACAGCAGTAAGTGAGAAGTCTTTCCATGAGAGTATCTTAGTACTACTTCAGTAGAAGAAAATGGCAGGGAAAAAAGTGACATTACAGAAACACTCCTGATTCTTTGTGGTTTCCAACTTCTTTTTGGCATAAAATCTCCTAATTACAACCTCTGGCATAGTCTCCTTGTCTTGCTGACTTCTGAGTCAGCTTCTGACTTGGAAGCAATGTGCATGTATATATTAATATAAGAATATTAAAATGGTTTCATCTGAAAGGAAGGTTAAAACTAAGAGCATTGATGTTCTCATCAGCATCAGGCTTCTTTACAAGGCTACAAAAGCGGTGTCAGATCATAAATTATAGAATCAACCAGGCTGGAAGAGACCTCTAAGATCATCCAGTCCAACCTATCACCCAACCCTATCTAATCAACTAGACCATGGCACTAAGTGCCCCATCCAGTCTTTTCTTGAACACCTGCAGGGATGGTGACTCCACCACCTCCCTGGGCAGCCCATTCCAATGGCAAATCACTCTCTCTGGGAAGAACTTCTTCCTAACATCCAGCCTATACCTCCCCTGGCACAACTTGAGACTGTGTCCCCTTGTTCTGTTGCTAGTTGCCTGGCAGAAGAGACCAACCCCCACCTGCCTACAACCTCCCTTCAGGTAGTTGTTGATAGCAATAAGGTCACCCCTGCGCCTTCAGGCTGCACACCCCCCCAGCTCCCTCAGCCTCTCCTCACAGGGCTGTGTTCCAGGGCCCTCACCAGCTTCATCACCCTTCTCTGGACACATTCCAGTACCTCAACATCCCTCTTGAATGGAGGAGCCCAGAACTGGTCACAGTACTCAAGGTGTGGCCTGACCAGTGCTGAGTACAGGGGAAGAATAACCTCCCTNATCCCCTCGTCCAGATCATCAGTAAAGATATTGAACAGGACAGGGCCCAGCACTGATCCCTGGGGAACACCACTAGTGACTGGCTGCCAACTGGATGTGCACCATTCACCACCACTCTGTGAGCCTGGCCCTCCAGCCAGTTCTTGACCCACATCAGAGTGAATCTGTCCAAGTCATCAGCTGCCAGCTTTGCCAGGAGCTTGTTGTGGCAGACAGTGTCAAAGGCCTTGCTGAAGTCCAGGTACATCCACAGCCTTCCTCACATTCACTGGGTGGGTAACCTTATCATAAAAGGAGATCAGGTTGGTCAGGCAAGACCTGCCCTTCCTTAACCCATGCTGGCTAAGTTTCCGTCCTGGGAGGTACAGTGCTGCCTGTGGTACAAAACAAAGCTGCTTTGTCTTGAGAGGTGCAAGCAAGAAGTGAGGATCCTTATAATAAGAAGCATTGTGCTTGCTAAGCTCTTTAAGGAGTGCAGCAGGCTTTTCTCTGAAGCTAATGCATAAGATGCAGTCCCTGCTGAAACTATTACCTCATCTTGCCTCCTTCAGGATATGTTTCTCCTAAGGGCTATTTCCATATCAGCCCTTCACAATTCTTTTTTGCGTAAGATCAGGAGAAACTTATTCCAAATGATTGAGTAGGGAGATTGCAAGGCAACTGCACTTCACTCTCATGAGATGCTGGTCAGATACTTAATTGTTGCTTCCTGTCAGTTTACACAATGTATTAGGTCATCCAGTCCTTTACATTTCTACTCCCCACTTCACCCCCACCCTCAGTCTTCCACTCATGTTTCTCTTTCAAGTATTTTTCAGGGAAATAGCAAGGCTCTTCCTTTAAGACCTACTTTTTGGACCATTCTATTTTTAGATATTTTGTAATTGTATGGATTGTTTGCATAATAATGTGGGAAGTTCTGCAAAAGTCCACTGTTTTAAGAATATATTTTGGTTTTACTGCTAAGGCCTGGTAAAAGGAAAAGTGACATTTTCAACATATATTTGGTAAATTAACAAGCTTCATAAATGAAAAAATCTCTGAGCATCAGCTGCTGAAATACAATAACTCTCTGACCTGAACCTATTAAATGAGTAGGTCTGTTGTACATAGTTTAAACTGGTGCTATAAATTAAAAATAGCTGATGTACGAAGAATGCAAGATGTCTTTGGTAAAAGTAGGACTTCTTTCCACTGAGATTCATCCCAATAACACTGGCTCCTCTGCAATTTTGTAACTTTCCTTCTTCTTAGTAAGCAATTTTCTGGAATTGTGCAATTAGTAATTCAGCAGTTTGGTTCTTCGTGATTATAATATAGATGGATGGCTACTATGATGTCACTGATGCTGTATCTCATGTCACATACACGTAATACAAGTACACATATATGTATATTCTGTTATACTTTCTGCTCTTTCTGAAGAGTTCCATTTACTTCATATAGTTTTGCCTGTTTACTAAATCATAAATTAGCATCTCTGTGTAGATCTTTAAGTACTTGAATAAGTCTCTTTTCTAACAGTCATAAAGTCACAGAATAGCAGAATTACTGAGGTTGGAATAGACCTCTGAGATTATCAATTCCAGTATATAAGCTACCATTACCACATTGACTAGACCATGTCACTAAGTGCCACATCCAATCTTTCCTTAAATGCCTCCAGAGGTGGTGACTCCACCACCTCCCTGGGCAGTCCATTCCAGTGTCTAATTACCCTGTCCATGAGAAAGTGCTTCCTAACATCCAACCTAAACCTCCCCTGGTGAAGCTTCAGCCCATACCCTCTCATCTTGTCACAAGTTGCCTGGGACAAGAGCCCAATCTCCATCTTACAACTTCCTTTCAGGTAGTTGTACAGTGTGATAAGATCCCACCTGAGTCTCCTCTTCTCCAAGCTAAACAACCCCAGTTCCCTCAGGCTTTCCTCATGAGACTTTCCCTCCAGCCCCTTCACCAGCCTTCTATTTTATTGGTGGATAGAACGTTGACCTAAACCAAACCAAACTAAACTCTAAGCAGTCCTCTAAAAAGCTATGGTAATAAGTGCACCAGTGCATATGGAGAGGCCACCTGATTTCTTACTGACAAATTTATTTCTGTAACAGGTTTTTGTTTATTCTTTGGGGCAAAAAAGCTGCATTTCCCTCTTGCCTTGAGCTACATTCTTAGTAACTGCTAGACAGGAAATATAATATCCAATATACTATTATTTCTCACTTCATTATACTAATACAGTTCCACATACAATGAGGCAGAAATAATGAAGAAAATATGCTGTAGCAATGAGTCTTTATGTGACAACTTTTTAATATAGTCCTATACAGTGCATTTTCAGGTCCCTTACAGGATCATAGAATCAACCAGATTGGAAGAGACCTCCAAGATCATCCAGTCCAACCTATCACTCAACCCTATCCAATCAACTAGACCATGGCACTAAGTGCCTCATCCAGGCTTTTCTTGAACACCTCCAGGGACAGTGACTCCACCACCTCCCTGGGCAGCCCATTCCAATGGCAAATCACTCTCTCTGGGAAGAACTTCCTCCTAATATCCAGCCTATACCTCCCCTGGCACAACTTGAGACTGTGTCCCCTTGTTCTGTTGCTGGTTGTCTGGGAGAAGAGACCAACCCCCACCTGGCTACGACCTCCCTTCAGGTAGTTGTAGACAGCAATGAGGTCACCCCTGAGCCTCCTCTTCAGGCTGCACACACCCCCAGCTCCCTCAGCCTCTTCTCACAGGGCTGTGTTCCAGGCCTCTCACCCGCTTCATCACCCTTCTCTGGACATGGAATGAGGAGAATCTGAATGAAGGAGCCCAGAACTGGTCACAGTACTCAAGGTGTGGCCTGACCAGTGCTGAGTACAGGGGAAGAATAACCTCCCTTGTCCTACTGGCCACACTGTTCCTGATACAGGCCAGGATGCCATTGGCCCTCTTGGCCACCTGGGCACACTACGGGCTCATCTTCAACTACTATCTACCACTAGCCCCAGCTCTCTTTCTGCCTGGCTGCTCTCCAGCCACTCTGTCCCCAGCCTGTAGCACTGCTTGGGGTTGTTGTGGCCAAAGTGTAGAACCCTGCACTTGGCCTTGTTAAATCTCATCCCACCGGCCACTGCCCACCCATCCAGCCTGTCAGGATCTCTCTGCAGGGCCCTCCTACCATCCAACAGATCAACACCTGCTCCTAGCTTGGTGTCATCTGCAAATTACTGATGCTGGACTCAATCCCCTTGTCCAGATCATCAGTAAAGATATTGACCCTGACAACTGTCACAGGAGAGCTCTAAGAGCTGCTGATGATCAGAGGGCAGACTGTCTTTCAAGAAAAATCTTAGCCAATGCCAATGCTAACAAAATCAGTAGCTGTGGTAAGCAATGTCCTAAACTTATGGGGGCCTCATCTGAATTATGAACTACCAATTGTAAGCGTTAAAAACACTGTTGTGAAACTACACTGGAATGGCATTCACGTAACGCATTCTTGCTGTAAAAGCAGTCTCAATATCAGCACCATTTGTACCCCATAACAAAGAACTATGACTCTCTGGGCCCTCCTGTCCAGGCCATGCTTTATCCAGGAGACAGTGTGCTTATCCAAGCCATGAGTAGCCAAATTGTCTACAAGAATTCTGTGGGGAACAGTATCAAAGGCTTTTCAAAAGTCTAGGAATACAACATCGGTAGCCTTTCCCTCAACCAGTAGCTGGGTGATCTTGTCATAGAAGGAGATCAGGTTGGTCAGGCAGGACTTTCCCCTTATAAATCCACGGTGACTTAGCCTGATCCTCTGATTGTTGTCTATATGGCCTGTCTATAGTTTCCCAGATCTTCCTTTCTGCCCTTCTTGTAGATAGGTGTTAGATTTGCTGAGCTTTCAAGGCATCTGCGAGGCTTCTAGACTGCATGAGTGTATTTTCCCAAACATTCTGTCTCCTTGCCTTTTCCTCTAATAAATCCTTTTTCAAGGTCTGAATTCTTTTCTCATAGATTTCAAATTCAACCTGTGCTTGCGTCACCACTGGACCAAACACAACAGCATAATATTCTGCTGTGGACTCACAAATCACAGAGTCAGAATTCTCAGCTAATTGCTCTATGATTTTTTCCTGAATTTTTTGCAATTTTACTGCACTCCCAAACTATACACAAAACTAGTTTAGGTTTATTTACAGATTCTAATTCTATTGGGAATTCCTCAGGAGAATGTTATGGACAAAAGTAGAGATTTAGGAAGTCAGGACATTCAAAAGGCTAAGCTAAAAACACAGCTTTACCCCACTATCAATCAGGCTGAGGAGATTTAAGGGAACAGCAGACTTGACTTACAGAGGTGAGATGGGTTGGACAGTGATCCCTTGCTGGATTTCTCTGCTGCTCGGCTCATCCTCCTGGTGCTGTAAGCAATATGCAAGAGTCCGAATCCATGCAGCAGAAGCCCAAGGCAAGTGACAAAGCTGCCAAACTCGGAAATGTCTCAAGACATGGCTTCCATAGGACAGGGATGTGTGGAAGTGACGTTGCCTCAGCAGCGGCAGGGGAGAGCCAAACTGCTGAAGTCCCCCAGTCCGGAAGACAGCCATGAAGTTGGCTGCTGATATGGTCCGAGAGTAACCAGGTCTGGGTGCCACCAGCAGCTCTCTCAAGGGACCTCAGGAATTGCCAAGCTTGCAAGTTTGCGCAGAATGGTGCAAAAGTGGGGAGAACCTTCTAAAAGCAGGGATGGTGTAAAACAGAGATCCGTGTAAAAAAGATAGGAGCCATCCAAAAGCAGGAATGGTCCAAAATGGGAATTTGGTCATGGCAGGAACCTGTCCTGTTGGGAGCTCTGTCAGGGCAAGGACTCTATCAAGGCAGGAACCCTTACGCTTTCTCCCTTGCTCTATTTATCCTTTTCTAGACAAAGTGTCTACTTGCCATTTTACACTGGGCACAAAACCCCAGCCAACCACCAGCCCGACTCCAGCACGGGCTTCCACACAGGTCAGCACACATGCAGAAAGGAGCACACATGCAGAAAGGTGCCTTTTGATGTTCCCCCTTCAAGCCTGCAGAGTGGGGAAGGGGAAAGCAGTTTTCACACCTTCAAACCCTCGACGGGGTTGGGGGGGGGGGGGGGGGGGGGGGGGNGGGAGGTGTGGGAGAAAAAAGAAATTTGGAGTATCTCTGGAACAAAATGTATCATTAAAATACATACACACAGTGCACACAAAGAAGTTATATATAAGGAAAACAATTTTATGTATGAAAAACTTACTCCAAATTTTCAAAACTCTAAACAAACTTAAAGCTTTAAAACATTCTGTAGGTTTTAAAACATAAAAGCTATTCTAACATTAGAAGGAATCATTGTGTCTGCTTTCCATAAACTTGATTTAAATACATTTATGTAATTCTTGGGTGGAAAATAGTATTATAATTGTCTGGTTTAAGGATTTTTATGTAGCAGAATGAAACAATTGCATGTTTTAAGGTTGTTTTTTTCACTGAGCTTAAGAATTTACTCCCTGAAATTAATCTACCTTGTTTTATTTTCTGCACCGTTGACTCCTTTCTCCAGAAACAGTCTTTGAAACATTGTTAATCTTTTGCTTTTGACATTGTCAGATGGCAGCACTCTAAGAATTAGTAATGAAATTATGCGTCCTGACAACTAAATATACTAAACAATAACACTTTAGGTTGCATTTGGTGATTACTTGAACCTAGGGGATCTTATCAGCATTATCTGTAGCTAAACAAGCGTGTAGAAGATAGTCAGGCACATTTGTGACTTGGTTGGCAAGTCACAAGTGTGTGAAAGGGGTATTCCAGAATAATTGTACCAGTTCTGCATTATATATCTGCATGCTGTTTTGCCTGGTTTAAAGCTGAAATTACATTTTCATTTGACACAATCTTTGTTGCAGAATTTCATGTAGTAAAATAATATAGTAAAATTTGATAGTAAGTAACAGTAATAGTAAAACTATATAGTAATAGTCAGTAGTAAACAGTAGTAGTAGACAAAAGAAAGTGATAGTGGAAAAACCTAGATGGTAATAGTAAAATAGTAAAACTCAATAGAAATAGTAAAATTTGATCATGAGATGCAGTGAATGCATTAAAAACAGTGTAAATGGATGGCAGAGAATAAACCATAAAATGCAATTAGATGCAGAAGCATCTTGATGGCCTCTGTGTTTGATATACTGCACAGCAGGAAAAACTGACAGGCTTTGCTTGACTTTCTTATGGCCAAAACTCCTCCAGAAAGTAACCTGGAATATCTCACTAATTTTCTAGGACAGGTAAGTTGATATTCTTTTATTGGAGAATCTAAGACAGGTTGCTATTAGACTACTACAATGGAAGAGTGGAATACTCTTTCCTTAGGACTTTGCATCAGGATGCAATTCCCACTTGTTGAGAAAGTGGAAAAGAATAAATATCTGTCAAGTGAATTATCAAAACAAACAAAATGAAAACCAAAATAGATTTAATACTTCAGTAGAATCACATGCTCTTTTCACTATTGGTGAAACTCACCAAAGGCTTTGAAAACTTTGAAAGATAAAATGCTATCATGTTAGCGCTAGATAGTTCTGTGCAAGCCATTTGTGCATGTAAAAATCTGTCCCCTCTGAAAGATGAAACTTTATCCTGTCCTGCCTATATTACAAATAAGTAAATATTCAGTAATTGCCATGCAGCAAGGAGGTCACAGAACAGGCAGAACTATCCCTTTTGGTATAGAGGTAGCTTTCCTAGGCTCATGGCAAATGCATATGACAGTTTGGGGAATGTACACAGGAGATACCATAGTGGATCATGTCAGCAGCCAATGCCCTGTCTCTACAGTAAGTGGCCAGGACCAGCTGCTTCAGTGGAAGAAAACCCATAATGGACAATTATTGAATAATTTGCTCATATGGGGAAGTTTCTTCCTAATCCCAGACAGTTAATGATTGGTTTATGCCCTGAAGCATGAGGGTTCATACATCTCCACCCCCAACCATTTTTATCCTATCTAAGGTATCCCTGGGCGCTCTCATTATCCAAATAAGTGTATAATCCTTTTTGAATCCTACTAAGCTCTTGGGCATAATGATAGCTTGTTGCAGTGAGTTCAACAGGCTAATTATGCATTGTGTAAAAAAATATTTCTTTTTATCAGTTTTAAATTTGTTTCTTTTCAGTTTAATGGATGTCACTTTGTTCTTACATTATGAGGAAGAGTAAATAGGAGCACTCAGTTGACCTTCTCCATACCATTAATTATTTTATATCTCTCTATCATGTTCCCACTTATTAATTTCCTCTTCCAACTGAATAGTTCTCATCTTTAAAATCTCTCTTAATATGGGAGCTTCTCCTTGTCTCTATTCCCTTCTGTTGCCTAACTTTGAGCTCTTTCTATTTGCCCTATGCTATGGCCTGACCAGAAATGAATACTGTATTCAGGGAAAGTGTGCCAACAATGTATATAATTGCACAATTACAATATTGTCATTGTTTTCCATCCCTTGCTTTATACATTCTCACGTTTTGTTTGCTTTTTTAACCTCCATTGCTCATTGATCAGATGTTTAATTGAGCTGCCCACAGTGACCCCCAGGTCTCTTTCCCAAGTTGTTACAGTTAATTTAGAACCCAGCAATGTGCATGAGCAATTCAATCTGTTCCTTCCAATATGTATTTTCATATTTTTCAATGCTGAATGTGGGTGTCATTGGACAGGCTTAGTAGGTCTCATTGAACATCTTTGCAGTGTTCTGTAGTGCTGACTAACCTAAATAATTTTTTGCTATCTGGAAAGTTTTAATCACCCTTTTGAACACTCTTTTCCAAATGACTGAACTTATTTGACAGTACCAAGCCTAGGACAATGATTCTGGCATGCTACATGGAGTCTGTGGCTGGATGTAAGACTAATTTTGATTAAGTATCTGACTAAGATATAGGGATTAGAGTAACTAGAATTTCCTGAAGTTATACCTTAGATTAACTCTGGTTGCCTAATGAGTCCCCATTTGGACACACATCACAACCACAGTGAATTTCCACATAATACATCATATTATTTTTGTGCAGGCAGAACCACATAATGGGATCTTATGATCTTTACAAACAGACACAAGTTTGCTACAGACTTCAAATAATATTCTGCATTTCATACTGCAGAAGCCAAAGTAGTAGATGGTCTCTTACCAGTCTGTGTTTTGTCAATATGTGCCCCCTCTCTGCTAACTTGATCAAGGCAGCCACATCCTGCAGGATAGCTGGAAAAAGAGTCTAGGTCTTAATGTCTCTTGTGCAACAGACTCAAAAAAAAATCATTTTATGCACATTTTTTTCAGTATTAATTAATCTGAATAAAACCACCACACATTCAAATTTTCAGAGTGACCCAAACTTAAAAGGAAGTTTACACATGGCAGAAAAATACCTCTCAAACATGATGTTAATTTGAGGGGTCATCATGTCACACTGTTGCTAATAACTCATCTTCATGGGTGCCACATTGATACAAAATCATAGAATGACCCTATACTTGTGGTTGTGCTGGTAGAAGAGCTGAGGGAGACAGTGGCATTTAGCAAAGTGCTTTATACATTTTAAGATATTCCTCCTTCCTATTATCTAATTCCCTCTGGGATTTGAAGCTCTTCTGTACCTTCTGAAAACTGGGGGTTTTACCTTCACCAAGAAACACTTTTTGCCCCTACTTCCCTGAAATATCTAGATGCTGGAAATGTTGTATGTGAAGACCAGTAGTTTCTTTTGAGGATATTATACTCCCACTGTATACACCAGCCTACAGAGTACAGGTATGCCTCATGAGCTTTCTGTTACCTTCATCAGGCCATGGAATTAGCCATCATAAATCTTATTGCTTCACTTTATGGGAATACATTGTCTCTGCTGCTCAACTGAACTCCACTGACCCTGGCACAGAGCTGCACTCAAATGGTAGCCTTCTGTACCATTGCCAAACTAATGGATTGAGTAGATATTGCATCTAACACCTTTAACCATGTCAGACAAATCCAGCCCAAATAATACAAATCAGAGTAAAGACCTGGAAATATAGCTCGTCCATATAAAGCTTGAATCTCAGAAAGTGTAAAGCGACACGTAAGAAAAAAGAAATCCTGTTTTTACAATGTTCATAATTAATTTGAAAAGTTCTAATTAATTAAAAATATCTCAGAATATGAAATTATTACAGGTCTAAATAAAAAATGTCACAGCAGGCTATGAAAATACCTGCATGGAATGACATATGTAAACTGTTCTCCACTATTGTCTACATTTAACAGTCCTACAATGAAATATATTTGCTCACCATAAAAATGTGAAACTTCTTGGTAGTTTTAAATGACAATTTTCATGTCCACTAAAAGAGTCAACCTACTTCTGAATAGTAAGAGATAGGGATCACTGCTGACAATTAGCAAGAAAGCAATATATTTTAAAAAAGTTATCAGTTGCTGATTACTTCTATTTTATTAAATGTATTATGTGAACTAAATGCTGGACATTCTTATAATTGCCATACACATGCATTGCACTGAAGAAGTAAATTCTACAATAGACCTTCTTTCAGATTTTGATATTAAGAGTGTTCTCAAATCAGTGATAGAAATCTTCTGCTACGACAGCTGATCCTAGAAAATAATAAACAACACTAAAAACAGGATTCAAAGAAATCAGTCCTTACAGGACTGAATCTTGAAACAGCTGAAGAGCAGTACAAAGCAAATAAAGTACTTTGCTTTAGTTTAAATGCGGGGGGTGGGGAATATATTATACAGCCTTCTGTATAATTCAATTTAAACTTGTATGTCCAAAAATCACTCAAAAAAGTTATTAACTTCAGTGGAATAGAATAAGCCCTCAGAAACACATCCAAAGGGGTGCTCTTAAAGTACATTACCTGTTCTTTATAACAAAGTTAGCTTAAGAACACTGAATTTTTAAACCAAAATTGATAGTGTCTTTAGCCCTTTTGATAGCATTAGATTTGTACTAGACAAAATTTTCTTGGCAAAGCGATTAGCAGACTACTGCAAGGAAGAACCAAAATCTTACCACGGAAATGTATTTGCTGTCTTTTTACCATTCATAGAATCATAGAATCATAGAATCATAGAATGGTTTAGGTTGGAAGGGACCTCAAGGATCATCCAGCTCCAACCCCCTGCCACAGGCAGGGACACCTCCCACTAGAGCAGCTCGCCCAAGGCCTCATCCAGCCTGACCTTAAACACCTCCAGGGAGGAAGCATCCACAACCTCCCTGGGCAACCCGTTCCAGTGCCTTACCACCCTCACTGTAAAGAACTTCCTCCTAACATCCAGTCTAAATCTCCCCTCTTCCAGCTTAAACCCATTCCCCCTCGTCCTAACATTACTAGACCGTGTAAATAGTCCCTCCCCAGCTTTCCTGTAGGCTCCCTTCAAATACTGGAAGGCCACTATAAGGTCTCCTCGAAGCCTTCTCCTCTCCAGGCTGAAGAGCCCCAACTCTCTCAGCCTGTCCTCATAGCAGAGGTGCTCCAGCCCTCTGATCATCTTCGTGGCTCTCCTTTGGACCCGCTCCAGCAGTTCCATGTCCTTCTTGTATTGGGGGCTCCAGAACTGCACACAGTACTCCAGGTGGGGTCTGACGAGAGCAGAGTAAAGGGGGAGAATCACCTCCCTTGCCCTGCTGGCCACACTTCTCTTGATGCAGCCCAGCACTCGGTTGGCTGTCTGGGCTGCATGTGCACACTGCCGGCTCATGTTGAGCTTCTCGTCGACCCAGACCCCCAGGTCCTTCTCCTCAGGGCTGCTCTCCAGCCATTCATCACCCAGCCTGTATCTGTGCCTGGGATTGCACCGACCCAGGTGCAGGACCTTACACTTGGCCTTGTTAAACGTCATGAGGTTGGCCTGGGCCCACCTCTCCAGCCTGTCCAGGTCCCTCTGGATGGCATCCCTGCCCTCCAGCAAGTCAGCTGTGCCACACAGCTTGGTGTCATCTGCAAACTTGCTGAGGGTGCACTCAATTCCTCTATTCATTCACTGGAAGTTCTCTTTTCAAAAATATTGCCACATGTTATTTTGCTTTTCTCTGCAGAAATTTAAGTAGTCCTTACAATTAGATTTTGTTCTATTCTGTTCTATTCTATTGTTGTCCCAAATTATTATTTCCCTGCTTATCTATTCTTTAACAGTCACATAAGTAGTAGGACTAGTATTCATTTTACCATATTCAAATTAAGTTATGACATAGTGTTCATGCTCCCTGTGCTAGTTTGAAGCTAGCTAGAATTTTTGGTGAGAAGAACTAGATTAGAGGCTGTGAAAGGGAAACCATGGTGATGTCTACTTCACTCATAGGCTTGCCGAGAGGTATAAGAGCAAGAATCCAAACACAGATAAAGCAGTTGATCTCTGTTCGGGCTCTGGGCTGCATTTTTCTCTTTAACCTAACCTGATTAATCCACCTGCTTCCTAACCCCCCTGGCCGACCTTCCATTCTTCCTTGGGCACAAGGCAACATCTTGGGTAAGGTAGAGAGGAATGGGAGAAGGTGGAAGAGTGATTGGGAGCCCCTCCTGGGGACTCAGGTTTCTGGGAGGGCTGTTATGTTTCTGTATTACCTTTTAACTTGTATATTTCTGTATATAGCTGTATATATATTGTAAATACCTGCTTGTATATTGTGCTAAGCTGTAAATATAAGCCTCATTCAATTTCCAGAGCTGGCTGAGTCCAGTCTGCATGATTTACAAAGTGTGGGGTGTGGGTAACACCCAAATCATCACACTCCCACAGTCCTTGGTTGTCTGCTCACACCATCCCTAGGAGTGGAAAGCCTTCTCCAGAACTGGAATTTCCAGTAAAGCTTTTCCCTGGCTCTACCAGAATATGTTCTGGAGATTTATATCCTACAAAAAAGCTCAGTAATCTTGGAAAAGTTAGAGTGTATATTTCTAATCTCCCATACCAACCTATTTCAGTGCTGTAGATCATGGGTAATACTTCCAGTGCTACTCCCTTTTACTCTCTTTCATCATCTAAGTCTGTATCTATCCCCTCAGAAAAAATCAGGGAAAGTGGATTAGCTGGCCATGACCACAGCATAGCACTTGACCCTGGGTCACCTCTGAGATCTGTGTGAGGTCCTCATGCCTGTACAACAGACTTATTCTTGTGCATGCACATTTTTGTTCACAGTACCTGAAACAACGTCAGTCATTTGATGGAACATGGAGCATGGCTCCAGGGCATAGAAAATATGAGGGGTTAAAAGGCTTCTGA
Source organism: Tricholaema leucomelas (assembly GCA_013400475.1). Taxonomy (NCBI): domain Eukaryota; kingdom Metazoa; phylum Chordata; class Aves; order Piciformes; family Lybiidae; genus Tricholaema lacrymosa; species Tricholaema leucomelas. The sequence goes on from WAAF01013548.1 coordinate 423,778, forward strand.
GACAGTTTTAGAGGACTGAAGAGCACCAGGAGGTGAGCTTAGTGCAGTCCTGTACACAGAAGTGGGAGTGGCTCCTTCCATGTGCCTCAAACCACATCCATGTGTGACCTCGAAACACACAAAATTTGTGCAAGTTAAATACTGCACAAGCAGTTAATAGTATAAGAGTGTTTGAGGTTACTTTCTGGCCCTCGACATTGTTACACTGGCTGCACTGTGAAGATGAAACTATAACTAGTTCTGCAAATCACTGCCTACAGGCCTCTGGATGCTGAGTGTTGTTAAAGAATGAGGGTAAGGAAGTTTGTGTGGTTGGGTGCCACAATGCAGAGCTGAGGAGGTGCAGTTTCTGTGATGAATTTATCCTGCTGCAGCTCCCACTTGCATTCATATGCATGCATCTTTTTAGAAATGTGATACCAGATGCTGTTTCCTGGCAACAAGCCCAACACCCCCTTCCTCTTAGGTGTGAATTTTGACAACTCCAATTTACTGGAGCCCTAGTTATGTTATCTTTTATAAATGCTTAGAGACTAAAAAGACCTCTTGCTCTTTCTGCTGTGGACTTAAGTGCCACTTGGGCCAATTTGCAATGCTGTATTACTCCAAAAATATCTTCTTATACAAGTAGCACAATTACTACCACTAAATAGGGAAGGATGGAAACGTTCTGAATTGAACATGGGTAACACAAGTCCTTTTTCACTATGTTGTCACTCAGAGCTGTTGTTATACTTGGCATATGTCACATCAATGTATAATAAATACCCGTGTCAGTCAAATGCATGTTATGTGTAATTGGATGTCAATCTAATGTATTGTATTAAAATCAGTGCCACAATATGTGAACAACTTTATAAACATTACTGAGGAGATTTGAATTTTGAAGTGCTACTTGCACTTCAAGAAGCTGGTTGTAGACATCTTTTACAGACCTTAGGAGCTTAGAATTATTTGAAAAATTAAATTTCATAAACTTCTCTGTTGTTGCTTACGTACCACAGGAAGGTCATCTAAGCCACTTGCTTCTCCCCAGGGCCTTTTTGCTGTTAAGAAATACAGAGAAGCAGCTGTTCCAAAGAACAAAACTCTAGAGCAGGGGGGTCCTGGGACTGGAACTGGGTGACACTGTGCCATGCCTAGGTGAGTTCTTCACACATGAATGAGAAACGTGGGAGAGAAGCCAGTCCTAACTGAGATCTGAGAGCTGAAGAAGCACTTCCAGTCCTAGACAGGCTTGCTACCAACAGAGAAGCTAAGAGGCTTTCAGGGTAGATGGTCAGCGGTTATGGACTTCAGGGTCACTATACATCTGGTCCCAAGATCACTAAGTATTTTTCTTGAGGCACTTTTATTTTTCAGTAAAGCACTGCCTAGGTGCCACAGTTGCACATACTTCTGGTCACAGAGATGCTATGGCCTGGCTAATACAAAAGCACTTCAGAGAATAAAAAATTTTGAAGCAGTAATTAATCTTAACAATAAGGTAATTTAATTGTTATTAACTCTGATGTATATATGGATTACATTTGTGTAGTCTTTTTCAGCTGCCTGATTCCTCTAGGATGGTTCCAGCTTATGGCACTTATGTCTAGAGATGTTTTAGCTAAAGCTGCTAACTGATTCAGGATAGTGGGAATTCTGCTCCTGATGCTGCTCTATAGTTGAAAATACTTTCAGTGGTGAATCACATATCCAAAGGAAGCAACCTTGCACAGAGACAAGCCTTGACTATAAAGGCTATTTTTTTGTCACACAGAAAGTCCAGCAAAATTACCATTTCATTTGCATTTGACTGACTGGGTTCAACTGATTATTGAATAAAAGGTATGTTCAGTTTGACCCTTGATTTCACTGTTGCCTATTACTTGGCAATTAATGCTTATTTTTCCAGTATGGCATTCTGGTTTTAATTAAATGAAAACTATTCATCTCTTCCATTAAGTTAGCAGATTTAAGCCAATGAAACTGCTTTGCAAAACAACCCACCCAAAAGCATAAATGGAGAAAATCATAGAATCATAGAATCATAGAATGGTTTAGGTTGGAAGGGACCTCAAGGATCATACAGCTCCAACCCCCCTGCCATAGGCAGGGACACCTCCCACTAGAGCAGGTTGCTCAAGGCCTCATCCAGCCTGGCTTTAAACACCTCCAGGGAGGAAGCATCCACAACCTCCCTGGGCAACCCATTCCAGTGTCTTACCACCCTCACTGTAAAGAACTTCCTCCTGACATCCAGTCTAAATCTCCCCTCCTCCAGCTTAAACCCATTCCCCCTCGTCCTGACATTACTAGACCTTGTAAATAGTCCCTCCCCAGCCTTCCTGTAGGCACCCTTCAAATACTGGAAAGCCACTATAAGGTCTCCTTGAAGCCTTCTCTTCTCCAGGCTGAAGAACCCCAACTCTCTCAGCCTGTCCTCATAGCAGAGGTGCTCCAGCCCTCTGATCATCTTCACGGCTCTCCTCTGGACCCGCTCCAGCAGTTCCATATCCTTCTTGTGTTGGGGGCTCCAGAACTGCACACAGTACTCCAGGTGGGGTCTGACGAGAGCAGAGTAAAGGGGGAGAATCCCCTCCCTTGCCCTGCTGGCCACACTTCTCTTGCTGCAGCCCAGCACACGGTTGGCTGTCTGGGCTGCATGTGCACACTGCCGGCTCATGTTGAGCTTTTCATCAACCCAGACCCCCAGGTCCTTTTCCTCAGGGCTGCTCTCAGCCATTCACCACCCAGCCTGTATCTGTGCCTGGGATTGCGCTGACCCAGGTGCAGGACCTTACACTTGGCCTTGTTAAACGTCATGAGGTTGGCCTGGGCCCACCTCTCCAGCCATCAGCTTTTAATCATATGAGAGGTTAAAGATGTGCCTCTTGGTTTCATAAAGCATCAGGTAAAACCAGTGACTGCACTTCCAGAGAATTATTAGGGTTTGGTCAATGCTTTAGCTTTGTTTGACATAAAGACACCAGATGATTACAATGGAGAGAATAGGAAATTCCACTCTATAACCTTGTTACCTAATTCAGGTTGTTACTGTTAATGACCTAGGGAAATCTATACATCATCTTTCTATCTTAGTGGGATATATTATGACAGAGAAAAAGATGCTCGAAATCTAAATAGACAGGATGAAGAAAAGAAGCATGCTCAGAGAGGCCTGAAGTTATCTGCTTTCCACTCAAACAAAATCCTCATGCAAGTCACTGGTTGAAAGCATGTAGGATGAGTTCACAGCTGAGTGGCTCTGTAGGGTATGTAACTTAACTCTTGAAAAGGCAGTTGTGTTGCACTCTAGAGGCATGCTGGACAGTACAGACACAATCCCCAAGAAAAAGAAAGCTAATGCCTTCAAACAGCCTTGTGCCAGGGGTTGTGAATGACAGCACTCAAGCTTCCAAAAGGCAGAACATATATTAGAATTATTAGAATCAGAATAGTATTAGAGTCATAAAAGAATACATATATTAGGCATCTGAAAATGGCTTCTGGGATTTGGACACAAAAAGCTGTAATGCTGTCTCTTTATCTTTCCAAGAAAATGCACAGTCATTGAAAAACTGATGGATTGGGAAAAAGTTATTTCCTTGCAGAGTTAGAGCCCCAAAGCCTTGATAGCAATTTTTCATCATTTTGTTAATTTTCACTAATATGACAAGTATGTTACTAATATGATTGTTCTGTTTAAAAACTAATACCACTATTAATATGTTACAGTGATGAATTACTAACAATAATCTACCACGAAGGAAAAATAGTGACATAATTAATGCAGTGTTATTATCGTGCAGTAGTAATTTGTTAACTCAATGCAAAACACTCAAAGAAAACTTGAGTTTTTTGTATTTTCTTCCATTGTTTTTACCCATGTTTACAACGGAAATACCTGCTTGCAAAAAAGAAACTCATCATGTGGATTTTTTCTGGTCTAGTAGATGCATGTTCTCAGACTGACAGATTTAATCTCAGCCTTATTTTTTGACCTGGATGTTATCCTTTTAGGCAACAGACTTTTATTGGCGGTTTGTAAGATCTTTTTCTCTACTCCTTTGTACAACAGTACCGCTTGTTAAATAGCTCTCATATTGCGACCATTTTATGACTAAGAGATACATTGTCATATTGCTTTGAAAGAAAAACTCCCAGTCTACATACCACTGTGACTTTCTGTGCACACATTTCAAATTTCACCTCACAGAGAAGGTGAAATAATACAGAAAACAGCTTTGCAAAGGAACTAGTTACTTTAGCATAAATAGTTATATCTTGAATGAGAAGAATTAAGGAAGATGTGCGTATTCCCTTTATTTGAGCTCTATTTACACCTTCCACTCATGCCAATAAGTAGTCCCCTCCTTAAGATTCATCAACCTTCTCTAAAATATACAATATGCACACTGCTGACTATACAAGTAAGAGGTGCAAACAGTATTTACTCAGTTGCGAATCTGGTTTACTCAGTTGTGAATCTCCTTGCTCTTGAGACAAGGACTAAAATTCCATTTTCCAACAAAACTATGGGGTCCTCTATAACGTGTCCTCTTTACACAGTAGTGTAGCTAATTACAAAATAAATAATTAACAACTCTATGAAGACAAAGGAATCACTATCATGCTGGTTGGTATGATTTTCCATTGCTTTCCAAACCATCTGTGGATTACTGAGAATAAAGGGGTTGGAAAATGATGGCCAGTCTGACTGGTGACACACTATCTCTAAGCAGCAGTTACTGAAAGAACATAGGATCTACAACAGGATAGATCACCTTTTCACGCTTGTGCATGCTGTGATAAATCATATTATCTTAGTTACATTTATTTAGTATTACCAGTAGGTTTGCCATGTTTTACTGTGCTGGCCACTGTAGTAAAGAAAAAAAAAAATCCTGAATAAAAAGTTCAACTTTGTAGTTTTTCGAGCAATTATTCAGCTGCACCTACACAATGGAATTTATGCTAGCCAAAGCCCTGCATTTGTTTTTTAAATTGCTGACTAGGGAAAGGAAATTTAAGCTATTCAGTGTAATCTCGTTTAACAGCTATCATTCTCTCTTCTTTGGAGGTGCCTGAATATTAACAAAAAGCAATAACAGAAAATAAAAACATTTGTGCAAAACTTACTTTTTAAACCTTAATAAAGACTTTTGCTCTCTATATGATCAGATTTAAATTGGCTTCACTGTTCACCGAGCTGTATCTAAGAATGCAACAAATGCTCTTGTGCATCCACAGTGCTTGCTTTCCACAAAGTTTTATGCTGACAAAAAAGTAATTTTTAAAGGATTGTAAAGCAACAGCTCTCTAAAGTTATGTCTCTAATTCTTCTTTGAAAAGCTAGTGGAATGAAGACAAGAGCTGAAATCAAGTACAGCATGATGCCACTCTTTTTTTTTTCTTTTTTTCCTAAAATAGGTTAAATACAGTAATTCAAATTTGGCTGGGAATCTGTGAACTTTTATGCCAAGTTCTGGCCTGAGATGAATCTAAATGGCCACAAGTATAAATTCCACAAAAGGAAGATAACAGTGAAATCCTGATAGAAAAGCAAAAATAGAATCATAAGCAATTATCATAATAAACAGGGAAGTGGACAAAGCAGAAAACTAGGAAATATAAAACTTCTGTATAAAAGAAGAAAAAAGCTGGACAGTAGAGCTGGGGTCACTGTGTAAAACTAAGTGATGATGTCTGGTTTGGTATATGAAATGCAGGAATGAAGTTCAACCCTAAGAGTTGGCCTGAGTAAGCTACTGAGAGCAACTCCATGGCCTGCATGTCAGTTTGTCCGCTCTGATGGACTAATGGCTATGACCCAATCAATTTCCCAGTACTTTATTGTAAAATAATTTACAAATAAGTGTGCAGTTCTGACATGGTAACCCTGGATTCTTATTGACTGAACCAGTCCGCGCCAGTGTAATATATACTCCTTTAAAAAAAAAAAAAACCTCTGTGCTCACTGTACATAAAGAGAGATCCTTATCCCAAGAACTAACAATGGCTTTATAAGGCATTAGCGGGACTTAGTGGAGGTTTAAGGGTCCAAACTGGTGATCTCTTTGCAGAATGAGGACATTTGGCAAAGGCAGACACAATAGGTAAAGTACAATAGTGCACAAGCCACCGGTTTATTTTCAAAGGAGAGGCGGTTGGCTGTAGGAATGACGATCATTATCGTACTAACAGTCTCAGGGGAAGTGTATTGGGAACCCGGGTGATGATTTGTATGCTGCTGCCAAGCATTTTACCTTCACTGTGTGAAAGTATAACTAAATAATCTTATTTTTCCATATAATGATTATTTAAATTATGGTATTGGTCTTTCTACACATCAGCGGCAAAGATAACTTTTGAAATGCTCTGTGTTTCATAGCATTTGAATACCTCCTAGAAATGAATGACGGTTAAGCAAGTAGTCGGGAGAGAGACGGAGGCTCTTGCACAATACAAAAACCCAATATACAAGCCCGAGGCGGGAGGGGGAAGGGGTGGTGGTGTTGGGGGGTGGGCTTCTAGTCTTCAACACAGTTCCCGAGCGACTGGTTCCTAAAACTCCTCAAAGTCTCTGTAAGTGGGGTACGGGAGCGTTCCGGGGTGGATGATGTACCAAAATCCAGCTTCCTGCATCCTTCCCTAGGCAGTTCCACAAGAGTCCTGGGAAATTGCGGTGTCGTGGGATCAGGTCTATGAAAAGATCGGGACACTGAAGTGCAATGAAGTCTTTTTCAGGTTTTGCTGACATGGGGAATATTCTAATATTTCTAAGTGGGTAAGCTTGCTTTCAAGGTAGGAATGCAAACGAACCATTTCTTAGTCTGCAAATACTTCTGTACATTTCCTGTAACGAAATTGTACCTGCATTTTCTGACAGGGAATTCCCACATGATACTACTATTAGATAATAACAAGCTTGCTTTTGTGTCAAGCTTGAATTGTCAGGAATTACAGTGCAGAAACTTAGATCTGGAAGTTGCCATGTGTCTCACGCGCCTAGCACGGCTTGCCGCTGGAGCGGGCGATGAGTTCCGAACACCCGTTTTTTTTCCCGGAGATCGCCGGACGAGAGGGACTGCCCTCGTTGCCGCCGGCCAGCCGCTGTCCCGGCTGCCACTTCCCGCGGCCCCGGCAGCGTTGTCCTCGCCGGCCGTGGCAGCGGAAACCTTGGCGGCACCAAGAACGAAAACCCCAACCCCCCAAACTAGCGGAAATAACTTCCTCTCCTTAATGCCTACCCCCGCCTTCTCCTCCCCCCTCTCCCCCCGCATGTATATATTTATACATAAATATATATTTTTTAAAATTGCAAAGCCAGTGGTTGCTAAAAGCCGCTACTAACAACCCTTAAAAACAAACAAGCAACCCCCAAAAAAACAACAAAAAACCCCACAACACCCCACACAAGCCATAATGATGATGATGATGATGATGATGATGACGGGAAGGGGGGAAATAAATAAATAAAAGCGAGCGAGAGTCGGCGACTGAGAGGGAGGCAGGTTCAATTATCTAAACAAAGAAATCATGGCGGAGTGTTTACATTTGGCAGCCCAAAGACTGCTGGATTATGGAACCCCCCCAAACCCAGCCGCCCCACCCCGACCCCCGCATTAGCGGGTTGCCAGAGCCCGCCCGCCGACATCTCGCCGCGGCCCGGGTAAGTGCGGAGATTGCGGCGGCCGGACCTGCGCCCCAGCCCGCCCGGGGCGGGCGGTGGGGCGGGGGCCAAGTCGGCTCTCCTCTCCTGGTGCCGTGCCGCGTGTCTGTGTCTGTGTGTGTCTCTGCGTGTCGCGGGTTGGGGAGGACATGGGCTGTACATTATCAGGCGCTGTCCCCGAGCCCGTCGCGCCCCCCTCCTTGCGCCGGCCAGGGGCAGCCCATCCCCGCGGTCGCGGTGCCTCTTCCCCGCCCCGGGGTCACGGCGCCCGGCGCTGACTGGCGGCTCCGCCCCCGCGGCCGGCCCCGCCGCGCCCCCGGCCCGCCCGTTGCCGCGGTGCCTCGCCGGGTGCAGGGAGCTGTGCGGCCCGGTAAAGGTGGGGGATGCTGCGTTACTACCCCTACGCGTTCGCGAGGCCCCGTTTCCGGAAGAGAGAGGCCTCGAAATGGGCGTCGAGGGGGGAAGCTGGAGGAGGATGGCGGGGGGGGGTGTGTGCCTGAATGCGGTTTCTGCGCCCGGTGTCCGAGAACCGCATCGCTGAGCGAACACAGGGACCAGAGGAGGCGGTCGGGAGCTGGCAACAGCACAGAGATCCTCTCCCCAAAATAGCCTCACACTCCAGTGTTGTAGCCACCAAATGAGATTTAGCCAGCCACCAAACGTGCTTGTCCCTAAATGCCCTCTCCGCCAAATGATGTTGCCCTACAAATGTTCTTAAGCCTAAATGTTTTTGTTCCCAAGTGCCTCAGCCTCAAACATTCTCACCTTAAAGGGTCCTTGCCTGCAAAAGCCCTTGCTCCTAAACATCCTTGCCTCTAAAGCTTTTGTTCTAATCTCCCTCCCTCACAAATGCCCTTGCTTCCAAACAGCTTCACCCTAAACCAGCATCACCCTCAATATTCCTTGTACAGAAACACCCTCAGTAAACTCTTTTCGCCTCAAACCTTCTCCCTTAACCTCTCTCAATAAAGCAAGGGGTTTATCTGCTCTCAGTGTTCCTCAGAATTGCCCCTTCACCCCTCCATGGACCCTGTGAAACAGAAAGGCATCTCATCTGGGTCTCTCTCCCTGCCAACAAGCGGTCTGCAGATTACTGAACAGACATCAGGCCTCCCATAGGCCACTGGTGTCAAATGTGGGAAAGACCCTTTCAAGCAGACAGCAAGTGTTGTTCCCATGCCCATCAAAAAGTTCCTTGGCCCCAGACACACCTCAGTGCTAGAAAGCTGTAGAACTAATCTGGTGCCTCTGCTCTCGTGGATCTGGATAACAGGCCATGGTCTCCCTCGGTTTTGTGTAGGAAAGCATGGGCTGTGTGTTCCATTGCACTGTATTTATCCCTGGATGAGATTCCTGGGGAAGTGGCAACATGCATGTATTGCTCTCTGGGTTTTGTTGGCTATTTTGTTACAGTAGAGGCTGGGAGCCGAAGGATCTGCAAAATGACTGCTGTGACAGTAGGACATAGAGGCTGGAGCTGGCAGTTGGCCTGTTCCACGTTTTTTCTACCAGAGTACTGACCTATGTATACTTATGGGACCATCATCCCACATGCCTCAGATTTGGAGAGCATTGTGAGATTGAGAGAGGCAGAGAAGCTCTTAATTTCTCTTTGAACAGCTTAACGTAAATTTGTGGAGGTCAAACTCATGAATGGAAGTGAGATGATTGATATTGTAAAGTTATGAAGCATTGTTAAAAAAAAAAAAAAAGGATGTTGAAGCTCAGGTAGTTTGAGACATCCGCTTCTCATGCTTGTCCATGCACCTTCCCAAGGCAGCAAGTTTTACAGTTTATTGTTATGCTGGTGAGAAGCCCATGTTCATATAAACATGGTGGTGTGGCACAAAAACAGTGAGGAAAACAGAAATGTGGGGAGGTGTATTTGCCGCTGCTGTATGTTGCTTATACAAGGACTACAGGTTTGATTCTCCAATGTGATTGTCGCTTGTGCTGGTTCGGTGGGAGCATACAGTGCACTAACGGACGATCGGAGTGGTCTGCAAACAATAGCTGTTGCCCAAGTTCTGTGTCTGCAAACCCCTGGAGGTTGTCTTGCTTTACCAGATGGTGTGGTGGCAAGTTGCATAACAAAGTTGCAACATGCAGGTTAGTTTTATGTGTTAAGCCATGCAAAAAATTTGGTTCTGAAGACAACAACAAAGGAAATAAGGTTTTTCAGTGCTTAGATGGTCAATGCTTCAAATCTGTTTCCTGCCTTCTCTTTATTGCCTCTTCTCTGCAGCTACATTTCTCTACATCTACATTTAGGCCAGACGTTTCTGGGTTTGTACATTCTGTGGATAAAAGGCCTGTTGAGGAAATTCCCCATACACTTCGATTTTTTGCCACTTCCTGCTTGAACTGTCTGTTCCTAGAAGTCTCAGAAGGTCTAAGGCTCTTTTCTCAGGGAAAGCTCTTAATTTAAGTGGTCTGTTAACTGTTAATTGCTGTTCTGGCTATTTACTTGGTTGTCATGTCAGACTCGTTGTTCTGATCTGGAGGCTACATTGGTTATCTGCTCTGATCTTTAAACTGCTACTGCACTGTGCTGTGTTATTGTAGACCAGGGTAATATTTCTTAATGCAAACTGACATTTCACTAGACTTAAGGATTTTGTTGATCAAGCTTGAAACTGGTTATACAATAATCTCAATATAATGTTTGGTGTAAAAGGGCTTCTTTTAGACTTAATATGCAAATATTTATTGTTCTTTCCAGTTCTTCAGTACAGATTTGTTGAAAGAATAAATAAGTATAAAGCTGGACAAAACAATGAGGAATTGATCAGTATGCTGTTAACAGAGTTAGGTAGGAACTTGTACTTATCAATTGCACACTGGAATTTTGGAGAAGGCCCTGTTATCTCCAGGGTTGTCACGAGATCTGTGCAGTTCATGCAACACTGGTGGTGGCAGTGACATTTCATCTTTAGAAACAATTTCTTTCATTTACTTCATTTGGTCAAGTTAGGTCCTGTTTTCTGGTAACTAATTTTATACAGTCAATGCATTATTTTGGCTATTTGATTGGAATAGCCACACAGAAATAGGAAAAAATGTTGACGGAGTGGATATAATTTTCTCTCAGACTGAATAGAGTGTTAATAGGGCTGCTTCCATTGGTGAGTGTTTGTAGGTTTGTTTTTTTTTTATTAATGATAGGTCATTCAGGTATCAAGAGGAAAAGAGACTTCTCAAATGACTTCATATCTATTTCCTCAGTACTCTGTTTGCCCAGTGTGTAGACTGAAGCTCAGTCTGTCACTGGACAGTAAGATACTTGTACATGAATATATATTTTGGAGCTCTGCAGAAAACATGGATTTCATGCATAAGCAACACAGTATGACATATCCTGTGTGACCTTGTGGTTACAGTATAAAGTTGTGTCATAATATATTCTACTGGATTAATACACAAAATAAATGCAGCATACACCATTTTTATGCTAATAATGATATTTTCCAATTACAACCACCTTTTATGCTAAGATTTCTAGGTAAATTACAGGTAGAAGCAAATCAAGCTTCACAACACCATTGTGAATTTTCATATTATCCTTCAGAGATTTTGTAAAGTATCTATATTAATGACTGTTATTTGATTTTCTGTTAGTGATTGTCTGATTTGTTTACCGTCTGATCCTGTTTGCTCTCCTTATCATAAAGAAATATGGTCTTATGATGCTGAGAGAAGAATATTTTAATTTCAGCTGCAAGAATGGACTGATCTTTCAAGGCTAAGAGGAAAAATAATACTTACGTTGATTCCTCAAGGGATTAGCAGATTTTGCCAGTAGGAAGTATTTTATGTGTCTGGAACATAAGTATATTTGGGACCACTGCAATGTATGGTTCATGCTATGATGTAGCTGTGGGTGAAAGGCTGATCAGCTTTTACAAAGAGGTCAGCTGAGGGAACAAAAAAATCCAAAATGGTTTTGTTTAATTCAAATCAGAAAGGAATAAGATTTCCAAAAGTGCTGATTACTGGTTTAGTTCTCTCATTAAGGTCAGTGATAAAAGTGATGTTTACTTCAGTGAGAGCAGATTTGCCATCCTATCCTTTCTGTTTGTAAAGTACAAGTTGAATCTTACATTCCTGATATTCCATCTTGTGCTTCTTACAAACTTAAGCACAGGATCTGATTCTCTTTCTTAGTCATGTCTATGGAGATAGAGCAGCAGTTCTGGGATAAGAATCCAGCTCATCGTGTTTTCCAGCAGCTTTTACTCCATCAGCGTAAGGCCAGTCAATTAGTACATAATGTACTCTTAACTTATTAACACATATTTACAACCTTAATTCCAGTTTAACAGAATGTTTTGTGGTGGAACATTTACAGAAAAAGCATGTGGAGAAAGTATCATTGCATGTATTAAGCACAAAGAGAGCATCTCTACTCTGCTGTGTAGGAGCAACTAACAAAACAGAACATATTACAAGAAACTATCTTATTAAGTCTGCATAAAATGAAGATTTAATGCATGGGCAGCACAGTCCATCCCAGTGGTTTAGTGTGCATAATCTCACCTTGAAAATGGCTTCACAATAATAATAATTGCTGCTACAAAATAGACAGGGCTTCCAATTTTGGCATCTCTGCTTCACACATAACTAACTGCAGATATGGAAAGAAAGATCAAGAACTGCTTGAGAGAGTCCAGCGCAGAGCCACAAAGGTGATTGAGGGAATGGAACATCTCTCTTACGGGGAGAGACTGAGGGAGCTGGGGCTCTTCAGTTTGGAGGGGAGACCTCATTCAGGTGTATAAATATGTAAAGAGTGAGAGCCAAGAGCATGAAGCCAGGCCCAGTGGTGATGCCCAATGACAGGACAAGGGGCAATGGGTGGAAGTTGGGGCATAGGAAATTTCATGTAAACATGAGGAGGAATTTCTTCACTGTGAGGGTGACAGAACACTGGAACGGGCTGCCCAGGGGGATTGTGGAGTCTCCCTGTCTGGAGATATTCAAAACCCGCCTGGATACATTTCTGTGTGATCTGGTATAGGTGATCCTGCTTTACAGGGAGGTTGGACTAGATGATCTTTCAAGGTCCCTTCCAGCCCCTGACATTCTGTGATTCTGTGATCTTGTTTTACCAGCCATGTAGTTCCAGGTGTGCAGCTGCCTTCCTGTGAGATTTCCAGTCTCATACTGACAGCTTTGTGCTTTATCTTACTGTACCACAATAACGCAGAGTGTATGTGGCAGCAACCCTAACTTTGGAATGCTCAACTATTCTTGGACATTAAGATATAATGGCAAGAATATATATTTGTGAGATTTGCACAAAATGAGGATTTCAAACATAAGCAATGTGATGTGGCAGATAGTATCTGTCACGACCTTGCAAATGCAGACTGAGCTCCAGAATAAACAGCTCAAAAGAGCAAGGATGATAGCAGCATCTTGGGTTCTGGAGGATATCCCTTAATTCAGTTCCAAGCCTGCCATACATACCTTAAACCTACCTGCTTTACACAGGGGCTGAAATACTGTGGCCCAGAGAACAAAAATTTCCAGCAACTTTTAGGAAGGCAGTGCTATTATCACAGAAAATAATCAGTGGAACTCTCACGGAGAGCTGAAAATCCTTTTAATGGCTGGAGATTTCAAAGCTCCTGAGGTCTAGATGTCAAATATTGGTTCTTATTTTGACAAGGCCAACATTTGCCATTTGTTTAGCCATAGTTCCTATCTCCTCAGCAATTTCTAATCAAAATTTTTGTCTTGCTAAATGAACCATAGGTTTGGATGAAAGTTATTTCTCCCTTTCAAAAATTAACACTGTGAACTTGATGTTATCTTGATTTAGACTGTATTAAAGATTCATATTATGCAATATATTTTTGAGTTCTTTGTTATTTAAAATTTCAGTTGGTTTGGTTGGCTTTTCAGGCATGAAACAGAGGATACAGTTGTGGGCTTGTGGTTAGTTCTGGAGCATAAAGCCCCGTAGAATCAAGACAAGAAAGCACCTCAAGTGGTCATCTTCCTTTCTCAAAGTCAGGATAGCTGTGCCATTATTGGTAGAAGTTTGTTAATTCTCTGTGCTAGTTTGAGCCAAGATGGGATATTTTAGTGAGATTAATTAGATTATAGGCTGTGAAAAGGAAACAATGATGATGTCTGCTTCACTCATAGGCTTGCTGAGATGTATAAAAACAAGAACACAAACGCAGATAACACAGTTGCTCTCTGGCTTTGACTGCACTTCTCTTCCAAACTTGCTGTCTAACTAATCTGTCTGCTTCCTAACCCAATTCTCCAAACTCAACATGAACATAATGCAAAGTCTGGAATAAAGTAGAGGGGTGGAAAGGAGGTGGAAGGGTGGTTGGGAGCCCCTTCTGGGGACTGGTTTCTGAGAGGGGTGTGGTGTTTCCATATTACTTTTTAAAACTTGTATATATCTGTATATATTGTAAATATTTGCTTGTATGTTGTGCTGAGCTGTAAATATAGCTTCATTCTTTAATCTCCAGCTGCTGAGTCTAGTCTAGGTGATTTTCTTAAGTGTAGGGGGTTGGGTAACACCCAAACCATCACATTCTCAAAAAACTTCTGCAACACAGATTTCTGTCTTCCTGTGCAAATATTAATTTGCTGTGTCTCTGCCAGTCATCTTCTGGTGGGACTAAGCAATCCCAGTTTCTTCCCCTGTTCCTCAGAAGTCAATTTCCAGCCTTCCTTCCGTTAGTCCGGATCCAGCCTGAAGGGTTAAACTGACAGCTGGACTCAGTCTCACTCCAGCCAATGTTCTACCATCTCTCATTAGGATGGAAGTAACTTTGATTTTATTAGTAGTCTTGTTTAAACACTCCAATGTGGTGTTTACCATTTATTTTTCCATTTAGGTTGGATTCTTAGGACTTTGTTATGTGAGGCTTGTAGAGTATGGAGAAAGTAGCATTTGTAAACATGAGTAATATATATATTAATATGGCAGTATACCTTTTCTGTGAAATATTTTTTCTTTTATGATTTTTTTTCTCTCCTTTTACTAGTTGAGGTGATAATTTTGGCTAAAGGACAATATCCTCCTATTTCCAGTATAGGGATAGGATTGGGTTAAGTGCAACACAATCCCTATCTATGTAACTGATCTTTATATTTACAAGAAGGAGTTATTCTGGTTTTGCTTTTTGCCAAAGGCTGTTAGGAAAATCAGACCTAAGCATTATAGTTATTGATATATAGATACAGATACAGTGGATTATAGACTCAGTACATATATTTTGGCCTAAGAACATATTCATTTTGTTTCTAAAAACACTATATAAAGTATAATGTTATCTGATAATATTTCTTAAATTGTGGAGTCTTTGAGGTTGAGATATTCATAAATGTTTACAGAACACCTAGCATTCTTCTCTGATTGGGACCTATGAGCAGTTTAAAACCATAAATATTTAATTACTCTTTTTTCCAGATTAATAATACCTTTGAAGTTCTACCTTGGATGAGTGAAATCCCCTTAATTTTTTCTCTGCCATTTGGAAGAATATTCTCTTGTTACTGGAAGGATTTCTGGAATTCATAGTTTTGTATATTGTAAAAATGCCACATTTCGTGATTGCAGAACTGTCTGCTCCAGCCCGTCTTCTTATTAAGATGGACAGAAATCAAAATGTAGCTGGCATGACTGAGTGTGTTCTGTGGGTGTTTCTACCTTAATGTTTTGGTTCAGACCAAGAATGATCAGGTCCATTTCTAGCACTTTGTCCTTATGGAGAGGTCTCCCACAACAAATCTTTATTCCTCTTGGATTAAACTACAGCAGGAAATAGTGTCTGGGAGCACACATATTTTGATCCAGCATCTTGGGAATATTGCTTCCTACAGAACAGGTCTGTAATAAAGTGTCTGCAGAGTATGTAATATGGGGACTGGTTTACTTTACAGATCAACTCTCATTTCCCTGCTTTATCTGCTAACGTAGACATGATCGTTGGTTTCAGAGTTGAGAGGCCATTAGGAAATTACCTCCTCTTCCCTTGCATTACACTAAGGCCATTGCTTTACTGAAAAATCTCCAAGGAGTATTGTCTCAGATACCAACCTCAAACCACAATGAAACGTGCTCTCTGTTATTAGAATGGTGGGAGAAATGACATCAGGGTTTTCTTTTGGCTGCATTTATGAGTTGTTTTTGGAAAAAGTCCATTAATGGAACTATTTTGTGACTCATTTGGTGACTCTTTGACAAGATACTTAGTAAGCCAAAGGCTTCATTATATGACACCTTAAGTACTTATGTTATTTATGAAAACTTGGCAGAATATTGACTCTATGGTATCCATTTTAAAATGACTATCATGATATATTGACAGCAACACTTGCAAATAAATAATACATATTTTTAAAATTTCTGTAATTACGTGTTTACCCAATAGGCCAGAACAGCTCTGTCCCAAGGAGATGTTGCAGTCTGAGTAAATAATACATGTTCTAAAGTCCATAATTACGTATTTAAACGATAGACTATCGAGGAAATAATGCACATTTTAAAAAGTCCGTAATTACATATTTACATGATGGTCTGTAAATTTGGTAATTACTTATTTACACAATAGACCATAGCAGCTGTTACAGTCTATTATGGTAACTCTCACAGAGTTATATTGTGGAATTTTTTATAACTTAAATAATAAGTATATCGAACCAGAAAAATTGTGTTGTTAATCTTAAAAAACCCAGAAACCTCCAAGGTAAGAAAACATGAGTCAAGGTAAAAATATAGGGTGATACAGAGAGAGAGAAGTTCTTATCCCTTCAGTGATAAATATCTTTTGTTAGCCTGAGTAGCTTAGGATTTTTCATTAATTTGAAAAATGTCTTTATTTAGGTAGCTGAAATAGAAATATGCGACATTGTATGGTTGTGTTTCTGATATTGTCACATAGGCATTCTATTTGGATAGGTGTTCGGCAGTCTTAAAATTCTTTAGTTCCTGTTCTGCTCTTATTAAAATCATTGATAAAACTCATGTCAACTCTGGATTTAGAAACCATTTGTACTGAGAACAGCACTTAAACATGTACTTGAAATCAATGGCACTTAAGCATCTTTTAAAAATAAGCACATACTTAAGGACTCTCATGAATTCTGATGGACCGAAACATATAATTATATGCTTTCCTGAACCGGATACTGACTTCCATGATGGCGGACTGGAAACCTTCCACATGCATGGCTCATAGGTGGGCCGCAGGCTTTTTTGTTGTTCATGGTGTGGCTTCTCCTTGAGCATAACATTCAGCTACAGACACAGGTGTGTAAGAATTGGTACTATGGCAAATGTGTCTGCTTCTTTGTTCTTTGTAGAGATTACTGAATTGAGAATTCATCCAGTGTTTTCCATAGCTCAGCCGCTGAATATATTCCTCATGTTAAGGACTGGATCAATACATCTAAATGAGACTCCTGTCCATAATTACTACTAAATAGCAGGGCTAAATCAAGCAAGTCAGAATCTGACATTTATCTCAGCCGGACATTATGCATTTAGTAACGAAACAGAGTGTGAGAGAAACCTTTGATCCTCACTGTTAGTTTCACTAAAACATTTCAGTTAAGAGAGTTGGAACAGTTGGGAGCCCCATTTATAAATATGCCTTAAAAGTAATCAAATATGCATGTTTTAACAATGGTTTGGGGTCAAGATGTTCAGCAGCACTACATAGGCTGGTCACATATTTTGACTGAAAGTATCAGGTAAAGGTCTGTAGATGTTATCTTTTCTTGGCGATGAATAGTGTAGCGTCAAATTTGATAAAGGTATGTCTTCAGAAATAAGGAAGATGTTTTGTTAAGTGAAATATACAGACATTGACTTGGACAGGGAAAGAAGAGTTTCAAGAATATTTAATTTTGCTATTTTTTGCCATAAATCTTCCCAGATACTGACACTGACACCAGTGCACACATTTGGATATTTGGTTAAGTGCTTCAAAGGCCGCAGGGAAAGTCAATATAAATCCTTTGTTAAAAATACAAAGCTGATAGAAGAAATCATTAAATGGCAGAAGCCTAACTCTTACATCTTGCGTGATGCTTTTACCCATGTAAAACAGATAAATGACATTACTTGACTGATTAGTCTTTGAAACCATCAGATGAAAACAAGGTATGTAAGGGATTAGAGACACAAATGGGAGGGAAATAGCTTCAGCTTATATAGCAATCATATTTAAATGGTTTAAAGTTAAAAGCATCTTTATTTTTGTATTATTCACAAATCCTTGCATGTGAGAAGTTAAAAACAGAAGGCATCTCTCTTTTGCTGGGACAACCCTGAGGCACTCATTACAATGAGAATAACCTGTTCTCCTCGTGTAAGTGCTAGCCCTGTGAAACTGTTGAGGTCAATTTCTATGTAATTTTTCTACTAATTTTTTTTTTTCTGTTAAAAAGCATACACACAAATATTTGCTGTTTTTGTAGTACTTCCAAGCTTTATACTTGAGTTAACATACTGGAGTTATCAACTTCTGTATCTGCATCCTACTCCTGTGAGTTATTCAAGGTCTTTGAATGTTTTGCCAATCTTTGGCTTTTCACCAGGTGAATATTGAGAGTCTTTACTTCTCCCCTTTTTTGATTTGTATGGCATCCATCCTAGCCAGGCAGGTGTGTTATCTGTCTAAATTTCTGTTACATGTTAGTGCTACATAAAGATTTTGTGTTCATGTGACTGTGGTTGTTCATTAATAGCTGTGATGTAAGGTTGAATACATCCAGAAGTGCCCAATATCAATTTACCCAAATAAACAAGGTGTGCTGTACAATGTAAGCTATATAAAGGGAAAGCTTTACTATCCTATACTTTCTGGGCACAAACCAGCTATTTTATTGTAATAAATCCCACTAGGGATCTAGCACAGAGAATATTATATGAAGAAGACAAGCAGATTCCAACACATTATATTTGCCAATAAGCAGTGTTCTGCACTTCCAATTTTGTTAATTGTCAGAAGTAATTTAAATTCATCAATTATCAATGAGTAATTCTATCAGAAGTTAAAATCCCAGTTGGATTGAGACAACATTTTCAGAGAAGAGATAAATGTAGTATAGAGTAATTTGTTTTATATGATGTTTCAGAATGCTCTTGAAAAATTAGATTTGAGGCTGAATTGAGGCTATTGCTATCCTCACATATGTGACAGGAGAGTGCCTGTCTTTTTAAGAAGACAGAGACAGATGTTTCTCCGAGGTGCACAGTTTTCAAAGTGTATGTGAAGGCATTAGACATGAGCTGCAGCAGAGGAAATTTTGATTAACTGTTAGGAAGAATTTGTCACAGCTGGGCTAGTCAAACACTGGAACAGGTTACCCAGGCAGACTGAAATCTCCAACCTTGGCAAATTTTGGCATCAGGTTCTTGACTACCTTTGCAACTTGCTGTGGATGTAGACAGGTTGTCACTGCCATCCCTCACTGTCTTGCCCATATTCTGCAGAGAGCCTTCAGATTAAAATGTGTTGTGCTATATAAAAATAAACTGTTATTCTGACTTGTTTGTGGTGGTCCTCATTTGTGGTAGAAGAGCAAATGATTATATCACACATCAGCTATAATGACAAATACCTATTTGTCAGAAATCGTCATTTACTTTATATACACTTGTTAGTTTTCTTTTACTGCTTTTTTTATTGTAATGGGACTTCAGGACAGAGACAGATTTCTTCCCTGCAGTGCTAACTACAGTAAGAGGTAGCATTATGGAATGCCATCTACTGTCTTTTATAAAGATAAATATTTCTGAGACAAAACATTATGAAAACATGTATGTATAAATTCCTCTATCCCAGCTATTAGGATGAAGAGTAAAAACTACAGTTTGCTATTACTAGGGATTTGTCAGCAACTATAAATGACTCCTCACAGGTAGAGAACACCTCCTTACCCATACCAGTTTTTCAATAGTTTGCTTGGCGTTCCTCTAAGATCTTTATGCAGATGATGTATCCTTTCCTTGTGGGCCAGTGTTTTACACTTGATGATGCCAGGTACAGCTGAAGAACATGACAAGACAGTAATGACTATCCTTTAAATGCCTTCCTCTCCTCCTCCTCCATTCTTTATGCCATTAGTTAAGTTTCAGAAGCTGTGAATGTAACAGTGAAATGGCTGGCCTTCTGGAAGAGGGAATCACATTCTGCATCACAGCTGGTCAAGAAGGCTTACACTGTAGGTGTGTGACTCAGAAACTACAGTATCTACACTGCAGATACTGTGACTCAGAAAAACAAAAGGATTTTCCCAAGGTGCACCTGAAAGGAAGGTAATATAGCTAGAGTAGAACAGAAGAATTTTGCCTGATTTGTCTTGTGCACTAGTCAAGAAAAAATGGTGCATATTGGTAAAGATAATTATTTTTCTTCTGTGTTCAATGTATTTTGAGAGCTGAATTTGATGATTTTCAGTGTTCATCAAAGCAAAGGAAGGTTTGCTATAGCTCTAACTAAGGTAAGAGACAGCATGGAAAGGTGTGCAAACAAGCCCTCACAGCTGTATTAGTGGACTTCAAACCTGACCTATTTCACCTCTTCAGTGAGCTGTCAGGCCTCTCTAGTTCAAAGAGTATAAAGAGAAATTGGGCTATAGTTAACAGGTTCATCTGTTTTTCTGTTGCATGGAGTTTTAAAGGATGTTGGAAAAATATCAAGCAGAGGGCTAATGTAAGGGCTAATATAAGGACCATGAATAATGTCATATGAGGCAAAGTGACTAGCTATGAACTTTTTGTAGCAGCTGAGCAGAATAGCTGTAGTTCTACTCTATTGAGTTTTGCAGAAATTTAGATGGTCAATTACAGCGATATTTTTAAGGAAAAAAAAAGTCAGAAAAAATCTGATAACAGCAAATTCCAGTTATGTGATAAATGTCATCCTCTCTTTTGAATCTTATTCAACTTCTGGTGCTTTTGTCGAAAGGATATATGTTTCTAAAATACAGCTGAATAACCTTCTGAAAGCTTAAACCTTAAATAGGTCTGGGTTTGGTCTTGATAGTTTTATGGTTTGCATCTAAATTAATATCAATAACAAAAAATAGATGGTTTTGGTGGTGGTAGCAATGCATGTTAAGTACTAGTTGTCTATGTTGTCCAGGAGACATGTTTGAAATTCAGAAAGTCAGACTTTTAGAAATCAGGTCTTCAGATAACCAAAATGCTTGCCCCATTTTTTTATATCCTGTTGCTCTGGTTTGAGGCTAATTGAAATATTTTAATGAGAGAAATTAGATCATTTGCTATGAAAAGAAAAAAACAAAACAGTTCTGCTGTTGGAGAGGGGGTTTTGTACTTCTATATTACTTTTAACTTGCATATAATTATATATAGTTGTAAATATCTGTATATATTGTGTATATATGCTTGTAAATTGCTCCACACTAAATATAGCTTCATTTCTTAACTTGCAGCTGCCTGAGTTAGTGTGGTGAATTCGTGGGGTGGACAGGAAAATCCTAAACTATCACAGTTGTCTTTTGAATATTTGATGTTTACAGACACAGAGACACTTCAGCTGTTGTTCTATAGAAACTTTGTTGAATGCAAAATGAAATAATTCTCATCCTCAGCAATGAACAGTGCATAGGAATAATTGCTCACTAGTGTAGTTGAGGTCTGGAGGACTTGGTACCTAACACATTTTTAATACATTGAAGGATTTTGAGCAAAAGGTAGGAGAATGTGTGACTTAGCAATACTATTCACAAGCCCTTGTTTGTTCACAAGCTCCATCTCAGGGTCTTTGCACAGTCACAATGTACTTTTAATTAGTATTGATAAATTTTCTATAGACCCAAACCAGTTTTGTACAAAAGCATCTGTATATCAAAATGTGCAAATGACTAGTGACTGATCTGAAGCTGGTTGAAAACTTGGTGCACCTGAATCCTCAGCTATAACATCATTTCACAACTGCATTTATATGCAGTCAATGGTGTTAACAGTGCAGCTTTTGTGATAGTTTCTGTAACATTTCTGAATGCTATTATAATAACTTCTTTATCACCTACATCTTTTAATGATTCATAAATTCCTTGATTTCTGAGAACAGCAAACTATAATAGCACTATAATCAGGACAGCATGCTAAGGTATAGCAGAAACTTCTGCTGCCTGACTACCTCCAGCTTTCCTTCATTGCCTGGCTAAATTGTTCAAAATGAGGTTTCCTCTACAATTTGAAACAAGGAACTCCTGAGTTCAACATCAATACCAGTGAAGGAGCCCAAGCTGAAAATTAAAAAGCAAAATAGACAATAACATGTAACAGATTTCAAATAGAGTAAATGCAAGGGCATTGACTGTATAACAGTCATATTACTAACTGTGCCATAATTTCTCTTCTTCCTCTCTCAGTCATTTGGTCCTTTTAACTAACAGTTTCTCTCCACCACCTATGCCTTGCATAGACTGTACGCATATGTTCTGCCACAATGACACTTTCCAGTAACTTTTTCTGGGATGGTTTAACAGCTTCATTTGAAAACACAAAGGGACTTCTGTGAATCAGGTTGCATGATAAATGCTTATTTCCAGGTGCTTCTCTTTGTTTTTCACCTACCAGGAGTAAAGTAGTCCCTTAAATCTGCAGTAAGTGAAATGTCATAGTCATGGCAGAAATCACAGGTGCTATAGTCAGAGGTCTCCATGGTTAGGGTTTTTTGTTTGTTTGGGTGGTGTGTTTTGTTTTTTTTTTTTTTTTTACTGTGGCTTGTTTTTTCCCTCTAAGCTTTTGAGAAACTGTCTCCAAACTGGAAAAATATGGGTTTGATGGATGGACAAGTTGGTGGATTAAAACACCCGAAATGTGGCTGTCAATGGGTCCATGTTTAAGTGAAGGCCAGTGACAAGTTGAGTTCCTCAAGGATCAGTACTGGGACCAGTCTTATTTAATATCTTTGTCAGTGACACAGATAGTGGCATTGAGTGCACCTTCAGCAAGTTTGCTGATAACACTGACTCTGTGTGGTGTGGCTCACATGCTGGAGGGAAGGGATACATCCAAAGGGACCTTGACAAGCTGGAGAGATGGGCCCATGTCAACATCATGAAGTTCAACAAGACCAAGTGCAAGGTCCAGCATTGAGGTCAGGGCAATCGAGGCACTGATATAGGCTGGGCAGTGCTTGGCTTGAGGGCAGCCCTGAGGAAAGGGACTCGGGGGTACTGATGAACAAGAAGCTCAACATGAGCCTCCAGTGTGCACTTGCAGCCCAGAAAGCCAGCTGTATCCTGAGCTTCATCAAGAGAAGTGTGGCCAGCATGTCAAGAGAGGAGATTCTCTACTCAACTCCACTCTGGTGAGACCCCACCTTGAGTACTGCATCCAATTCTGTAGCCTGTATTTGCAAGACAGATATAGACATGCTGGTGTGTGTCCGTAGAAGGGCCATGAGGATGATCAGAGAGCTGGAGCACCTCTCCTGTGAAGACAGACTGAGAATTGGGGCTATTCAGTCTGGAGAAGAGAAGACTCCAAGGGGACCTTATTGTGGCTTTCTAGTATCTTAAGGAGGCCTACAAGAAAATTGGTGAGGGACTTTTTAGGATGTTGGGTAGTGACAGGACTAGGAAGAATGGAGCAAAACTAGTAATGGATAGATTCAGGTTGGATGTTAGGAAGAAGCTCTTCACCATGAGGGTGGTGAAACAGTGGAACAGGTTGCCCAGGGAGGAGGTAGAAGCCACATCGCTAGAAGTTTTTGAGGCCAGATTGGATGGGACTCTGAGCAACCTGATCTAGTGTGAGGTGTCCCTGCCCCTGGCCAGGGGGTTGGAGCTAGATCATCCTTGAGGTGCCTTCCAGCCCTGACTATTCTATGATTCTATGATATTATGACTCTATGATTCTGTAATTCTGTCTCCTCTGAGAATTGGGCATTGGATGCAAAAGCTTTTCCAGAAGCTAGCAATATAGTTTCATCTTATTCCATCTTAGTACTGATTAAAAGCTTTCACTGTCTGCTGGCCATACCATTGTCTTATGTGATCAGACTGCTTGAAAAAGCCTTTGTCCGTTTTTCATATTATTTTTGGTAGCTTTCTCGTCTGGTTGCATAGACATGGAGAATAATCCCCTCAGTTCTAAACAATAGGTATGAGATGCCTTAATTTCATAAATAAGCTTGTGCTGCACTAGTTCGTGATGATATGTGCTGCGTATAGAAACAGAGAGACGTCAGTGTGGTCCTTTCACAAGCTGCTAAATCATTAAAGAATAAACTTGCATTGATCAGAGTTCATTCTGTATGGAGTGATTCTTCAGATATGCTCAATGCTGACCTAACTCTGCATTTATTGAAATCAGTGGGACTTCTATTGTTAACAACAGGGTTGGGACAACTGAGTACCTCTGAGCACCACACAATTTTTTTTTTTTAAAGTATGTATATAGTTTTTTCTTTACCAAAGCAATTATTAGGAAACCTCTTTTCTAAGCATTAGCATCCAAACAGGTACGAATTTCATTCTTCCAAGTTATACTTCCAGTGGCATTGAACGACATCTTGCCTTGAAGCCAATGGCAGCTGTGTCTGATTAGGGAGGAACATATAAAGTAGACAGTAGAAAAACTGAAACAAATGTAAGGGAGAAACCCCATCACTTGATTGGTATAAGAGAACTCATATATCAAGGCTTGGAGTTATGTGATATTATTTTTAGCTGAAGAGATTATTTTCTAGATTGCTAGTGACTATATCCCAATTATAGTTTTTTCCACTCCATTTTTTTTTTCTGAAGGTGTTACATACCAGTGGTTGATGAAGTCACATGATTTTCCAGAATCTTCTGTTCATGTTATGTTTCCTTTTTAGCTATTAGTAACCCATTTCTGTAGGAATCACTACACCACTCCACTGCTTGTAACTAGTGTTGGTATTCGTTTAATGCAGCTTCCTTTTAAAATCAGCTACTGTACTGGGAAAAAAGTTTAAAATGTGCCTACTTTTTGAGAATACTCTATTGCAGTTATTTTGTGATTTGTATAAATCAGTAGGCATTATTTAAATAAAAGAGGAAGCCATTCCCTAATATACTGAAATGTTCACCTATGTGCAAGAATTGCCACCGAAGTGATAAAGTTGATGCCTGTACCAATGGTGTCATCAGTTGTGGTGAGTTAAAACTGATATTATTCTAAATTGTTGTGTTTTAAAATTAGGTGAACCATTAATAGAATTTGCAAATGATGTGCTACTGTCTGGGTTAACCAGTACTTTAAAAGTCTGGAGAGGAATTACATGTAGCAAAGTTGAGCAGATTAACAGGTTAATATGAGATATATTTATTGCTTCAGCCATCATTTGCAATTTGCACTGGGTTTATATATATATATATTATTTTCTTAATCTTTCTAACATTTTTAGGCCTTGCTTTTCACCTCTTCCTCTTCCATAAACCAGAAATATGAAATTAATGGAGTACATCAATATGAGAGTCCTGAACTTTATGCCTTTCAAGGCTAGAGCCCTTTTGCTTGCTATTTACGGCTGGTTTTGTTAGCACAGTCTTACCTATACCAGATTAATTTGTTTATGCTTCTACTCTGCCAGGTTTTTTAGTGTGTCTGAGTGTACTTTCAGTCATTCTGGATTTTATCCCTTTTCGTTGGCTAGCCTGTAAGTTTATCACTTTCAACTTGTCTTGTCATCTTACTGATTGTTTCCCCACTTCCTGATCTTGTCTTATATGTGTTAATCTATCCAAATATTTTCCAAAGACTGGAGAATAAATGCTTGTACCTTCCATTGTGATCAATAATTTGTAATTCTTCTTAAAAAAAAAAAAACTGACAGCATTTTTAGGCTTGTTATTCCATGCCTGAAATTTTCTCTTGTAGCCAGACAAACTCTTAATCATATTGTTTCCTGGAATAATGATGTTTCAAGAGAAAGACACAGATATGAAGTTAGAGATTTGTGGTTTTTTTTAGATAGTGGTTATTGCTAACCTCTCTTAAGACCAGTTTATATTTTATAACAGGATTTAAATATATTTGCTAACGATTTCTCCGTCTCATCTGAAATATCTTTCTGAGATCTGAATTAAGTCTCTCTATTCCCAGAGTTATGTCAACCTTCAAACTTTCTAATTTCTTGATGAGTTGTTCTGGCATGTTGCTGATTTTCTTTGGTGTTTATTCTTTCTCCCCCAGGAAATTTATATCTTACCCTGTCATCAGTCCAAAGCTTGTTTTATGGACAATAAAACCAAGAGTTCACTTTTAAGCAGTCTCTCCTTCCTGTTAGTAAACTGCCATTTGCCATTTCATAGGTGTTCTTGTGTTTCTTTCGGTGACCTTATGCTCTTTACGTGCTTGAAAAGAAAAAAAAATCTTTATTTATGATTTCCTCACCTTATGTTAACTTTTCCTTTCATTTCCCCCCTTTGCTTTTATCTGCATGTTACAGTCTCTTACTGTCATGCCATAATATTTCTAGTTGTCTTTCCTATCTGTATTTTTTATACCTTACATATGCCATTTTCTTAAATCAATTTTCTTGCATTTTCCTCTTCATCCACTATATATATATATATATATATAGTTTAGAACACAATGCTCTAATGCTAGATAGTTTGTATAACCTTTGGGCATATGATAATTGACTTCAAGTACTCTTGACTTCCTTCTATGTCTTCTTCCTCCAGTTCTGTTTTCCATTCAGTCTCACCTACCCATTGCTTCAGTAATTCTCTTCAATGAATTTGGGATTTGATTTTTTCTGTGGATGAATTATTGTCACATTGCCATCTTAATTTAAACTGTAACTAGATTGTAACCACTGCTGAACTGATTCTGGTTATGTCTTCTTCCGTTCAAATCCTAGATGAAGCAATAATTCCTGCTCTCATTCTATTATATGTTGTTTAAAGAGATAAATCCATCAATAAAATGTGTTTAAAAGCAGTTATAAAAGCTGTTTGATGGGGAAAAAATTACCCTGTGGTCCTGCATTTGTCCAAGAAGAAGGCCCAACACAAAAGCATAGATGGAAGTTATCAGAGGCAACACAGCCAATGTGTTTCAGCACAGACCACTGGTGTTCTTCATGAGGAATGAGAGCTTTCCTGCCTGCCTTGCCTTGACGATGTGGTGCTGGAGGGCAGGAGTTTGGAGTGGCTTTGGGAGGGTGGCTGTCTGGTGATAAAGGGCACCTCCGGTCTTCAGAGGCGACATACTCTGTGAGAAAGCAGTGACGGGAGAGTGAATGTCAATATGTCCCTTTGTTGGTGTAGGCCATGCTTACAGTACCCATAACTGCTTTTAGCTACCTTGGCTCCTAAACAGTGCTTTGTAGAGTAGTTCATAGAAATCTGAAGTTGTATTTTAACAATAGGTCTCCAGCCTTGCTGGCAGAAAAAGTAATTTATTTTTCAGTCTCTTCACATATAATAACACAATCACATACAGTAGATTCTGTCCTTCTGCACTTTACTATACAGTGTTAATGACTGGCACTTAAATACTTTACAAATTGAATTGCAGTTGTATGAGAAACTGAATTGATAAAATAAATTACTATATCTTATAGGTTAAGGTTTTGGTTCTGCAATTGTAGCTGTTACAAATTACCTAAACTCCTTTTTATATTGCATTTCACATGGCTATATTTTACAATGACTCTAATAAAAAATTCTATACAAAAATTGTTTGATATTAATAGTAATCATTAACAACTTGATAGATTCTTGTTAAGTATATTTGCAATACATTTAATCTTATTAAACTCATCTGTGAGTTGTTTCTTCTGAATATTATAGGTCTTTATGAAGCTAGCAATATAAAGAAGAGATTTCAACCATTTTTGGCCAAGAATTAGGTTTAGCTTAATGGATCAATTCTTTTCTTATTAAACTGAGTCTGACCAATGCCAAGTAATACATTCAGCATTGATCTTTGTCTCACCCTGCTGTAGCTTGTGTTCTCTTTATTTACATGAAAAATAAGGTGCCAAGATTGAAAACAATGCCTGTATAATACAAATATAGAATTTTTTCCAGACTCCCATTCTCCTTATCTTTTACTTTGTTATTAATGTGTTTTTCAATGCTTTTTGCTAATGTATTTTTTACGGGGACGTTTCTCCTTTCCTAAAATTAACAAAAAGGAAAACAAATGATAAAAGTGGTCCACAGGCTACTGACACATGAAAGTCATGACACGAAACCATAGATATGGTAGTACAGACAATGACAGGAGTTAGGAAGATCTCAATATTTCTGCTAAAACTAATTTTTCTGTACTGTAAAGTTCAGAGATAAATACTTTGTGAAACTTGAAATCTCAGATAAAGAACAGATCGGAATTCCATGAGAACTTTTAATTGGTGCCCAAATTTCTCATTTGCTCTGCTGAGATCTCTTTCAGGGTTAATTTGTACTTATAAACACACCTCAACTTTTGTTTCCACTGTGGATCTTTTCAGCATTCTAAGTGTGCCTAGATTTTAAGTGAAAATATGGGCATATTGTGTAAGAAATGACAGGTAAAAGAGAGCTGTCTTCTCTTTCTGTATCCAGAATTGCTGTTGCAGGTTTGTAAATGTAGAGAATTGTGAAATGAAATGGTAGAACTATACTCAGATCACTATTTGCAGGGTTCTTGTATGTTTTATATGCTTTTTTACATTTCACATTTTGAAAATACTTCCAGAGTAGTCTAGAGGTTAAAAATGCTTTTTGAACATGTCTTGCACAAACTACTGATTAGCTAAAGGAAGGCATTCTTCGGATGTAAAGATGCTGAGTGCTTTCGGCATTCATATTTACATTTGTATTTGTTGTCTGAAGGAATTGATCTGAATGTATTTTGTACATCTGATCTACATTGTATATTTGGTTACCTCTAATATCCCAGAGAATGTTGTTAGATATGGAATCTAGAACCTTCTGTGATACAATTATAGGCTCCCACCTTTTGAATTAAATAAGTACTGCTTTGGGACCTGCTACTAAAAACCAAAGTAACCTCAGTGCTTCCATAAATCCAAAATTCTGTCCTGTAGAGGGCAATGGTACACATAAATGTAGCTCAATGTGTTGAACTGAGCACAAGCTACTAAGCGCCATAAACTCATCCAAAGTCTGTAATATGATCTATTACTGAATATGAAAGTGTGTGCTCTCTGCTATGCACTATCCTGTGTGTTCACGTAAAAGTTTGCAGGTTGCTTTATTTTGGTTACATCTAAATATTTCTGGAGTTAACAAATCACAGAAAATGTTTAAACGTCAAGGAGTTATGACTGGAATCTTGAAAGGAGATTAAAAAATATCAGTGCCCAAATTCCAATGAAATACAGTGGATTTGTTTGAAAATGCCAATGTTTAAATATTTGAAAGAATATCAAGCGTGTCAGCAGTGGGGACTTAAATGGAAATGAACAGAGTGCTATGTTTCAAATTAATGAATGGCCACAGAACCCTTTGACTATATATTTACGGAAGTCAGACATAAAGCACGCTAAAAAGAGATCTAGGAATTAATTCAGAGTTTTATTATTTTCCTTCATGTCCAAGCTTTACAGTATTTCTACGTCAATAAACTCTTGTGTCTTTTTCTCACTAGTCACTCTTACCTGTACCTCTTTAGTTTTAGGCATGAACGCAATACAGATACAGTGTTATTATCTATGGTAGCTGATCTCTAGATCAATATCGGTAAAGTATCCGTAAAGGTTTTGTTGATTTCCTTCAGAAAGCTTGCAGGGATGGATAGGAAGGGCCTTCCATGGGTCAGCTTCTTTTTTTCTCTGAGTAATAAATATTTGTCTCTTCTTAGAAGGATAAAGTAAGTAAGACAGTCTGGTATTTGGACTGATATATAGGTGCTACTCAGATTTGTATATTCCCATTCAACTCAGGTCTCTCCAGTTGCTCAGGCTTAGCAGATATAAGGTTGTGAGTGAGAATGAGTTAAGGTTTTATCCCAAATGTAATACAGTCTGTTCTTGTAAACCGCTGTCTTTCACGTATCAAAACGACAGCTTTACCCTTCATTGCAGATAAACATCTGTTTGATTTTTACCAATGAAATTCACATTTTCAGCTGTTTTGAATGAGCTGCCATTGGCATAGTTGGGCTGCTGGAAGAGAACTGATTAAATTCTGTTGGACATTTTTTGCCTAAGACTTTTCTGATGTCTGCAAAAGTAGCTTAATTTCAGAAAGGCTGCACACTTTGGGACTCCCAGCTGGCTTTCTAGTTTTCCTTTATTTCATTTCCTCTTTGTTTCAACTTCATTCCAGTTTAAAATGAGCCCACAGTTGTTCCCAGCAATATTTATTTTGCCCAGAGACAGAGACCTCCTGTCTCTCCCTGATACACACATTGACAGGAGGGTCCGTGTTAGTGCACTCCAAAGGCTGGCTGACTCTGTCACCCCTCATGGTGTTGTTGGTAGCATAATTGTAGAATATTTTGAAAAGTTAAATCTACATCAATAGGAAAAGGGGACCATCTCATCATGTTCACTGAGCACAATGTAGGTAACTAAATGATATAAGATCAGATCCTTTATATTCTAGGATTAGGTATATACCCATAAACCTTGTTTAGCTGCATAGCCTTGACCTCGTTTGTAGAAAATTAATGTGGTTTTGGCTGTCAAATAAAGCCAAGGATTTCACATATATGCACTCTAAATGTAACTCTGCAGCTCTAGCCAGCAAACACTGATTTTTTTTGCACTAATCCCCTTTCCTTGGCTAATCTACTTGAAATAACTGAGTCCACTGAGAGGAAAATAAAAAAAGTTTCAGAACGTGAAGCTTGGGAATCTTCAGATTGGTAGGAGACAGGAGGGAAAGGGACAAAGTCAAATAAGCTAATCAGGAGACCTCAGCAATAGATGCAGAAGATCCAAGCCTGGATGCCTCTCTTAACACATGTGTTGTCTCCAGGAGAGAAACTTCAAAGGTCTCATGTAAGCCAGAAGCAAACTGCAGCAACTGTGTCTTGCCATCCCCACTGTTAGCTCTGGAGTACACACATATGTAGCTCAGAAGTAGGAACAGATGATAAACTATTATTTTGAATAATTAAGTCTTGACAGAGTTGCTATTTTCTTTATCCTCATTTGTTTATCTTAGAACGCTTTCTTAAAGTCATGTGTACATGTGTGTCTGTGGAAGAGCATAGTTTTGTTCTGTACTATGGAAACTTGTAGGCATTGCAATAGGAATTGGATGCAAAAATCTATGACTGCATAGGATTAAAATGGCTTTGCTTCTAAACCGGTTGTTGTCTGCCTTCAAACAAATGTCTGAAGTGTCTGATGTTACAATACAAAATCTACAAAGTTGTTGAAGAGTGCGCATTTCGCTTGTATGGCTCTAGTGCCTTCAGAACAGGTAAAATCTAACAGTAAGCATATTCCTATACTTTGTTAAAAATCTTCTGTTTTCTGCAGTACAGAATTTCAATATTTTTCCATTTTGCTTTATGTAGCCTTTAAAATATCTAGTCTCTCAAGCACATGGTACATATGGTTTAAAACTGGAGATCATATTTAGACACAGATTTTTTATGTAAATGAACAAACTACTAGAAATCAGTAATGTATTTTCATCTAAACAGAACACATGCCTTGCTTAGGCTTTTAGCCTGATAAATGGCAGACCCATAATAACCTTTTTGACTACTTTGTTTCTTAATCAAGCATTTCACTTGCTGTGATAACAACATATTTCTAAAGTTTTTCCTGTTTGTATACATGTCTACTAGGACAAAATACAGGATTAAATCAACAAATGTCTAATCTACATGCCTGTATTGCAGGGCTGTTTGCTACAGAGAATTTTTAGTCATGATAATGAAAGGAGACTCTTTACAGCGTGCTCCTAGTCCTACCAGAAATTTGTATGCCCCAGATACTTCTCGCTTAGTTTTGTAGATGTATGAACCTATATAAACACGCACAGAGTCATGATCTCACTTGCCATTCTGACCTGTAGTCATGCTGTTTTTCCTATAAGGAAATTGTGTCTCCCAGGGTGCTTGTGGAGTCTCAACCAACTTAAAGCAGTTTACACACTCGAAACAAGCTCTGGTGTGAATATCTGGAGAATATTGTGACATCTTCTGTAATGAGCTGGGGAAAATGACCAGTGGGTTTTGAAAGCATTGCTTTTGAGGCTGCATCTGTAAATTAACCTGCTCTTATGGGGAGTTGTACTGTACCTGCTCCTTAATGACAAACAACAAAATTAGCTGGTTGCCCAACTCTTCTAATATGTATGTCCTATTCACACTGCAGTTCAAGGGAGTTCCATCTAAGTGAAGAATTTAAGCCAGCCAAAATTAAAAATCCTAACCACTTTTAAGGTTGCTTTTTTAGTTAAACAAATTTGAGTGACATTTCCGTGTTAAACATTTAAAAATAAAATTCACAATAGCCTTTTCTTCAGTTTTATTCTTAATTTTGATTTTTTCTCTCTCACATCAGTATTTCTGTATCGCTGTTTTATGGTTTGGCTTTTGTAGCAGCTCTAGCATGGTGTATCACAGTATCACAGTATTACCAAGGTTGGAAGAGACCTCATAGATCATCAAGTCCAACCCATTACCACAGAACTCAAGGCTAGACCATGGCACCAAGTGCCATGTCCAATCCTGCCTTGAACAGCTCCAGGGACGGCGACTCCACCACCTCCCTGGGCAGCCCATTCCAGTAGCCAATGACTCTCTCAGTGAAGAACTTTCTCCTCACCTCAAGCCTAAATTTCCCCTGGCATAGCTTGAGGCTGTGTCCTCTTGTTCTGGTGCTGGCTGCCTGAGAGAAGAGAGCAACCTCCTCCTGGCTACAACCACCCTTCAGGTAGTTGTAGACAGCAATAAGGTCTCCCCTGAGCCTTCTTTTCTCCAGGCTAAACAATCCCAGCTCCCTCAGCCTCTCCTCATAGCGCTTGTGCTCGAGGCCTCTCACCAGCCAGTGTAAATTCAGTAAGATACTAATTTTATCCAGGTAGGTGCAGAGTAAGAAAATGAAAATGTGACTATTCATGCAATTCCAGTTCCAGACAGCAGAGTTTTGGACAGGGTCAGGAGTGTTTCTCTGTGTTTATCAAGGAGCTTTCTCCATATCCACACTGTTTTGGGAAGCAAGTAAGGACATGTGTTTCTGGGAGCAGCCAGCTGTTCCAAGGAGATGCCTGTCTGCTCTCCAGCCTTGAACAGAAAGGGGCAGGAGTGTGTTCACAGTCCCAGAGGATTATACAGGCAGGAGCTTTCTGTCCAGTGCTTATACACACGTTTGTCAGAGGGCTGTCATAATATGGCCCTCTCTTCCAAATAGTTTCTTCACCTTTAAAAATGAGTTTAATATCATGACCAGTGCCATCTGATTTTGTAAGATTTAGATAAATGTATGCCTACTACATGTTAAAAAACAATTACCCACAGATTTTACTCAAAATGAGTCAGTAATAGGAATGGTGAGATTAATGAGCATTGCTACTTGTTGTGTAGTTCTTTTTCTCTGGGTTTTCCGCAGTCTGCCAACTGACCTGGAGGCTGCATCTTGCTCTATTTAAAATAGAATTTTTGAAATATAGTAGGTTCAGTTGAGCCCATCCTGGGATCTGATTGATAGAAAAATGACTATTATCCACAGGACAGTTTCTCTTCCAACTCTGTTGCTTAAGTACATGAGGAGAAAAAGAACAAAAGAAGGATAATTGTTACCTTGAATTGATTAACTTATTGTCATCAGTTCTGAGGTTCTTACCCCTTATGTGAATGCTGTTTGGAGTGACTTCTTAATTTTCACATATACAGCAGAATGTTGCAAAAGGTTATGTCTGAAATCAGTGTAAGGATCAAATATAGGCATGTGAGAAGCTCAGTGTGTTAAGAAATTGAAATAAATAGTTCACAGAGAAAAGGCAAGCACAAGATACTGCAAAAACAATGACTGCAAAGCTATAGATATGTCAGGGTAACTGTTAAAAAGTGCTATGTGTAAATGTACAGACTTAACCACTGCGCTGCAGGCACACGTGCAGCCTTACCCACTTTCTGTATGTATGTTGTTCTGAAACAACTTTTGCTTATAATCGTGGCAGACCAGAGCCCAGTTTCTTGCTGTTGCCTGTCTGAGAGGCCTCCAGCCCCTTACTGGAGCAAACAGTTCTCAGAAATTAAGGCACAGCTCACTCCTTTGGTCCATTCAGCACCTTGCTTCTGTTCAGGTTTGTGAGTTACCTGTTCCCCACCGCCATCATGGCTAGGAATTCACCAGGCTAACTCAGCTGGCTGGAAGTTAAGGAGCAAAGCTGTATTTATAGTGTGGCACAATTTAGAGGCACTTCTGAAAACTTGGTGTCCTGGAGTCCTATATGCCCCAAAATTCCTCTCCCTCTGTGGTTCAAAAGGGAGAGGAAAAGGTACAAAAAGGCCTGTTTCCCCACCCCCCCTGACCCTGCAAGCATGAAAGGGGGGAGCAAGGGACCCTTCCAGCACGAGGGGTGCCCCATGCAGGGCCTGTGCTGGAATGGGCTGGGGATTGGCTGTGGTCTTCATGTCTAGGGAGTGGTAACTCAGCTCTTTGTCTAGGAAGGGTATAAATATAGAGGGGACTTCCCACCTTGGAGTTCTCCCCAACCTGGATAGCTTCTGCAGAAGGAGCCCCTGGTGCTCCAAAAGACAAGCTCCTGAGGGACAGGGCTGTCTGTGCTTTGGACGGCTTCCACCTTAAGCACCCTTTATGGAGGCTGTATAATCCTTAATGATCCTCAGAGGCTTCTGAAAGACAGCGAAGGGACAAGCATCTGGCCTGCCCTTCCTTTCAGCCAGCCTGACTCACCTGTGAGTAACTTTGGCTCAGTGTGATTAATAGTAGGGGACACTATGTTTAGTAGTGTAAGCTTTTTCCAACTTCTGACTTCCAAAATAGTCAAATCTACCTATGGTATCCTTGTAGATCTTCTCAACCTAACTGAATCTGCTAATGAAAACTAAATTAATTTCTGTATATAGTTTTGGGGGCAGGTTTTCAGGAAAAAAACCCACTCTATTGTTCTATAAATTCCTGACTCGGCCACATTAATTCCCTGCCTCCACAACACTCAGAAAACTGAACTACTTAAACCCCTTGATCTTGAACAGACCCCTTTCAACACAGAATTAGTGTTGGACTTGAAAGTGGATTATTTGGAATATTTTTCTATGTTTCTTTTCAGCTTTTTTATATTGCTAGTTGCTACAGAGGAGATTTTTAATAAGCAAAATAATAAAATGTGCACTATTAAAGCACAATTTAGTCTTTTTCCTATTTACCCTTTTTAAAAACCAAACGATGAATGGTTTGTTAATCCGAAAATCTGCTTATAGCACGAACATTTAAGCAACTATATAACTGCAAATATATATTAAAATAAGTCCAACAATTTAAAACCAATTACAAATCACTTACAATAGTCATCTAATGTATATATAAAGGCAAATACAGATTGTATATTTTTCAAATGGATGGAAAAACTATTCCAGCCACTTGGTGCCTGAGAAGCAAATGACTGATTGCTTTTCTGGTATTAAACTGGGGACTGCAAACATTAAAAAAATCACTAGACCTTGAATTATATCAAAATATAATTGGAATAAAATAATTCAAAAGATAATTCAGTCTTGCTACTAATGTCATTTACACAGATAGCAATGCTAATATCTTTTCCTTTGTTGTAGACTTAGCTAGTTTAACTCTGTGGGTGCCAACCCAACCCTCTGCAATGTGGATATTTTCTCTTCAAAGGTCAGCTTTAAAAAAAAAATTCTCCCATACAGCATATTGTATTCTTGTAAGTATTTGCTGTGACATTCAGAATAATGCCAATGCTGCACCGCTCAGAGAGGGATTTTCTAAGATTCTTAGAAATTTAAAGGTCTAAAGAAACACGCAGTGAGAATTTCCAAAGTGCTTAACAAACTGTATTTACTAAAATACATTGGAAAATTTACTCTTTATTCATTCGAGTAATTCTGTATCAAGCCTTTAAAGTCATCCAGGTGTTTTATTAAGAAAGTGGGAAGCAGACAAGGATGACAGTTAGCCTGCCAGATAATGTATTGCTTTGGGTATATACTTTACCTTTTAGCACTGTTTGTTTCTGTATTCTGCTTTTTATATCTGTAACAGATTCACCATGATCAAATCTGTTTAATATCTGGCCTGATAACAGATGAAAAAAAGTATTAAGTAATCATAGAAAGCAAGAATAGCCATTAACCTTTTCAGATTTGACTAATCACTTGGTCTCCACACTGATTTGCCCTGGAAAGGACTGAGTTTGAGAATATGTTAATCTGTGTGCGTGAGTGCCCCTTTTAATCCACATCTCTTCAAGGAGCTCTAAGTGAGGAACATAAGACTCGGAATCTCAAAATGCCTATTTGCTTTGGGAAACTGGGGCTGCCATTTAAAGAATTTTCAATTGGCAAGTTTCTGTGTCTGGAGTATAAACAGGTGGGTCTAGCCTTACTCAATGTCTTCATCAGTGTCCTAGATGAGGGGATAGAGGGTACTCTCAGCAAGTTTACTTATGATACGAAACTGGGAGGATTGCCTGACACACTCGAAGGCTGTGTGGCCATTCAGCGAGATCTGGGCAGACTAGAGAACTGGGCAAAGGGAAAGTTAATGATGTTTAACAAGAATAAGTGTAGAGTCCTGCACTTAGGGAGGAAAATCACTGTGCACCAGTGCAAATTAGGGGTTGACCTGATGGAAAGCAGCACCATGGAGAAGGACCTTTGAGTCTTGGTGGACAATAAGTTATCCATGGGACAATAATCTGCCCTTGTGGCCAAATCCAGTGGTATCCTGTGGTATGTTAAGAATCTTGTGTCCCGCAGGTTGAAGGAGGTAAGGAGGTTCTCCTCCCCCTCTACTCTGCCCCAGTGAGACTACATCTGGTGTATTTTGTCTCAGTCTAGGCTTCCCAGTTCAAGAGAGACAGGGATATACTAGAGAGTGTCCAATGGAGGGCTACAGGGATGCTGAGGAGACTGAAACATCTGTGTTATGAGGAAAGAGACCTGGGGATGTTTAGCTTGGAGAAGAGGAGACTGAGAGGAGATCTTATTAATGTTTACAGAATACCTGAAGGGCAGGTGTCAAGAATTGTGGAATCATAGAATCATAGAATGGTCCATCCCCAAAGGTCATGTAGTCCAACCCCTGCCACAGTCAGCAGGGACATCCTCAACTAGACCAGGTTGCTCAGAGCCACATCGAGCCTCACCTTGAATATCATCAGGGAAGGGGCCTCAACCGCTTCCCTGGGCAACCTGTTCCAGTGTTCCACCACCCTCATAGTAAAGAACTTGTTCCTAACATCCAATCTAAATCTGCTCTTCTCTAGTTTGGAGCCATTTGCCCCATGTCCTGTCACTGCAGGCCTTGTAAACAGTTTCTCTCCTTCCTTCTTGTAGGCTCTCTTCAGGTATTGGAAGGCTGCTATTAGGTCTTGGCTGCTATTAGGTCTCCCTGGAGCCTCCTCTTCTCCAGACTGAACAACCCCAGCTCTCTCAGCCTGTTACTGTAGCAGAGGTGCTCCACTTCCCCGATTATTTTTGTGGCACTCCTCTGGACTCACTCCATCAAGTCCATGTTTTTCCTGTATTGAGGGCTCCAGACTTGCATGCAGTACTCCAGGTGAAGTCTCACCAGAGCAAAGTGGCAGAATCACCTCTCTGGATCTGCACCTTTTGAAGCAGCCCAGGATGTGATTTGCCTTCTAGGCTGCAAGTGCACACCACCTGCTTATGTCCAGCTTCTCATCCATCATCATCTCCAAGTCTTTTTCCACAGGGCTGCTTTCTATCACCTCATCTCCCAGTCTATATTGATAGTAAGAATTGTTCCAGCTAGGTGCAGAATCCTGTTGAACCTCATGAGGTTCACTTGCGTCCACCTCTCCAGCCTTTCCAGGTCCCTCTGGAGAAGGGGACAGTCTCTTTTCACTGGTACCCTGTGAAAGGATGAGAGGCAGTGGACACAAACTGAAACACAGGAGATTCCACCTCCTTGTGAGAAATTTCTTTACTGTAAGGGTTATGGAGGACTGGATCAGACTGCCCAGACAGGTTGTGGAGTCTCCTTCTTCAGGGAATTTCAAGACCCATCAGGATGCTTTCCTGTGTGACCTGCCCTAGGTGATCCTGCATTGGCAGGGGGAGTGGACTCAATGATCTTCAGAGTTCCTTTCCGGCCCCTCCTATTCCATGATTCCATGGCTGTATGATTCTGTTCTTCATGGAAAAAAGAGTGCTGTTGATTAGGAAAGGAAGTGGTGATGCTACAAATTTTGTCCTTTTGTTACTGATTGTAGACACTATTTGAGAGGCATGATATTATCACAGTGGAACTCAGAATATTAAGAAACAGGAGAAACATTGTGATTTCACTTTCTTTTTCCTGCTTTATTGAAAATTCCAAGGAGAGTTCAAAGGTGGAAAGCCATTCAAACTGAAGTACAGCTTAGAGACAGGTATGAACTCACAACTTTACAGTCATGCCATTGGTAGCTGAACTGGGGCAATTCATGGCTGTATGATGTGCACCATTTTCCTCATTAACTACACTCTAGCACTAAGCATTTTAAGCAACAGAGATGTAGTTTTCTTGTGCTGATCTCCTGACAGCAGACTTCGTGTGAGAATGAAAAGGACTTCTCTGGATGCAGTAATTCAGTAGGAAGCAGTAATGTTTTCATCCTATGTGGGGGATATGTATTGTTGATAACCTGGTAGATACTTCTCTGCCTGCTGCAGTATTTAGTAGCTCCCATTAAGTTTGAAGGTAATGTTACAATAAGGTTGCATTCCTGGTGGTTTTGACTTTCTTTGTCCATGACATAAGGCCTTGAGACTGTTTTAAACATTTGTCCCTGATTATTTAAGGAACATCCTTATCTTGAAATATGAGAGGCCAGCCAGGTGGCTAATCAGCTCAAAGGCCATCTGTGTACTTCAGACATGTAAACCAATGATAGCTAAAAAAGAAGCTATGGTTGTTTAGAGAACATCCTTATCTTGTAGAGAAAGTTTGCTGTAAGTGTCCTTGATACCATAAAAGGGTAATGTGAGGAGGGAGATTTTGAGACCCCCAGACCAATCGCAGAAGTGCATACACACAAGTATTTTGCCAAGTGATGCTTCTTCAATATGTAATATGTAATCATATTAGATAGGTGTTGTTTCATAAAACTCATATATAAATCATCATGAGAAATCTTTGTTGGTATGCATTGCTTTGTGGTGCAATCCCCAACGCACTCGGAAGCACCACAATAAAGAGATGCTGCTCTTTAATATTATATTTTGACAGTAGTACAGAGTTTGATTCCCAATTTTGGTGGCAGTTACATGACTCTTTTCTGCCCCTTTTCACTTCAAGCATGTGTAAAATAAATACAAAATTACTTATGATTGTGCAAATCTCAGGGTCTTCAGTGGATTCTCTTACCTCTTTGAAAATACTCCTGTGATAGTAGAGAGTCTTGATGATGTAAGCCATTAAGTGTCCCGTATCAGGAGGCAAATAAAACCCTATTATTTACTTGTGATATTTTGTTAATGGGACCACAGTGCAGAGGTGAATCTGCAGCAATTAAGACCCTGCATTTTTAACGGTTTGCCCTACTAACATAATAGAGTTACTGCACAGAAGGGAGACAAATGAGATGTCCTCTGTTTTCCTCTGCTGTGTCACATACAAATGATAAGGTTTTGCTAGCTCTACTCTCTTAAGAAGAGTTGATACAGTCATGGAGTGGAAAGAAGTTAAAGGAAAGTCCACCCCAAATTTCAAGACCTTGCATTGTCTGAAAGCGTGCCCTCAAGTTTAAACAGAACATAGCTTCTTTAAAATTAGGATTAAACCACAGTTTTTTAAACAGTGACAACACAGCTGATCTGTGGAAGTAGTTTTTCTTGGCTTGTTTAGACATTGTGTCCTATCCATGGTCGATTAACGAGTACAGCACATGCTTAAGTTGGCTAATTAATTTCAAAAGCAGTGTAGGGTTGACTAGCAGGTAATTTAATCTAAAATAATTAAAACTATTGAAATTATTACATTGTTGTTTAATTAATATTATTTAATATTGTAATTTTCAGTCTAAATTATGCTGATTAGAGATTTCTCTCATAAATATCAATAAAATTAATTACAGATTAATTAAATTTGCTAAAAGATTCTCATAATGGACTTCCAGCTAGTCTTGATTTTTGCAATAAATAAACAGAAACATTATTAAGTGGTATATCTTCCTGAGGGAGATATTTAAACACGATATGCAGACATGGCAAATGGAAGGATTTCCCATGAAAGTAGACACACTTAATCACAAAGGCTGTTTTTTCCCTTTAGTAAAAGGAAAAAAATAAAAGAGCTCAGAAGCAGCATTTTTATTTCATTGTTTAGCAAGATAATATGCTTTCCTTTCTCTTCCACCTGAGATTCCAGGAAGATTTATTGACACGTGGTAGTTGTGCTCCTTGCATCATGAGGAATGTTTGTGGTAATTGAAGGCATTACTTCTTTACAATTTGACAAAAGAAACTCCACCTTATTTTCCCAATGTCATAAGATTTGCAGTGGTCATGAGAGTAATTTCTTGTGTTTAAGGGAGTGACGCCCACATTTACCTAACCACTCTGTCACTATACCAGTCACAGTAGTGCTTTCTACCATTTCTCTGTTCTAGAACAGAACAGAACAGAGATGGTGGACACTGTGTGAAAACTTGCTAATGTGCATCTTGCAGTGAACTTAACACTATGCCTGGAAGACTCTCTCTTGTTTCCAACAGAAGTGGATAGTTTTTGCATCTCAAGGACTTTTAAAAAGCATGCAGATATTGTTGTCTGTCCTATAAGTGGAGGGGAAAAGGCAAGAAGGGAAGATACAAAAAAAATAGATCTGCTAGAAAAACCAAAAGTTGTATAATATACTATAATATAATATTAAAGGATAATGAATGTAAAATTGCATTGGGAACTTTACTTAGGTATTTCCCAGCTGTCATAAGCTTACAACCCTAATTTATGTATACATGGACTCCTGGCAAATCAAAGAAAAACCCATGATTTCTATCCAATGGAAATTCTGATGCTGGTCACTGTTTCCATCTCAAATCACACAAAAGCTGCCAATTTTCACTATTTTGTGTAAATCAAACACCTACAAATAAATTCAATACCATCAAAATATCTTATTGCTGAAAGAACCCAGCAGTTTTAATTTATGAAATAAAAATGATTTGTTTGTTTTTCTACAATCACTTCCATGTTCTGTTTCCCCCTTTTTGTGGTGCTACACACCACAAAGCAGGTAATTGCACAGGTGGTAGCAGAGGTGATAAGACCTGATTCAGCTGTAATTTGCACCAGGTTTTTCCCCCTCCTGAATTAGGCTGAGTAATTTTAAGCTACACTTCCTATGTTTCACCTCCCATCCTGCTGACCTTAAACTCCCTTATAATGGAGGATTAGGTAAGAAACTGAAGGAAAACTGTTTCTGTTGTTATGGTCTATTGGAAGTGTCAAGGAAAGCTCTTGAGATACAGCTCCCAGGAGGCACACTAGTACTGGCCATAGATGTATATGATGTAAGATTGAATTGTTAAAAACCAGAAAGGTGTAGTTCAGTAAGTCAGAATGTTTTGGTTGTTGCCAAACTGACATAAAATGATAATTTGAACGTTGAAAATCTCTTTAATATGTTCATTTTTTTTTTTTTTTTTACCAATTGAGGTGTGAACTCCTCATATTGAATTCCATAGTGGCTTTGCATGCAGTTTCCTCTGAAATTAGTGATAGGGTGCTCATAATGTGGCCCAGTTTAGGTTTTATAAGTTTTTTTTTCTTAATAGGAGTTGATCTTGTGGTCTTGGTGGTTTCAGAAACATACTTATCTAATAAAATTTAATTCTGATTATATTCCCTGTTTTGTCTAAGATACGTTTTTAATTGCACTATTTCTGGGGAGCTAATGAGGGGAAAAACTTGTTTCTGAAAAATTGAATCACAGCTGTAGTAGCAGATAAGGCTGACATTCAGTTCTTGGAAAGAAGCAATC
The DNA here is from genome assembly GCA_013400475.1 of Tricholaema leucomelas. Lineage (NCBI taxonomy): Eukaryota > Metazoa > Chordata > Aves > Piciformes > Lybiidae > Tricholaema lacrymosa > Tricholaema leucomelas. Next base: position 465,541 of record WAAF01013548.1, read on the forward strand.
AATGTTGAACATATCAGGTAAGTTCATTTCTCTTGCTCTACTTTAATAGCTTATAAAGAAGATTGATTAAGTTCTTGTCTGATAGATCAATAAAGGAATGAAACCAAGCTTTCTCTCCTTCAAGCATGCATTTGTCATATGCTGGGGAATGTAGAAACTGAAGAGAAGTAGCATTGGGTAAAAATGCCAAACTGGGATTTTAATGAGCTCATTCATGTTGCGTTTCTTACATAGCACATAAAACAAGTCATATGGTTCAGACAGTGTGACCACAGGTCTTGGTTTGTGTTTCCATACCACTCAGCTACATTCCTCATATCCTTACACTTTGAGCTGTGATTCAGAGATGTGCAGAGTGTGTAAAATTGGATAGATTGAGGAAACCTGTTTCTGTCTTTGTATCCATGATGATGCAAGCATAGAAAGAGACAGCCTCTTAGGTTCCACGCAGGCATGGTAGTGCTTTTTCTGGTCTTTTGGGAGCTTTAGAAATCATCTTAGCCTTCAAAATGTGAACTTTGAGAGAATAAATTTCAGTACAGATTTCTGATGCCTTAGCCTGTTTAGGTTGGTGATGGCATGAAAGTGTCCCAATACCTCAATTTCTAGCCAAACCAGTGCATTCATGTTGAGGCTTGAACCAGATTCTATCTATCTATAATAGCATTTCACTCCCTTTTGCAATGCTTTTTTTTCCAAATAAAACAAAATTTGTGGAATATAGAACAACATGAAGGTGAGGGGAAATGTGAGCTATAAACTGTAGCATTTGTGACGGTAGAAATGGCACAGATGTGAGAAATTACAGAAGTAGCCTCAGATCAATATTTTATTTGCACTTATAAACATTTCAGTGTCTTATATGACAGTCCCTGTTTTTTATTTACTTTTGTTGCTGTCTTTTATGGTGATGTCATACACCTAACAGTCTGCAGGTCTTGAGATGTGAGCTGTTTTTGCAAGGAGGTGTTCTTCTTTAGCATAATGTGAACATGAGAGACAAGTTCAGCATTTATCTCATTTGAATAACACGAAAGCCCAGATATTGCTTCTAGCTGAAAAAAAGAGATAGTGCATTCTGTAGTGACATCCAGGATGCTAATTATCCAAAGATAGTGCTAGCTATACAACTAGCTCACAGTCCTCATTTTACTTTTATGTCTATACACACACAATTCTTTCTTTTAATCAGTTATTTTAAGATCTCTGTACAATGATGCAAAATCCAGAGCTGAAAGCCGACAAAAGTATTGTGTGTTGTGTCTAAATTCCTGATGCACTGCTATTGTTACTAGAGTACACATTCAACTTTAATCTTATTGATTTATTATGGATTTTTGTTAATAGTGGAGTTTCTTGATACAATGTGACAGACTGCTTGTATCAGCAATTTCAATTAGATCTCGAAATAACTGATTGTATAGACTGTCAACTTCTGTCTTTTCAAATTAACTTCCACCTCTGAAGTCTTGAGTGCTCATCTGCACCAAGTAACTTTGGCCAGGCTTTGCCCAGCCTGACAGTGACATGCAAACATTCAAAGACCACAAAAACATCCAGGTTGGAAAAGACACTCAGGATCACCAAGTCCAACCTGTAACCTTATTCTGCAAGATTCACTTTTAATCCATATCCCCAGGCACTACATCTGAACAACCCTTAAACACACCCAGGGTTGGTGACTCAACTACCTCCCCAGGCAGCTCATTCCAGTGCCTGACTACTCTCTTCATGAAAAACTTCTTCCTAATATCCAATCTAAACCTACCCGGTCTGAGCTTGAGGCCATTCTACCTTGTTCTGTCTCCAACTACCTGTGAGAAGAGACTGGCACTAGCCTCTCCACAATGTCCCTTAAGGTTAAGATCATAGAATCAACCAGGTTGGAAGAGACCTCCAAGATCATCCAGTCCAACCTATCGCCCAGCCCTATGCAATCAACTTGACCATGGCACTAAGTGCCCCAGCCAGGCTTGGCTTCAACACCTCCAGCCACAGCCACTCCACCACCTCCCTGGGCAGCCCATTCCAATGGCAAATCACTCTCTCTATGAAGAACTTCCTCCTAACATCCAGCCTATACCTCCTCTGGCACAACTTGAGACTGTGTCCCCTTGTTCTGTTGCTGGTTATCTGAGAGAAGAGACCAATCCCCACCTAGCCTCAGCTTCCCTTCAGGTAGTTGTAGACAGCAATAAGGTCTCCCCTCAGCCTCCTCTTTTTCAAACAAAACACCCCCAGCTCCATGAGTCACTCTTCATAAGATTTATTCTCTAGGCCCTTCACCAGCCTTGTTGCCCAACTCCTGACCCACTCCAGCACCTCCACAACTCTCTGTATTGTGGTGTTCAAAACTGAATGCAATACTTGAGGTGTAGCCCCACCAAAGCTGAGTACAAAGGGGCTATCATCTCCCTACTTCTGCTGGCCACAGCATCTTCAATACAGGCCAGGATGCCATTGTCCCTCTTGGCCACCTGGGAACACTGCTGGCTCATATTTAGCTGCCTCTCTTGCAACCTCCAGATCCCTTTCTGCCAGGCAGCTCTCCATCCATACTTTCCCAAGCCTGTAGGATTGCTTGGGGGGTTGTTGTGATCCAAGTTCAGGACCTGGCACTTGGTCTTGTTGAAACTCATCCCCTTAATGTTGCTTCATTGTTCTTGCCTATCCAAGTCCCTCTGAAGAGCCTCTCTACCCTCATTCAAATCAACGTTGCCACCTAACTTGGTGTCCTCTGCAAACTTACTGATGACATTCTCTATGCCTGAATCAAGGTCGTCAATAAAGGGATCAGTCCTGGGACCAGTCTTGTTCAACATCTTTGTTGGTGACATGGACAGAGGCATTGAGTGCACCCTCAGCAAGTTTGTTGATGACACCAAGCTGTGTGATGCAGCAGACACGCTGGAGGGAAGGGATGCCATCCAGAGGGACCTGGACAGGCTGGAGAGGTGGGCACAAGCCAACATCAGGAAGTTCAACAAGACCAAAAGCAGGGTTCTGCATCTGGGTTGAGGCAATCCCAAGCACAAATACAGGTGGTACAGTGACTGGCTGGAGAGGAGCCCTGAGGAGAGGGACTTGGGGGTGCTGGTGGATGAGAAGCTCAGCATGAGCCAGCAGTGTGCACTTGCAGCTCAGAAAGCCAACCAGATCCTGGGTTGCATCAGAAGTGTGGCCAGCAGGACAAGGGAGGTGATTCTTCCCCTCTACTCCACTCTGGTGAGACCCCATCTGGAGTATTGTGTCCAGTTCTGGAGCCCCCATTACAAGAAGGATGTGAATGTGCTGGAGCATGTCCAGAGAAGGGCCATTGGGATGATCAGAGGGTTGGAGCACCTCTCCTGTGAAGACAGACTGAAAGAGTTGGGGCTGTTTCGTCTGCAGAAGAGGAGGCTCCGAGGTGACCTTATTGTGGCCTTTCAGTATCTGAAGGGGGCCTACAAAAAAGCTGGGGAAGGACTTCTCAGGATATCAGGGAGTGACAGGACTAGGGGGAATGGAGTGAAGCTGGAGATGGGTAGGTTCAGGCTGGACATGAGGAGGAAGTTCTTCAACGTGAGAGTGGTGAGAGGTTGGAATGGGTTGCCCGGGGAGGTGGTTGAGGCCCCATCCCTGGAGGTGTTCAAGGCCAGGCTGGATGGGGTTCTGGCCAGCCTGATCTAGGGTAAGGTGTCCCTGGCCATGGCAGGGGGGTTGGAACTAGATGATCCTTGTGGTTTCTTCCGACCCTGACTGATTCTGTGATTCTATGTTAAAAAGAAGTGGTCCCAACACAGATCCTGGAGGAACACCACTAATGACTGGCTGCCAGCTGGATTTATCTCCATTGACCACTACTCTCTGGGCCTTCCTGTCCAGCCAGTGCTTTATGCAGGAGACAGTGTGCTTATCCAAGCCATGAGTAGCCAATTTGTTTACATGAATTTTGTGGGGAACAGTATCGAAGGCTTTTTGAAAGTCTAGGAATACAACATTGATAGCCTTTCCTTCACCCAGTAGCTGGGTTACCTTGTCATAGAAGGAGATCAGGTTGGTCAGGCAGGAACTGCCCCTCATTAACCTATGCTGACTTGGCCTGGTTGTTGTATGATGGCACCTGAGATCGCCTGCTCCATGACCTTCCCTGGTACTGAGGTCAGGCTGATAGGTCTATCATTCCCCAGATCTTCCTTTCTGACCTTCTTGTAGATGATGTTGCAAAGGCAGCATTTTTCCCTCTCTACCCCTTGGCAGAGAAAAGGCTTATGAGAGTGTCTCTTTGCCCAGTGCCTAGTTCATTTAGTGTCTTTATCAACACACAGCTTCCCTTTGTAGGCAGGGAAGAAAGGGCCAGTGGCTGGTACAGCACTTACGCTCTGCATTTTGGGTCCCATAAAAGTGTCAGCTGCTGTGATACTTCCCACATACCTCCTTGCACATATACCTCCTTGCACATATTTAATACGTTTAGAAAATTTTATGTAGTAGTAAAAAAACCTTTGCTATTGATAAATGACTTTTCCCCTTTAATAATAAAGTTATTGACAGCTGGTATTTGACAAAGTGTCCTAAGATTGCCTTGCAACAGCCATTTTCCTACATTCTTTAGAGAAAACTAACTTCATAATTCTTAGGAGTCTTGTTTGGTTTTTTTTTTTTAGTGGTATTTGAAATAGAGGACTATGTTCTGTGTTTGATTGTTACTCATTTTTAGACATGGCTTGGTTGCTTATTCTAATAATTAAATGCTTCTAGGATAATTTTTTTTTTAATGTTTCAAAAGAAGTGTTATGTGGTGGAGCAGCTGATCTTTGCAGGTATTCTGCGTTGCTAGGAAGGGATGTAACTCTCATAAAGACCATTAAGAGAGTAAGAATAAGGGTTGTCACTTTCCATCTGTAGGTTTTCAGTCATAGGTTTGAATTTGTGACTAGACTCTTACTATAATAGTAATAACAATTGGTGACATTTGTTCTTTAGTAGTTATCAAACAAAACCACAGTGCTTTGCACAACTCCAAAATGGAATTTGGTGACGCATCCTACAATACTTTCATTATCACAGTTTGCTTTTGTTAGAAGTTATGTTATCTTTTTTTTTTCAAGAGAAAATTAGGCTTTATGTTTTAACCATGTATCTGAACACAGTGAGAATAACATCTGTTGCACAGAAATGCAATTTTCAAGGTTTATTTGCATTTTCATGCATCAAGCTTGGTTTCAGGAAAAGAATCACACTTCACTGTACGATTAAGCACATTGGACGCCTACAGGCTTACATAAAAGCAGAAGACAAATTCTGTCTAGGATAGTGTATGGAGTGACTCCCAAGGCTGTGGTCTGCTACTTTGAAGTGAGTGAGGTGTGACAAAGAGGCACTGGATTTGACTTAGTCTACTCTGGACAGGAGCCCTAAATGGAAAACTGTAGCTTGTCAGCTCCTATCTGTCTGATCAGTAAGGACAGCTGCTTTTAGGTTGTAAGGACAGTTGCTTTTAGGTTCCTCATCGTGATAAACTAAGTTGGAACACTTCAGTATGTGTTTTGAATTGGATGAGCTCTCAAGGTGTATTCAAACCTGCTATTAGTAGCATGTGTATTTTCAGTGAGGAATGAAGACATGCTTTCCTCCTGCTTCTTTGGCATGAAGTCATCTGCATGTGGGAGAAACTGTCAAATTAAGATTGGTTAAAGGTACATATCTGTGTTGTGCTCCTAAATTCCCGCTGTGGATGCTCACACCCGTGCAGTTCTTTGAAGATGTAGACATGAAATCAGTGTATCCAGTTCATCTCAGGGACCCGAATTTCTGATACTGATTTGTGGTTGTTTTATTTTGTTTTTCACTACTGCCTTTTACTCATAGAAACAATTTATCTGCATTTCTTTCCATCATTGCTTGTCTGAGCTTTTGTGACTTTTTCTGAGGAACCAGAAACCTGGGCTGCTCACCAGGGAGGGCACCCAGAGCATCCAAGGATGTTTGTCTGCTGTCTGTGTAGGAAATGTGAGTGACATCATCATCTTGACGTTCCTCTCAATGCTGTAGTGCTGCAGACTCTTACAAGGGTATAAAGTCTGAAGAGTGATTATTTTCTTTACAACTGTTGATATCTCAGACCACGTTTCAGGTGCAGGAGCCTTTGTTGAGATCAGTGACTGAAGTAGCAGCTCTAACTGTATCCAAATTCCTATTGCGAAGGCCAGCTTGCTTGTGTGGACACATAGGTCTCTTTTTTTCTCTTTTTGTCATTAACCATTTTCCAAGCACGTAGTCTTGCAGTTCAGTTTAAGAGGAGCCTCTGGCTGATATTTTATTTTACTCTGTAGACTGCAATTTTCTTAATAAACTAATTGAAATTAATAATCAGCCAGATGGAAAAGGTCTCTGGGTTGCAGATATCTAGGGAATGGGTCAGAATTTCAGCTTCTAGTAGCTTTCTCAAAGCTATTTGTACCTTGGCGCATCCTCAGGAACCTGTTACCTGTGCGTAAACAACTATATTGCCTGAGAGCTCAAGGCACGGCTGTCTGCAGAACTGTTACCACTGGCTGCACACTTTGCGGTTGTAGGAAACCTCCTTCTCTGAAGGGGGTGCTGCAGGCTTGATACAAACTCTGTTATTAATACTGAATGCTGAAGCACTAGCTAGGTGCATAGGTGAGCTTGGGGACCTGCCGCCAGCAGAAAAAATGCTTTTTGCAGTGTGCTGCCACGGAGTCCAGACCTGGACCCTTCTAGAGGCTCCAGAAACACCCATCAGTACCTGTGATATGCTCCCTTTTGTAACTTTTCCCTTCTGTATCCAGAGCAGCGTATTTTAATTTGTTGACACCATCTCTAAGAACATGTTAAAGAAAGAACATGTTATAGAAGTGTAGTACTACTCTCTCTAAACACATAGCTGTTATTCATTGAGTTAAATTTTGAAATCAGTTATTTGTGGAGAACCCAAATCAGTATGAAGAAAGTACCCTAGCAATGAGATGCGCACCTCTGTGTGTCAGGCAAATAACAATATGATGATAGTAACAATGTTTAGGTAAGCTTTGCAAGTCAGAGAATCTTCTGCACTATCAAACACTGTTTCATCTTATTATTCAGAAGACAAGCCTGAAAGAACCACAAGTTGTGTACATAAAAAAACCCAAACCCCCTCCAAAACCCTGAAAACACCTACAACAAAAACCCCCAACCCACCCAACCAAAACTAAGCCATCCTAAACTTGAACTGAAAGGGAAAGCCTGCTCTGGAAAGGCTAGCAATGGAAACTCCCAGCAAAGTGCTTGTTTCAGCTGCTTTCAGGGAGCTTTGAACTGATGTGGGTTCCCTTTTAAAAGCATCCGTAGGTTAGGCTAAGCTATAGCTTATCATACTTCGGCCACACTCCCAGATTTTAGAGAAAGGACACCTATCACGTGCTACCAGAGAGTTCAGTATTAAGGGGATTTTGTAACCCGTGTGTGAGGCTTCCTGAAATGTATGCACATGTTTAACTTTATGCACTGTAAGTAATGCCATTGACTTCCATGAGTGCTCATTTTTGTAATATTCAGCTTATATGCAAGTCTTGACACTTCTCATGCATCAGATGTTGCTTTTAACAGTTCCTTTGAAAGCTAATAGAGCTGTACTTTGAACTTCATGATTACAATTCCCTGTGTTTAGCTTGTGCCACCCCATGGATGTTAAAAATGATGGCCAGAGACTTACTGGAGTGAAGATGAAATGTTGAAAACAAGTCAAGAAACATGTCCTTTCTTCCTGGAAAAAAGGCTTTCTTCTTTCCAGTAGATGATGTAAGAGAAAACTGGTCCCTAATCCTCTAAGACTTTGGCCCAGTTCTGTCACCTCTTACTAAACTTCTTTTGGCTTTCCTTAGAAAAAGATTGGGCTTGTTGTGTAATTTCAGAGCTTCATGATATACTGATACATGAATTCCTTATTTTTAAAATGGAGTTTTCACTTCAAAGTACAGTTTGCATTTCTATCCTTAGTTTTATGTAATGTCTGCTCCTGCGCTCTTTCCGTAAGCAAAATGCCTTCAGAGGCTACTTTGAATTTGCTTGTGTGAGCACCACAGCAGGGCTTGAGCTATGATACACAGGATATTTCTGATAAAAAGATAAAACTGACTCGTTACCTGGTACATGATCTAGCAATATCTTTCTAAATATTGAAATGTAGTACTTACTAGTCCAGTGCTGTGCTTACGATGTGGGGTATATCACAGTTATTCCTGAACCTGTGTCTGAAGCTACTTCATGCATTAAGCACTACATGAGAGTCAAAGGGTGTGCATTACATTAAGATAACATTCTTTCAGGGTCACTGAAGGCATCTGGTTGTGCCTGTATCTCAGACTATTCAAGACATTTATCTTACTGTATGTATTTGGTTTGTTACCTAATCACAAAGTGGCATTTAAAAATTGTGCTTTCCTATTAGCTGATGAAGCCGTCTAGCTGTATGTGCAGCTGGCTAAGGCTGAGAAATACACAGCACCTTTGCAGCTGGGAAGTACTCAGCTGCAGTGCCAAATTGCCAGAAGATTTGGTGTGTCTGGTCTGTGATGCAGCACACACTGCCGGTTTCTGAAGGAGCTTTCTGTGGAACATAGTTAAAAAATAATGCCAAATTGACTTGTCACTTACTGGGTATCAGTTCTGTTGACCCAGTGTACATTTGGTGGCAGCAGCAGCAACAACAGAGCTGCTGAGATGCTTTGCTTACTTATTCCCTCTTCCCCTGTTGTTAATATATTCTTCCCCTGATCAAAGCCTCATTATTTGGACTTATTCAGAAGGCTAATTCTGGGAGAACCTCGTGTCCTCTTAAAGACTCATTTTTCTGCCTCGGCCAACCTCCGTTAACAGAAGGAGAATGAATCAAGATCACAAGTGCCTGAAAAGACCATCTCATGTCCCTATCATCCCCTTTCCAAGTTGTTTTTAGAGTCATGGGAAAGAGACTGGTGAGTGTCACATGTCTGTCTTTTTAATCCACTGAAGATCTTTACAGAAAGGAAAAGTATCAATGTTTTACCAGAGAGGTATAGCATATAGGCCCTATGGGCAGTGAAGAAGACGATTAGCATGTAGAAATTGAAAGAGACAATTGCAGTGAGACCCTTCCTTGTTCTCTGAGTCAATTCTGTGCATTGTAATTTGTCAAAAGCTGATTTCCTTTTTCTAATAAGATAGTAACAGGGAGGACCTGTGGCCACAGGTATGGGCTTCTGTCCTGTGGGTAACACTCTTGTAAAGAGTCTCAGCTGATGTGTAAATACAGAGAATGGGCAAAAGCTCCAAAGTACCCTCTTCTCCACCTTTTCAGCTGGTGGATCCAGATTTCCCTGGGTGTGGGACACTGGCACAACGGTGTTACTAAATATCTTTTCCGGAGGAGAAAGAAACTTTGATAGATGAAAATGTTTGTCGTGCAAGAGGGAAGAAAGATTTGAGAGAGGTCGGAGAACTATGTGTATACAGGGCACAGATACGCCATTGTGCGTGCTGCATGCAGGGTGCTGGGAAATCAAACATGAGTGATACGTGAAGGCAAGTGTCAGATATTGCTTTTAAAAAGAATAGAGACAAAATAGTTTTGTAAATTCATAGTAATCTGTCACAAAAAGGGGTGATTTCACTTGAGAATTCTCTGTTTAGCAAAATGGGATTTTTTTTTTTTTTTGGTAAAGCTTTGAAATAGGATACATTAAAGTTTAGAGCCTTCTAAGATCCTCTCATTCCTGGTTTTGAGATGTGTACAGTAGTCATTTTATTCCTGAAGCTTGCACATTTTAGCAACGCTAGCTTTTAATTCATTATACAGCAGTATGGAGCTGTTGAGAGAGACATAGCAGCTTGATTCATTTGAAATCCTAGGACAAATAGGCTTTAAACAGCAAACGCATTCATTTTGACACTAATTATGTGTCTTTCCCACATGTCGTAGTATCTTGTGTCACAAATTGCTCTCATTTGCTACTCAGTGCAAAATGTCTGAGAGACAAGTGCAAAACAATATGATTTAACCAGGTGCGGGACAGGTCTAAAATCTGTGGTGAGTCTGGAAGCCAAAGAAAATGAGCAACTTTGCACCAAAGGCATCAAAAAAATCTTTCAATAGGTATTAATGTTTGCTAGATATTATATACAATTGCAACTGCAGCATGCAAATTATGTTGAAAAATGCCTAACAAACACAAATGAGCACCAAGGTCTTTCCTGTTTTGCTTGAGGGTGTTTGGGCTGTAAACACTTAACTTCTTTCATGCAAGATGCCAGTGACCCAATGAGCATCTTTTGGGAATATGTAGTTCTATTCCCAATGAAACTGTGGGAGCGAAAATATGTGCGAAAGGGTTTTATGCATTTAAGTGAATTAGAGAAACTTTGCTTTACTGAGCTAGTGCTTGTTGCTAGACAATGGATAGGACTGGCATTGCTTTCTGTACTAATCCTGTAACGGTGTCACAGGTTATTTGGTGCCAACTGGTGTTTCTGTTCTCAGGAAAAAGCAACCTTTCCAGCTCAGAGTAAAACTCTGAGAAATCAGCAGCTGACTATAAAAAACCGAACAAGAGCAAAAAGAAATCATTGAAATAAATGCTAGTTTGTTTTTAATTTTAAATAAACTGCTCCCTGCATTGAGCAGAGGCATCCTCATTATGTCAGAGTACTAAGCAGCAAATGTCTTTTCACCTGTGCTGCAACATTCAAAGCTGGCATGCTTTACACGTAATGCAGTTTGACAGTTCATTTGAAATAAATGTGCCGATAACCCTTAAAAGTGGTAATAAAATACTCTTTGCTCTACTGTACAGATGATTAATACCACTAAAGTAATTAAATTCCATTAGGCTGGGGTTCACATACCCAAGGAATTGGTGCCAGGATTTAGCAGATCTCTAGTGAGGACAAAAGACTAATGCCTTTTAAAGCCGTGTTTCACAAGTAAAATCCCAGGAAAGTCTATATTAACTTAGGACATCTGCTTGTTGTGATTGTTTGAGCTATTGATGCATTGGATCATTAGCAGGGTAGTGTGAACTACTGTTTTCCTGTTGACAAGGATCTCTCACCAGGAGCTGCTGCTTTCTGCAAAGGGAGAAAAAGCAGAACAGGGCAGCCAAGCTGGGTCTTGTGCATGGGCTTTGACTTACAGAATTATTGCTAACTGTATACTCTCTGATGGTAGGAAACAGCATTTTGCCCCCAGCCATTTTTCCCAAGATCAGAGCCAAAGTAACTCTGTCTCCTGCTGTTTTGTAGCTGTAGATTCTTAAAGACTGGCATTATTGTAGTCGATGAACAGTTTGCCCCCTTTCAGATGGCTGCAGTAATGACCCACAGGGGAGGCAGTGGTTAGGCAATGCTGACAATGTGACCAGGTGCTGCAACATAAGCATTTCATTAAATATTGAAGCAATGGTTTTCAGTTACAGTGGCAAAAAGGAAATTTGGTCTAAGTCCAAATATGTGGCTATTTTTTTTTTCTTTCAACCTCTTCTAATCACATTATTTTTTGCATGACCTTTCTCCTGCTAATTAGCTGCCGCTGTGAGAAAGCATTGTGGGTAATATATCTAAGATAATTCAACATTCCACTTTACACACTGATAATCATTCTTAATGTATGAATGATTTATTTACTGCGTATTTTTTCCTGATCTTAAAATATGCAAACCACAAAAAAAACCCCACCTAACTTTATTATTACCATATTTCAGATGTATTCAAAAAAAAAAACCAAACTTGGATTTCTGCTTGGAAACAGCAACAAAAAGGGATTTGCAATACAACCTGTATAATTTCAATGCAAGCTATTATAACCACGTAGGAAGGGGTGAGTGCAGGGAGTGTTGTCAGCAGGTGAAAAAGAGGTCTAAAGACTCATTCTTGTCTCAGATAGCTGGATGTGCTGCTTGGTGGCTGTTATAAAATCAGCTACTCCGTATAATCAGAAAAGAATATAACAAGATGCTTGCGGGTGCTTATACCCATAAGTCTGACTGTAGGAACAAATGCCACCTTTAGGTGAAAAACAACTCTAAAAACATAGCTTCCCTTTGAATATGGAAGCACGTTTAGAAAATATAAATTATCAGAACAGTATCAGAAAGGTGGACACATTCTACTTGGACCTTGCACATACCCCCTGGGTATTGTTTTGGTTTTGTTTGTTAAAGAATAGGAAATGCTTTGTCAAAGTTAGTTTTGATGATTTTTTTTTTTCCATGTTTCTGCACTCATTTTTAAAACTTTGGAAGAAAAGATTAAGAAAGAGCATTATAATGTTCTAATCTAAGTCTATGGTGTGATGCTATACACAGTGGAATAGTAGAACTGTGCTGTGCTATATATGCTATAGCATATTTTTGAAGTAGGTTGGCAGTTTTCATTATGTTACCTTTGTTATTGTTATTGTTTTTGAATTTATAGTATTAAAGCACTTCAAAGTATAATTATTTCATTTTTTAGAAGTACAATATATACTCTTTTCTGTTCTTTACCATGTCCCAGATATGTTTCTATTCAGTACAAACTGTTTCTACAAATGTGATCCTGAATGTCAAAGCTTCTTTTTTCATAGCTTAAAAATTGTTTAAAAAGATGCAGGTGCACAAAAAAGTAGAAAAAAGATTTTTGGAAAAAAGATCCTATTGCTCTCTTCAGACCTGGTTTACATATGCACTGTTAGACATTTGAGTAAACAGGTCCTGTTAAAACTTACTGATTGTAGTCTAATTTCAGAACATCATATGATAACATTTTTTTCTCAGCAAAAGTGTTTAAATAATATTAAGATTCCTAAGCCATTTCCTTTTCCTTGACAGTAGCTTTTTGTCTTGGTTTTATTTTTTTGGTTGGGTGGGTTATGTTTGTTTGTTTGTTTGATTTCCTTGTAAAGTTTGCATTTTTTTTTAAGAAAAGGTGACTAGTGCTTAAAGTCACAGAAAAGAGGAATACTTCAATGTGTATCTGTAGCAAGAAGGGAAATGACATATCAAGAGCCTTTTAATAACAAACTGATATATATGTTTTAGCTAGTCTTGTGCTGATGAAATCTGGCTATAGTCATAAGAAGGAAAGGCAACAATTGGTTAAAGCTTCAGGATTATGAAATGCACAGGGCAGAATCTTCTATATATTGGAAAGAGCAGATAAAACTGCTAGTGTATTAAAATGTTTACAGTATAACATTATGCTTGTGAAATTGCTATGATTATGTATCTTAAAACATGCCCTTTTGAGAACTGGCCTAGTTCTTCACTTACAAGAGCAAGCTAAAATTGGTGAAGTGTCAACAGTCAAATCAACAGTGATTTCAGTCAGATATCCTGTTTAACTACAGAGATTTGAGAATTGCAGAGAAAATGGCATTTGGAGAGGCTGTCTTAGAAGATCCAATGATTCCATGAATGAAGTAGCCTCACAGTAAAAAGTGTAATAAATAAAAAATAAATACAAATTAAATAATAAAAAATAAATTAAAAATGGGATCAAAAATGTAGGGTCTAATTCTTGCAGCAGAGCTTCTACAATGGCTGTGGGTGTTTTAAATACCTAAAGTTGCATCAGCTTTACCATTATAGTACTTAATGGGTTTATATTATGTTATTTTATGTTATATTATTTAAATTTTATATTAGAATACTTTTGGTGATTTGGAGCAAGAGTTTAGTTTCAAAACATGGTCTGTGCCGCTGCCCTATCAAAATACATTCTTGATTCATCAGAATTAGAGTTTTCCTTAACAATTATAACTTGACAACCATTAAACTTTGGTCCATCACATCACAGCAATGTAATTCTCCTGAAAACAGTTGCAGGACTGAAATGGGTAGCACAAGCTGTGATTCTTCTCCAAACTGTTCGTGTGCCTGTGATTTGCTCTTAACTTTTATCTTTTTAACAATTTATGGAATTCAAAGATTCATTATTCACAATTACTGTTCAGTAGCTAGATTACTTGTTTTCTGTCAGTCCATCGGGGAAGAAATGTTCTACTATACCTCTGTGTGTGTATATGTAAACATCTATATTCATGTTCTTTAACTCCATAGGAAGGTGGCAGGAAATACAAAACAAAAAGTTGACATGGCAAACTAGGTCCTCTTATTTGGGTTATGTATTGTGAAGATATTGACAGGTCAGCAAAGGGATTCGAGACACTGAGAATACTGTAGAAATGTTTTTGGTTGATCTGAAAGCAGCGGTAACTTCCTCGTCAAAATAAACCATCACATCTGCCCCACAATCACAAGTCATGGGGATCTGCTTTGCTTTTTTTATCAATAACTTTTACTCTGAGCCCTTTGAACCTGAACATTATTGTTGGATCAAGAGGAGGATTTAAGCTAGTCTTTTCAATTAATCTGTATAAAATTTACTAGCCATAACTGCGTGTCTGTCTTGATGGTAGAGCTTTGTTATCTCTTTGTTTTCCAGATCTCAAGTTTTTACAAGTCATTACCAAGGTATTTGCACAGTAATGGATCAATCACCATCCTGTCCACCTGCTCAGAATTATCTATCCTTTTAATATATTATTAATGTCTTTGATTTGCAGAGTGAAAGACCACAGAGGCTATTTGTAGCTGTCTGTGGTGTACACTGAGAGAAAAAAATAACAACAAACAAAAACCCCCCTGAAAAATAAATGGCTTTATAGGCAGACATTCTCCATTAACAAATAGATTTTTTTATATTGTTGGATTTAGCAAACAAAAAAATGAAGGACTTTAAAGGCTGGAATTATGGGTATAGTATTTAGAAACAAAAAAAAGTGAGCTGTGAAGACTAACAATACTTTGAAATGCTGAAGCCTCATCTTTGGTTTTAATATCTCACCTTGCATTCATATGCCTTTTTAGCTCTCCTGTAATAAACTTTCATCACTGAGTTATGGATGCAGAGAAACTAAGGGGCTGTTTTTTGTCTCAGGGTGCACGTTTGCCGCTTTGCCATTCTTTTACATTTTCATTCTTCATGCTGATGAGTCAGTACAGATTTATATTACCATGTTATTATGGATAGTATAGACTGAGTCTCCTTGAAAGTAATGGCATGTGATTGCTTACCCCATTACTTTCAATGGGACTAAGTCTATGTCATCCTTAGGGACTCTATCCCATTGAAAGTAATAGTCTGAGACTGCCCACATCGTTACTGTGCTTTAAATTGGATTGAATTTATACTGATCTGTAGAAGCCTGCCACAAGAAGTCTCATTTTTAAGACATAAAGTTGATAAAAGTTTTTTTGCCACTGGTTGGAAAGTTCTAAAGTGTGTTTGGAAGTATGTGTATAATATTAGATAGATCGTTTAATGTTGTCCATAGTCCTTAGCATATAACCTTAGCGCACTCAAAGGAACACCTACAATAACACATTATATGGAGGGTTCTCTTTTTTTTTTCTTTTCCCCTTCTCTCCTTTAATGGTTTCTCCTATTTTTTTTTTTAACTTTTAAGAAGATTTCAGTTGTGTGTTTTAATGACTTTTGTATTATATTCAATGGGACTGTGTCACTGGCTTGTTACTTTCTTCCATCCATAAATACTGCCATTAAAATCTGTATAAATTATGGTGTATTGTTTTGAGGGAAATTATTTAGTGCTACTTCTAATAATGAAAATATATTGTGTTTTCTTCAGGAAATATGCTTTCCTGAAGCAGCACCCCTTTATCCTGTTGGCATAGAACCTCCTTTTAGGAAAAAATACATCGGTTTATGCAAAAGTAAAGGCTTTCTTATTGTGGCCCTCCCTCTGATGCAGAGACATCTGTTAAATTTATTCAGAACAAGAGCTTTCCTTTTCCCCTTACTAATGTAGGTGCTAATGTTCCCTTAGAAAATCAAAGTGCATTTTTTATACTTTTACATTTCCATGAAATGCAACCAGATAAAATGAAATTCATTCTAGAAAGATTAATGTTTCAATGATAATGCACTGGATAAAACAGAGAGACGAAACTCCTGTTTTTTCCTTAAAGCCATGAGCGGTCCTAGGAAAGGGGAATGTTGACTGATGAAATGAGCAAATTTAGCATAGAAATCAAAAAAGTGCATGTGTCCTTCCCACGGATGTACATACTGTATAATAGAAATGACACATGTATATCTCAACTATATATTCTATCCACTTCCACTAAATGCAAGCTGTAGAATAAATACACAGTGCACACCCTATTTATAATGCATCATACAACATCATATGAGAAATGCACCTTTCTTTTTAGGTAATCACCATGACATAATTTATTCCAGAAGAGATCACAGCGCCACAGCTGTTACTAGTGATTTAGTAATTGAATCAGCAGCAGCATTTTATACATACTCATATTTATTAAAACCCTTCAGAAGCATTAGAACACATTTCAGTCCTAAGGAATGAATGACAAACATGTCTTTAAAGGGGCAGTATAGACTTTGCTTTATGTTTATTGGAGACTGCGGTATGGTCAAATGTCACAGCCGGTTACAACTCACTGTAATTCAAGCAAATAAAACATGCATATAGCTCTTTACCCAGAACATAAAATACCTTATTTCATCATCATCATTATTGTAATATTCCCACATGTCATTTTAGGTAATGATCTGAGCATGTATACATGTAGGTGGATAAGATACAAGTGTATATTTTTAATAAGCATTCATATGTTTGTATCCTTCTACCTATTTATGGAATCCTTATGCAGTGTTAAGACTGTTGTAGTATTTTTTCCTCTATTACTTCAGCAACATCTAGATCTTTAAACCAAAGTAGAGGTTGATTGCCTTATGTGCACTACATACGTGAAGAGCTGGTTCCTGCTGTGGATTCTTTATGTGGCAGTGGTGTAACTGACAGCTCAGTGGTTTAAGGAGAGTTTTTGTAAAACATATACATTTTACATTAGAAATTGTTGCTGCAGTTGCCCTCTGGGCGTGAGAGATGGAAGGGTTAGGTAATTTCCTTTGTCAAATAAATTGATAAAGCCAAGAAATGAACATGGCCGCTTTTTTCAAGCTGTGTCAACTGGTCAAATAAAGCATATTCATTCTCCTTATGAACATTCCTTCCCTTATATTTCCATCCACATTTTGATTTAAAGAAATATTTTGTATGTGTGGATATAGTAAAGGCCAGACAACATGCAGGTGACTGTTGGGAATTAAGTGCTTGTTTATAAACATCCTGGCAGAGAGGGATCTAAAGGAGGGATATGAGAAGGGAGATTGCAGACTTGCTGTATGGGAGTTGTCACAACTATTAAAGCTACGTAGTGATGCGTTAAAATGTCATGGGAGGGGGAGGAGACAGAGTTGTGAAGTCCCGTCAAAGAAAGGACAAAATGCTTTAATTTCGGTGATGGTGCCAGGGAAGATATGGGCATGATTCAGAGAAAGTCTTCACGATGGGTGAGAAATATTATCTCAAAAGCCGTGTTTGAGGTCGGTTTCAGGTACACTGGAATTGGGCAGAACTGGCCCAGAGATACTGGAAACTGTTGCAGTACCTGGAGCCCTGTGACACTGCAGAAATGAGAAATGTGTTGAACGACTTCAGATTTGGAATACCTAGTTTGGTTGCTCGGAAAAGATGCCACTTTCCTGAAAGTGCTGACCCCTCCTCAAAATCAAGAAGAAGGAATAGTATTTTTGGTTGTGCCCCCAAATTTCCAGATATGCCAAATCAGTAGCTACTTTTTAAGTATCTACTTACCTTTAAAAAAGGTTTAACTCAAAGCTCCATGTGTTAACACTGAGGACTGCCGATATTTGCATTTCAAACCAGAACAAAATGCTGTCATTTATTTTACAGATGGACACTCCAGTGTGTGCATAGGTATAGACTTGTGCACAGATGTATCATTTTAGAGTCATCAAAATGTATTTTTCATCCTAAATGCACCATAACTTTGCTTACCTTTGCAAACTTTTCTCACAGGGACAATTGCTTCTTTCAACCAGCAGTCACACTTTCTGACACAGCAGTCATTTCCCTAAATACATGGGGCCTTGTGGAGTCAGGTGCTGCTGTTCTTGATCTGGAAAGGTACAGCATTACTTCAGGGGTAGTCTGTCTTGAAATTAATGGCCCAAGATGAAGAAAACTTTCTGTAGACAACCTGTGTCTGCAGGCAGAATGTTTCTCGTACAAGTCAATTTTTTTCTTTAAAGCGGAATAATATTCTAGTAACAACAGAGGCATATTTGCTTCACAGTTGTGCAGACGTGATGTCTCATCATGTCCATTCTTCTTTGCCGTAAACTAGTTAATTCCAGCGAGCTGTTTGTCTGTCTTCCTTCTGAGATGAGTCTTGGTTTAACTCATTGTTAGAGAGGACAGTGATGCCATTGGAACTGGGAGAACTGTGTTGTTAACGAACACTTTCTTCACCACTTTTGAGGTAAAAAACCTGACCTCACTAATTGTGGGGTATATCCATTTACTAGTGTACAACCAGAATTTATAATTGGTGAAGTATCCAAGCCAGACAATGTGTAACATGAAGTGTGCAGCAGTGTGAAGGTATCTTTCTCCATGCCAGGTGCAGGAGTTGCCTGTGGTGGACAGCAGGACTTTTAATCTGAACAGAATGGGTGGCATCTCCGATGAGCCTGTTCATGGCGTGGTCTGCCATGGACCACTCATAGTGAAGGACCTTTGTATCATGATAGCCAGTGCATTTAATCTGTCCAGTAGAGTCCTGCAGATCTCTGAGCTGTATTCATATTCCCAAAGGTCAGGTCTGATATCTTTGATGTTAAGAAAGAGCTGTTTCCTTTCTTTGCTTTTAGCTTATGATGAAAACTTATATCATCATATTATGTTATTTCAGAGTTGTATTCGAGTGACAATATCTTGTTTGGTCATAAGCACTAGCTCTTTCCTGGACCTCAGGTCTTTTCTTAGAACTGTACACAACAGTAAGAAACCTCCTTAGAGCTGTTGAAGTAGCTTCCACACAAGGCTATTTTTACTAATAATTTTTTTTTTTTTTAACATCTATTGGTGTTTCATGCAGTGTATGAGGGGTGCAGTGCTCTGTGATAAGCCCAGTTCCTCTAGGTGATGGGAGAGAGAGATGTACATTATGTGAACATAGTGGCTCTGATACTGTAGTGTATATAGTAGTTACTAAATAGGGTAGCTGTTCTATGGCTACAAGGACCTCAAGGAGACTCCTAAACTGTGAGATATTCCTTTTGTATACAGTCCCTCTTTAGCGATGCACCCCAAGAAGTGGACTGGGAGACTTGAGAGAGAGATTAGTATTCCAGGGCTCCTGCTGAATGATGTCTCTTTTAGGACATTAGGACTTGTACTTTAGGACAAACATGCTGTGCTGTTCACAGGTATTACTGTCATAAGCAGCAGGTGAAAGGATTACCGTCTGGCCTCATGTTTCTGTGAGTCTAATGATGTCACTGGTGTCTGGGGGATGCTGCCTATACTGAACCTGTACACACTCAGATTTGCAGAGAGAATTGATCAAAGTTATCATGCCCCCCTGAATTTGCTGAGTGTATCTCGTTTTGTCTCTAGCCTGTGTCCTGGGTTAGATCTGTGTTGTCTCATTATTTCCTAACTTGACTGTTTTAGATACACTGGAGTTTAATTCTTTGTCTCCTTCATAAAAGTAGGTGAAAGAACCAAATGTGAGTGGGATCCCTGAGCACAATTAACATTAAAGAGTTTCCTGAATTGCATTCAGCAGTAGCATCACATCCTAGAATGATGTAGGAGTTTGTGTAGCAAAACTGTGTAGCAGACAAGTAACTATGCATGGCCTTTACTTTTAGTGGATTTAACTCATAATACTATAGTTACTGTATGACAAGCCAGAAATACACAACCATCATTTAAATCATTTGTTGCAGTGATACATATGACTGTGTGTAGTGGAATCAAACACATTTTGATTCGCTTTTTCTATTGTTATTTTTTCTTGTTTATGTTTTAGATGTATTTATTTTATAAATAT
>WAAF01013549.1:0-14279 GCA_013400475.1 Tricholaema leucomelas
TATGATGGACAATGGTTTAGCAACTTCATCCACTAGTTCCCTCAGGACCCATGGGTGGATCTTGTCAGACCCCATGGACTTGTGCACATTCACATTCCTTAGGTACTCACAAACATGGTTTTCAATTATAGTGGGCAGATCCTCCTTCTCCCAGGCCTTACTTTTGCCCTCTGGGACTTGGACACTGTGGTTGGAGCCCTCGTCATTGAAAACTGAGGCAAAAAAGTCATTGAGCACCTCATCCTGATCTGTATCCTTTGTCACCAGCTCTCCATTTCCCATCTGAAAGAGTCCCACATTCTCCCTAGTCCTCCTTTTCTCACTAATACACCTGAAGAAGTTCTTCTTGTTCCCCTTAATGTCTCTAGCCAGATTTAATTCTAGCTGTCTTTTAGCTTTTCTAACCTGAGCTCTGATTGCATGAACAATTTCTTTGTGTTTGTCCCAGGTTCCCTGTCCTTGCTTCCACTCTCTGTAGGCTTTCTTATTGCATCTAAGTGTGTCCAAGAGCTCTCTATTCATCCATGCAGGCCTCCTGGCATTCTTACCTGTCTTCCTCTTTTTTGGGATGCATTGCTCCTGGGCCTGGAGGAGGTGATCCTTGAGCATTGACCAGCTTTCCTGGGCCCCCTTCCTTCCAGAGTTTTTTTATGGCACCCTGACAAGAAGGTTGCTGAAGAGGTTGAAATCTGCTCTTCTGAAGTACAGAGCATTGAGTTTGCTATGCACTTTCCTTGATGCCTTGAGGATCTTAAACTCTACAATTTCATGGTCACTGCAGCTGAGGCTACTCTTCAGCTTCACTTTACTCACCAGCCCCTCCTTGTTGGTGAAAACTAGGTCTACCATAGCACATTTTCTTATGGATTTCTGTACCACTTGGAGGAGGAAGTTATCATCAATGCATTCCAGGAACCTCTTGGATTGCTGGTGCTCTGCTGTGTTTCCCTTCCAACAGATGTCAGATTTGTTGAAGTACCCTATGAGGACCAGGGCCTGTGATTGTGAAGCTTCTCCTCTTTTTTTTTGTAAAGGGCCTCATCTGTTTCGCCTTCCTGATCAGGAGGTCTGTATCAGACGCCTACTATGATGTCACCTTCCCCTGCCTTCCATTTAACCCTTAAACAAGTATGAANACAATTTCATGGTCACTGCAGCTGAGGCTACTCTTCAGCTTCACTTTACTCACCAGCCCCTCCTTGTTGGTGAAAACTAGGTCTACCATAGCACATTTTCTTATGGATTTCTGTACCACTTGGAGGAGGAAGTTATCATCAATGCATTCCAGGAACCTCTTGGATTGCTGGTGCTCTGCTGTGTTTCCCTTCCAACAGATGTCAGATTTGTTGAAGTACCCTATGAGGACCAGGGCCTGTGATTGTGAAGCTTCTCCTCTTTTTTTTTGTAAAGGGCCTCATCTGTTTCGCCTTCCTGATCAGGAGGTCTGTATCAGACGCCTACTATGATGTCACCTTCCCCTGCCTTCCATTTAACCCTTAAACAAGTATGAAAAGGCTTTTATTAAAAAGTGCCACAAAAGCACACGTTTGCTGCTCTGCAAAGCTGATCTGTTTTTAAGTCTGTGCTTCACAAATTTTCATTTCAGAAGGGAAGTGCTGAAATAATACACATCTACTGTGTGTTTTGCAGACAAGTTAATTCTGCCTGTGCTTAGAGCTAGCTAGAAGAACTTACAGCCAAACCAGAAGACATTGGACCACACTAGCTTAATGCCATGCTTGAGATCCTAAGATCTAGGGATGTGGACATGCTGGAGTGTGTCCAGAGAAGGGCCACAAAAATGATCAGAGGGCTGGAGCACCTCTCCTGTGAGGACAGACTGAAAGAATTGGGACTCTTCAGTCTGGATAAGAGGAGGCTCCGAGATGACCTTCTTGTGGCCTTCCAGTGTCTGAAGGGGGCCTACAAAGAAGCTGGGAAGGGACTTTTCAGGCTATCAGGGAGTGACAGGACTAGGGGGAATGGAGCAAAGCTGGAAGTGGCGAGATTGTGATTGGATGTGAGGAGGAAATTCTTCCCCACGAGAGTGGTGAGAGCCTGGAATGGGCTGCCCAGGGAGGTGGTTGAGGCCCCATCCCTGGAGGTGTTTAAGGCCAGTCTGGGTGAGCCTCTGGCCAGCCTGATCTGGAGCAGGGTGGGGTGTCCCTGCCCATGGCAGAGGGGTTGGAACTAGATGATCCTTGTGGTCTCCTCCAACCCGGACTGATTCTATGGTTCTTTACCCATAAGCTCCATGGACTATACTTTATCGTTGATGTAGAGAGCAACACCGCTTCCCCTTCTCCCTTACCTGTCCCTCCTGAAGCGTCTATAACCATCTATCCCAAATTTCTTGGTTTTAATTTGTTCTTGAAGTCTTTTTTCTGTGTCTGTAACGGTAGATGGTGGCAAATTGCCTCTGTGTTTGACCAATGTCACTTCAGTGAACTATGGTCATGAAATAGCATAAGGGTTTTTTTGTACTCATAAATGGTCATAAAGATCTCGGCACTGTGGAAATCCGTTAAGAGTTCTACTGACACGAACTACTGCAGGTCAAAATGGGAGTATAATAAAGAACACAAAAGCATTTGTTTTTTTAAATGACTTTGAACATGTTTAAGGGTCTAGTAAGCCAGCAGCTTTACTGTATTTTCTTGCTGGACAGGATCCAAAGCTCTACAATGGAGTATTTATTTATTTATTGGATAAAATAAACAACTTTATTAATAATCTTCATATTTTTGTCTGGCTCAGATTAGGATGCTATAGAACTGGCGTGATTTTAATGGTTAGCTGTGTAAAGCAAGCTTACTAGTTTCCTTTAAGAAACTTAAGTTTCCTGTTTTGCGCTTAAAACTAACTATCAGTTGCAAACGTAGAAATTGCAATAAGGAAAGGTTCCCTGGCACTTTTTGTTTTCATTAAGCCTTATTTTAACTTACCTTGGAACAGCCATCTTCAATTTTCCATGGTGCAAAGCTTTCTAAATAAATGCATATTTACATATGATTTTTGAGTGATTTGTGATGACAAATTCAGGTAATAAAATCCTGAGACACAGCTGGGTCTCACATTGTAAGATAGTTTGCTGATTACCATGCCTCCTTCGCTACTGTGTCACAATGGGGTGGTTATTTTATCCTTTTACTGATAGAGAGAAATTTAGTACTCTTATGAAATGTAAAACACAGACACCCTCCACAGCCCACTTCATGTGTGAACACAAATAAAGCTAGCAGAAATCCTTCCTGTTTTCATTCGTGATTTGAAGCCAGCATTTTTTGCTGCCTGATGTGGAGTTAAACTCTCTTTTTTTCAGGATTGTGGAATGGCACAGGACACTGCAGTGCCGAAACTGAACTTTGAATATTGGTTGGATAAGGCTATCGAATGGGGTCAAGCCACCACACTGGAATCCCAGAAGGATGTGTACCTTCACTTGCCTCAGCTCCAGCAGTTTCTACATCAGGTTTATGAAACTTTAAAACATATGGTAAGTGACTTTAAAAGGAAGAGTAATCTGTCAGCCTTGGAAACAATGTGCACCATGTTTAGACAAAACCAGAAGCTGACAGTAATAAAGAGGTTTCTGTTGTTGACCTAATGTGTTGCTGAATTGGAGAGGCAAATTGGAGAAACAGTCACAGGTAATGCAAACAGGAGTGTGCCTCCTGTTCCCCTGATTTACTGCTAAAGGAGCTTTTGTTTCTTGATTGGTTGTTGTCACGTGAGATTTCTCAGCCAATGTTTTAGCCTCTTTAAAAAAACTCTTTAAAATAAACAAGAATTTGATTCTGGTTGTCAGGTCATAAATTGGATTATTTAAAGGCCTTAACATGCAAAACTGTAACTGATCCTTTAAATCTTAGAGAGTCTGTTGACGCGTTTACCCCAGTGTTTGGCGCATGTAGTGAATTCTAGCAACATGGTCAGATCGTTGGCATGTGCTGCTGGCTGTTCTGTTTAGTAATTTAATTATTGTCTGCACTCACTAGAGTGATTTTTTAAAAAGTAAATGAAGTTGTTTGTATGTTTAGTTCTGCATATGTTTTTCTGGCCATGGCTTTTCCAGCATCCACATGCAGTGTAATTAGCTTCAAAAGTACTGCCTTGTGGCATGGGGTTTACTTCTTATAGAAATACTTATTTTTAAATGTTCTTATCTGAAGCCTGCAGAATTGTTACTTTTTTTCTGAGCTCAATTTAATTTTTAAATAAAAGACTTGATGGGAGTGATGTTTCTTCTAATAGTCATGTGTGACTTTTTTCTTAGCGGGGAGAGAGGTGGGGGAGGAATAAATCTATTTTTAATATTGTGACTTCAGGTAATTTGAGGCTTGGCCTGAAATGGACCTGGTGAACATGGCCCCAGAAAGTCTAGGGCTAGCCCCAAATGTGAGACAAATGTAAGGAATTTATTACATCAGCAGGAGATGGTTATCGTTCCTACGACTTGCATGTTATCTCAGAACAGCACTGCTTTTAAAAGCCTTCATTTATTAGATAGTAAAACTACAAAAATGGAAAACCGAGACCGATTACACAGGGTTGTATATAAGATACATTGTCTACTGTTTTTATGGTGAAGCTGCTTTCTGTTTGGTTAAAAGTTAAATTGCAGTTTGTTACTGGCTAGTTATTATGTAAGTTAATTTAAAGAAGGCAAACAAAAAGAACAGAGACTTAGTTTTGTGCCACAGGAGATAATAATTTCTTCAGAAACTCAGTGAGACATTGAACTAAGTACGGTTTAATTGTGCCTTTCTTACCTCAAATTCTTGTTTTCTAATACTGCTTTGTGATTACTGCATGTCAGACAGATGAACAGATTTTCTACTGCAATTAAGTATTAGGTGAGGCAATGACTTACTTAAGATTCAAATTATTTGAATTATGACATTATAGGAAAATTCAGAAAGTTCTACTTTTATTACATACCTATAGGTGTTTTGCTTTTAGAGTATTTCTCACTGGGAATTTAGTTTATGACAATTGGTGTCATTAACAGCTCTGCTAACGTACTTTCGATGTGCATATGTTTATTATGTGTTTGTTTGGTTGTATGTTTTAACAGGATTCAATTGTAGCAATCCAGCAGTTCCCTTTAATTGGCCAGCTTCTTGGAAGACTTTGTTGGAATCCTTTTGTTATAGGTTATGGTAAGAATGTCTGATATTTCTGCGACAGTTCCATGGGCTTTATTCTACAGATATTAGTAAAGTAAAACTTTTTGTATAGTTTAATTTTTTTTCCATAAAACTGCAGCATTCTTTTTTTACTTAAAGGTTGACATGAAAAGGTTTGTTAAGCTGCGTAAAATGTGTGGCATTGAGAAATCTCAAATATGCATTTGGAGCTAATTAATTTCATAGGCTATTTATAGAATTTTGACTTGGGAGCTGTAGGTTTTAAACTCAGTGAATGTTTATATGTGATAGGATTTCCTGATAGTTTTTAATGTTTTCTTGTTTTACTAATTACTTTTTAGTTAGGATCTCAAGATGTACAGAATTGAATGCTTCAAACTACTTTCAGCAGAAGTGTCTTTCAATTATGTGTCAGAATATTCTGTGTGCTAATGTAATTGTTTTTCATGATTCTTAGTATGTTTTTTTAATTAGCATGATGCTCTGCTAAGTTACAATTTTGTGTTTGTTTTCACTGAATTTGTTCTGAATGTGTGCTTTCCATATTTTGGAAACTGTCAAAAATGCAAATAGAATCAAAATCAAAACAACAAATGGTGACATAGGAAAAAAGTGTATAACAAGCCAAAAGCTGGTAGTGTCTGTGTATGTAGATGAGAGTAGAGTCCTGAAAAAGAAATTTGGGATGAGAATGTTGTTGGGAGGGAGGAGATACTTCTGCTTTCTCACCAGCAGTTCTAGTACATTTTTCAGGAAACAAGGTGTTGCTATGCCGACAAGTTACTGGGTATCTACTGTTAAGTAGGAAACCAATTCTGGGCTTCTCTGTAAGCCTCTTAAAATACTCTTTTGCCAGTCTTCTGCTAGTGCTACCATTAAAAATAACTAAGCGTCATTTTGTCTCTTCTGCTTTACCTTTTATTTTGGGGAAAGGACAAATTTTGGGTTCACCTGGAAGATCATGGAGTCATAGAATCAGAGAATCAGTCAGGGTTGGAAGAGACCACAAAGGTCATCTAGTTCCAACCTCTCTGCCATGGGCAGGGACACCCCACCCTGCTCCAGATCAGGCTGGCCAGAGGCTCACCCAGACTGGCCTTAAACACCTCCAGGGATGGGGCCTCAACCACCTCCCTGGGCAACCCATTCCAGGCTCTCACCACTCTCGTGGGGAAGAATTTCCTCCTCACATCCAATCACAATCTCGCCACTTCCAGCTTTGCTCCATTCCCCCTAGTCCTGTCACTCCCTGATAGCCTGAAAAGTCCCTTCCCAGCTTCTTTGTAGGCCCCCTTCAGACACTGGAAGGCCACAATAAGTTCACCACAGAGCCTTCTCTTCTCCAGACTGAGCAGTCCCAATTCTTTCAGTCTGTCCTCACAGGAGAGGTGCTCCAGCCTTCTGATCATCCTTGTGGCCTTTCTCTGGACACACTCCAGCATGTCCACATCCCTAGATCTTAGGATCTCAAGCATGGCATTAAGCTAGTGTGGTCCAGTGTCTTCTGGTTTGGCTGTAAGTTCTTCTAGCTAGCTCTAAGCACAGGCAGAATTAACTTGTCTGCAGAATACACAGTAGATGTGTATTATTTCAGCACTTCCCCTCTGAAATGAAAATTTGTGAAGCATAGATTTAAAGACAGATCAGCTTTGCAGAGCAGCAAATGCGTATTTTTGTGGCATCTTTTAATAAATGCCTTTTCATATGTTTTAGACTTGTTTTTTCAAAGGAGAGATTATCTTTATAATTGTCTTAGTTTTTGAGAATGTCAGTAGTTCTTGATGCTTACAATTATACACATGTTTTTCTCATAAGTTTTTGTTTGGATTATACAAGCCTTTGAGCCGTCAGTTTTTGTGAGCTGACAATATACTGTGGTATGGAAAGTAGCTTCATTTATATTTTGCATCAAAGTTGAAAGCCATCTGTTTCTGCTTTTGGCTCCTTTTTGCAACAATCTCAGCAATATGTTCTTAGTTTCCTATACTTCTTTTCTCTTCTTTGGGGTCTCTCTGCATTTTCTAAAGCAAGAAAAGCATTTTTTCTGCAAGTCATTCTTTCTAAGTCTGCAAGAGTGTGGAGCTTTATGTACAGGGCATTTTTGGGTCTCAAAGTTGTGATTGAGAGAAATAAATTTGCTCAGTAACATTCACTTTAATGCTTAAAGGTGAGTCAAGGAGATTTTTTTTGACATCAGTAGACCTGAAGATGTCAGCCTATACATTGCTACCATTTCCTCCCTTTAGAACCACATGAGTAGTCTTTGGACTCATGGCATTTTAGATCCTGCAGATCTTAATTTTGTTTGGCACTAGATCAGAAGATATTCTCTAAGATAGTGCTACCTGTAGCAGATGATGACGAGTGGGTTTCACATAATTTTTCATTTGGATAAGTAACTCATTCAGGCGTGTGTCTGAGATCAGGCCACCCTTGCAGTGGAAAGAACTAATTTGATCAGTTCAGTCTCTCATGCTCATAAATGGAAGAGGAGAAAAATTGTACTTCTGCATCATGTCCAAACCACAATACATATCACTTTTGATGTATATCTGTTGGTGCTGGAAGCTGGCATGGCTGACCACTCACTGCAGGATATGTAGTCTCCAAGGGAAAATAATCTGCTCATAAACACTCCTGAGCAGGAGGTGACCAAGTTAGGTGACCAAGTTATTTATAACACTAATATGAAGGAAGTGTGACTGAAGAAAATCTCGTGGTTGTATTTATGGTCCTAAACCACAAGAGATGCATGACAGATTCAGTCTTTGTAAGGAATTCCAATGTTTTTTTTCTGTGGATTGAGGAATCGTCTTCTCAGTATGGCTCTCCAGGTTTGAGTTTTGAGCCAATGTCTTGAATCCCAAACTATTAATATAATACAGGCTTGGTGGGCCTGTATGTCAGTATGTGTGTGTGACCATGCATGCCTATGTAGGCATTCATTTCCACAACAAGGTCTAAAAAGAATATTTCTGGCTTCAAGATTAGGGTTTTTTATTAATTGTGTGTGACTGGCCCCATTCATGACAGGGTATTTATAAAATGACTATCATATGATGACTAAGACCACACTGTGGCACTGGCAATGAGTTGCCTTTTTTACTTTTTTTTTCCCCCTTTTAAATTCTTGATGTGTGGCATATATTTGTGTTATATTATTTTTTTACATGATTACTTCCAAGCTGTCTTAAATTTCTTACTGATTTTCATTCCTTTAGTTGAAGGGCAGTGGATGGAAGTTGAGACGTGACTCTTCCTCGTGTAAACTTGAGGAGGAATTTTTCCCCTCTGAGGGTGACAGAACACTGGAACAGGCTGCTCAGGGGAGTTGTGGAGTCTCCCTCTCTGCAGATATTCAAAATGCACCTGGATGAGTTCCTGCGTGATCCTGCTCTGGCAGGGGACTTGGACTAGATGATCTCTCAAGGTCCCTTCCAACTCCTGATATTTTGTGATTCTGTGACATTATAACACTGACCTACCTAAGATCTTGTCCAGTAGATAGTGACATTTTTCTGGGATATAATTTCCATCTTTAAGTTACTAATTTTGTTCCGTTGGATGTATTGAGTATTCATTTGGCTGATGTTTACCATGACAGTGTGTTTTTGGTGAAGATTATGGCTAGTAGAAAAATGGAAGGAAAAATCCCAGCAGTAAATTTTTTGTCCCTATTTGTTTTGTCTTTTGATATGATTATCTTTTGTTGCTGCCATTTTAAGATTAGTGCCTGCTTATTCTTGATCGTCTCATCTTTCATCCCCAGTTCCAAAGCAGTTGTGAAACCAGTGAACTTGGAAGTGGTCCTCAGAATGTCATTGACTACTTCAGAAATACAACTGAATAATCTCCTTTTCTACACATCTCTAGGTGGCTATTTTGATTTTGATTGCGTACAAGAAACCAATTCTGACCAGAAAAACTGTGAGGCTGTACAAGTCTCTTATGTTTTGGGAACTGCTGGCATAGCTATGATACCAACGTTAGTTGGTTTCACTTAGGCTGAAGTTTGAATGTGTCTAAATAAATTGCAGAATCACCGCATGTCAGTGTCTGGAAGGGACCTCAAAAGATCATCTGAGCCAGAGTGGGATCGCCTAGAGCAGATCACACTTGCACGCATCCAGACGGTTCCTGAATATCTCCAAAGGGAGACTCCACAACCTCCCTGGGCAGCTGGCTCCAGTGCTCCCTGACCCTCACAGTGAAAGAATTTTTCCTCAGCTTCACATGGAACCTCCCGTGCCTCAACTTCCACCCATTGCCCCTTGGCACTAGACATCACCAAGAAGAGGCTAGCTCCATCCTCCTGGCACTCACCCCTTACGTATTCACAAGCGTTAACGAGGTCACCCCTTAGTCTCCTCCTCTCCAAGCTAAATGTTCAGTATCTGTGTGAAGCAAGGGAGGGACTTTTCAAATTGCAGGCTTAGTCCAGCAGTAACAGCCCAGCTGAGTAGGGGGCTCTATTTTAGTTGAAAGGACCAGAAATGGAAGTTTCCAAAAGGTAAGTGGTTATATGTTCTAAATGCCTGTATCCTCATTATGCTGGCAGTGTGTCAGTATATAATTAAGCTTTATTTTCATCATTTTAGCTTTCATACTGATTAACATTATGACAGGCAGCAATATATGTAAGTTACTTTATAGTATGCAGCCAGTCATCTTGTGTATTGGAAAGTCTTCTCATCCAGAAGTCTAATTAAAAAATTTGTTTGGATTTTGTTTTCACCTCCCTTCTGTTGTGGTGGTTTTTGGTTTATTTTGGTTTTTTTAGGTCGGAAGAAAACTGTAGTTTACATAAAATGACTTAATGGCACACTGTAGATATATAGTATAAATAGAATGAGTCAAAAAGATAAACACTTCATGATGTACATGGTGTTTCAGATAGGCAACTTGAAATTGATTTCCCCCTCCTTATGTGTCTTTGTCATTTGACTCTTGAAAAAATATAATTCGTGTAACTGAAAATTGTCTCAAAAGACAACAAGGCTTTATGAACAGATAGTATCCTAGTACTAGTAATTCATAATAATTTAAATCTTCATTTCCCAAAAACCAAATAGCAATCATTTAAACAAATACAATAGTACTTGTTTATTGTTCCTCCCACATAATTTCATATCAGAGTTTTGGTGAAGAGTATTTTAGAAGAGATAGAGTTGCTTCTTAATGCTGATGTCTCAGTACTAGTTGAATATGGTTACAGTCAAAGTATAACAATACTCAGAATTTCCCCTGAGTTGCAGACAGGATGCCTCCTTTTATTATAATATCCTTATCACAAATCCATATTAAAAAATAAAAATCCCCAAACACACAATGGCAGAATTCCCCAGAATGGAGTTAGCCAAATGTGGACGTTTTAGAAACTATTTCTGTGCAGAGATATTAGTGGGGAGCCAGTAATGACCTACAAGCTTGTTGGACATTTATTGAGGAATGATCACCTGGTGAAAATACAGGCATTACTTAATGGAGCTTTTATTATTTTTATTTTGGTCAGACTTTGCCAGCACAGCACTTTTAAATGATACTGTTTATTGCATTCTGAATGTCAAATATATGGAAAACAAAAGAGATCACTTGTTGTTTTCTACTAATATAGTTTCTTAAACTCATGTTTTATTACTAATTTGTATTATTTTCCACAAGAATAATGCTGCTGCTTGCTAGGTGAATATTGTATCAGAGCTACAATACTACATCCAGTTTTCATAATTTTTACTATAATCATGCAGTTTTGTTTTGGGATGAAATTAATTTGGGATGAAATGGTGTTTCATATGTGCCAAAGAATATTAAAAACACCCAAAAACCTATTGGAACCAAAGTTGTAGTGAAAGGCCTGGAACACAAACTGTATGAGGAGAGGCTGAAGGAGCTGGGGTTGTTTAGCCTGGAGAAGCAGAGGCTCAGGGGTGGCCTCATTGCTGTCTGCAACTACTGAAAGGAGGTTGTAGCCAGGTGGGGGTTGGTCTCTTCTCCCAGACAACCAGCAACAGAACAAGGGGACACCATCTCAAGCTGTGCCAGGGCAGTTCAGGCTGGATGTTGGAAGGAAGTTCTTCCCAGAGAGAGTAATTTGCCATTGGAATGAGCTGCCCAGGGAGGTGGTGGAGTAGCTGTGCCTGGAGGTGTTCAAGAAAAGCCTGGATGAGGCACTTAGTGCCATGGTCTAGTTGACTGCACAGGGCTGGGTGCTAGGTTGGACTGGATGATCTTGGAGGTCTATTCCAACCTGGTTGATTCTGTGATTCTACTAATTAGTTAATGGCTCTTCAACTGCTTGCTCTATGTAATCAGGTCTTCTTTCATAGCTGTGCATCTGAGCAGAGACAGTATTAGTGGATTAGGTTTTTGGAGAAGGCAACTGATTTCCAACAGTGGGTTTAGAATTAAGTAGAACTTGATCTGACCTGATCCTGAGCAGAAGATCACAACAGGATTTTTTTCCACCAATATTTTACCATTTTCCTGAGCCATGCAGAAGCTTAACATATACTCACTGAAGTGTTTTACATTCTTCTTACATAGGATTTCATACTTCACAAACACAGATTTTTCAGACGTGACCCTTCATTAATTTTGCAAGCTTTGGACAGAATGTTCTTAACTTTTTATCAATTATGATTATTTTTTGTTATTAGTGGTATCATAGATACTGAATCAAAAGTTTCTTGATTCAAGTACTTCAGGTACTGTGCATGTAAATGAATGACCATCTGAACATTGTGTAGCCTCTGAACTCTGTGAAGAAGATTATGTTACACAAGAACTGTATGTGAGTAATGTGAACTCTGTGGTGTGAATTGGGTAGAATAGAAGCACTGTGAGTTGAGACTGATAATTAGGGCTTTAGTTTCATGGGTAGATAGGGATTAGATGTAATTTGGTCTGTGTTTTGATTTTATTTATTTATTTTCTCTAAATATATTCTTACTTGCTTTTTTTTTTCCTGCAGATGAATGTCAGAAGGCTCTCATGTGGTGCTTATGTTGTCTATTCAGCAATGAACCACAGAACCCTGTGGAATTGAAGGCAAACAGCTGGATACAGGTAAGTGAATGAATCTTTCCCAGAAGTGCTTTGAATTAAATTGCCTTTTTAAGGTGATACATCTATAGCATAGAGACACTGTCGTTTTAGAAACTGCTCCAGTCTTCTTCCCTACATATTGAAGTATGTATCACTCTAATTAAAACACTATCAGTGCTAGTCTGTCATTTTAATTGTTAAAAATATGTGACACATTTTAAAGTCTGTAGTTTTGGTGGCTTTTAATCTGGTAGAGTAACAAAGTGAGGAACTAATTAGTGAGGAAGTACCATGAATTAGAAGTGTTACTGAAAAAAAACCCCAACGTTTTCACTAAGATAAAATAATCTGGAGAAGTGCCATAGTTTTGAAAACAGCTTACATTTGCTCTTTTCTTGAGTGTTTTTGGTCATTTATTTGTGTCTATGAAGGATTAAATTGTATTCAAACTTTCTTCAAGACAGTCAGGGAAGAGAGAGGTAGTGCTTATATATGGGTTTATGTTCAATGATAAGGAATAATGAAAGTTTTCCTCCTCAAATGCAGATATATCTGATCAGAAAATGATACTGTTGCATCAGGGTAGTGGTGAATATTCTTCTCTCTCTTGTTTTTGTATCTGTGTACGTTGACTATTAAATTACTCCTACTCCCTGTTTTTGTAATGACAAGCATGAGATTTAAAGAGTACTTTGAGGCCTGCTAGTGCATCTTTTTGATATAGAACATGTTTTTTTTCAATGCTCTTCTCCAGAGGAATACCTAATAGACAGTGTATACATAATAGCTTAAACTTAGGGATAGAAGACCTATCAGCCTTAGCATGTGTTTTTAGAGGTGGGTTTTGCACTTGACCAAATTTCATTCTTGAAATGTGCAGTTCCTGTACCAGGGTTATCTGTATCTTGTGCAAGAGCACGTTGTATTAATGGTTGCAAAAATAATAGAGGTTTCTTCTTTCTAAGAGTAATTTTAAATTACACTGGAATTACAAAATCAGGTTTTGTTCTATTTTCCAAAAATAGCTAATGTATCTCATCTTTCTTAAGTTTTCATACATATTTTCTCCTACTGCTGATTCTGGGTGATTTTTAAACTGAAGATAGTAGAATGCCGAACTGCTGTAATATTTTTGATTCAGAAAGTTTTAGTTTTATTGCATCAGTGACTTTCTAGTTCAACAGAACTGTGTGAAAGCAATGTTCCTATGAAAATACTAAAACTATTGAAATTCTGACTTGTTTGTTAACCATTTGTAAATATTGCTGAGAAATTTCAGCTGTAAGATGAAGGTTTTGAATTATAGTCTGCACTCTTTGCCTCCTTCTCTGAGTTTAACTGCTCCATTTGTGGCAGAGCTAAGCAATGTTGGTGGAAAGGTGACAGCCACCATTTATTTTTAGAGGAAAGCAGAGACCATATTACTATTTCCTTTGGACATAGTAAGCATTCAGGAATCAGAGTTCTGCTTTTGAGAGTACCTCTTTGAGAATGCAAATGCAGTGTTTTTGGTTAAGGGATTTCCATTCTGCTTAATTTAGATTTTGCAGTGAAACTGCAATGTTTGTTTGCAGGAGTTTCTCTGAATTTTAGGAAAATAGGTGTACCATAATTTCAGTGTCATCTTGTAATTTTTTACTGGCAAACCCAGAAACATATTTGAACTCCACTAGTTTTATGTGATAGGAATTTAGCAGAACCCTGCTTGTAAAGCAGTGGTTGAGTGTTTCAGGTGGAAAGGGTGTAATGGATTTACTTTGTTTGGAGATGTTCTTTTTTCAGTTATAAATCTGGAAATGTAATGTCAAGGCTTTCTGTGCAGGATCTTTCCCTTTAGTATTGTTACACTTGCCTCCTCTGGATGACACACAAAAGCATCTGGAGAAGCCTGGAGGAGAGAATGCTCCCCACTGGTCAATGCAGACTGGGTTAGGTATGAATTGTGCAAATTCACAAGTCACTGGATATTAGGGGTTGGAAGGGACCCAAGGAGATCATCGAGTCCAACCCCCAAGTCTATGGGCACTTATGTGATGCACCCAGGGGTGCTGAGGGAACTGCCTGATGTTATCGCTCTGCCACTCT
>WAAF01013551.1:874-15732 GCA_013400475.1 Tricholaema leucomelas
AGGACATGGAAGTGTTGGAGCCAGTCCAGAGGAGGACACCAAGATGCTGAGAGGGCTGCAGCAGCTCTGCTGTGAGGACAGGCTGAGAGAGTTGGGGCTCTGCAGCCTGGAGAAGAGAAGGCTTGGAGAAGACCTTGGAGTGGCCTTGCAGTATCTGAAGGGGGCTGCAGGAAGGCTGTGGAGGGACTATTGACAAGGTCTGGTAGTGACAGAATGAGGAGCAGTGGGTTTGAACTGGCAGAGGGGAGATTCAAAGCAGATGCTAGGAAAGGATTCTTTAGAGTGAGGATGATGAGACACTGGCACAGGTTACCCAGGGAAGTTGTGGAGCACAGAATCAGCCAATGTGATCTTTGATCTTTGATCACATTGGGTGATTCTGTGCTCCACAACCTCCCTGGAGGTGTTCAAGGCCAGGCTGGATGAGGCCTTGAGCAACCTGTTCTAGTGGGAGGTGTCCCTGCCTGTGGCAGGGGATTTGAACTGGCTGAGTGCTGAGGTCCCTTCCAACCTAAGCCATTCTATGATTCTCTGATCACATCACACTAATTTTCAGTCATTTCCCACACATAAATCAGTAAATTCTGTAGAATGTTAACAGAGAAGTCAAAATGAGCCCAAAGTACTCTCATGTATCTTCCCATTCAATTACCTATGTTCTCAGAAAGCTGACAGTGGTTTGGGCTTATTCTTATATCAGAGCTGAAGAATATTGGAATTATTCCCTCCAAGAGTTTATAAAATATATGTGAGCAGCAACAGCAAAGAGAAAAAACAAGAGTGAGTTCTTGATGAAGTGGCTCCTAGCTGCAGCCATATCTATGAACCACATAATTACATCTCCTGTCCTTCACTGTGTTCATCTTGTTTGTGTCAATAAGAGCAGCACTTTCCTCGGTCACAATATCCTCTTTGAAAGTACTCTCACAAAATTGCAGCTGGACTACAGAATCTGCACTCTTATAGTTCTCATTTAGTTTTCTGCTCCTCCTTTTTAATTTCCTGTTTAAAGCTCAGATTCTGATCTTGCTTTCATAACAGAAGCTGTGTGAGGCACTTGTGGGTTTCGTGCCATTTAGTAAGGCAGCCTGATGGATGGGGTTGTCACACAGCCAGCACCACTGGTTTGCTCCCTGGGATAGGACAAGCAGCAGTGGATGGAAGCTGCAGCACAGGAGGTTCCAGCTCAACACAAGGGGGAACTTCTTGACTGGAAGGGTCCCAGAGCACTGGCACAGGTTGCCCAGAGAGGCTGTGGAGTCTCCTTCTCTGGAGCCTTTCCAGGCCTGTCTGGATGTGTTCCTGTGTGCCCTGAGCTAGATTGTGTGGTCCTGCTGTGGCAGGGGGGTTGGACTGGGTGATCTCTTTGGGTCCCTTCCAACCCCTGACATCCTGTGATGCTGTGATCTCTTTGGGTCTCTTCCAAGCCCTGACATCCTATGATGCTGTGATGAGTTTGGGTCCCTTCCAACCCCTGACATCCTGTGATGCTGTGATCTCTTTGGGTCCCTTCCAACCCCTGACATCCTGTGATGCTGTGATGAGTTTGGGTCCCTTCCAACCCCTGACATCCTGTGATCCTGTTTAGCATCTGATAACCATTCAGAGCTTCATGTAGCAGTGGATGTAGAATATAGGTCTGCCCTTTGAAGAAGCTCTTGAAGATTGATTTTGAAGAGGATGAGGGGAAAAATAGATTAAAAAAAAAAGAATTTGTTCTTATTTCTGTTCCTGTAACTTCCTCTGCAAGCAGTCCCCTTTCAGGGAGGTGGTGGACTCACCAACCCTGGATGTGTTTCAGGGTGGTTTGGATGTGGTGCTTAGG
Organism: Tricholaema leucomelas; assembly: GCA_013400475.1. Lineage (NCBI taxonomy): Eukaryota > Metazoa > Chordata > Aves > Piciformes > Lybiidae > Tricholaema lacrymosa > Tricholaema leucomelas. The sequence continues at coordinate 2,700 of WAAF01013551.1, forward strand.
GCTATGGTTTAAGGTGAATCTTGCAGAGTAGGGTTCTAGCTTGGACTCGGTGATCCTGAGGGGCTTTGCCAGCCTGCATGTTGCTGTGGTTCTGTCATTCTCTAGGACTGCCTACACCCTGGAAGGAGTCTGAATCCATTTCACTCAATCAATTGTCAGTCTGAAAAATGCAAACTTAACTCCCTGTGTGTGGTTAAGCTCTTTAGTGTATATGATTTTCACCTGGTGAATATCTTATAGCTAACATCATAATGAAATCCTTACTTAACAGGCAAAAAAAATACCATATCAAGACCAAAGTACTTACTGATGCATTCCAAATTAATTAAGAGAATAAATGAGTTCTTCTTTAATTCACCTGCTAGCAGCTGAGCCCAGGGTTGCCTACTTCAGTGTAGCAGCTGGTGAGAGCAGAAGCATCTAGGAAAGCACTTTCTGCAGGAGATGCTTGGAATGCCATCTACTGTTGGAGAAGCAAAAAGATCCAGCAAACTGAACAACCAAGCCAAACCTGCCGCTCTTGGGAGCATTTGGGGCTAAAGTGCAGCTTGCTGCCTGTTTGCATCAGCACATTTATTAGCTCTGAGGCTGTCTTTAGTCACAGAAATCCTCAGCTGGGGTAGGGTGTCCCTGCCTGTGACAGGGAGGTTGAAACTGGCTGATCCTTGTGGTCCTTTCCAGCCCTGACGGATTCTATGATTCTGTGATGCTATGAAATACTCAGGTTGGCAAAGCCCCTCAGGATCACCAAGTCCAACTGATATCTCTACTCTACGACGTTCACCTTGAACCATATCCCCAAGCACCACATCCAAATGACTTTTAAACACATCCAGGGTTGGTGACTCAACCACCTCCCTGCCAGCCCATTCCAATGCCTGACCACTCTTGCTGTGAAAATATTTTTCCTAATATCATAGAATCAGCCAGGTTGGAAGAGAGCTCCAAGCTCACCCAGCCCAACCTAGCACCNCAGGGCTGTGCTCCAGGACCCTCCCCAGCCTTGCTGCCCTTCTCTGGTCACCTTCCAGTATCTAGACTAAACCTCCCCAGTCTCAAATTGAGGCCATTCCTTCTTGTTCTATTACTATTTACCTGTGAGAAGAGACCAGGACCAACCTCTCCACAACATCCTTTGCTCTCTCTTTAGCCTCCTTTTCTTCAAACTGTGTAGGGTGCCTCAGATCATAGAATCATAGAATCAACCAGGTTGGAAGAGACCTCCAAGCTCATCCAGTCCAACCTAGCACCCAGCCCTAGCCAGTCAACCAGACCATGGCACTAAGTGCCCCAGCCAGGCTTTGCCTAAACACCTCCAGGCACGACGACTCCACCACCTCCCTGGGCAGCCCATTCCAATGCCAATCACTCTCTCTGCCAACAGCTTCCTCCTGACATCCAGCCTGAACCTGCCCTGGCACAGCTTGAGGCTGTGTCCCCTTTTTCTATTGCTGCTTGCCTGGCAGCAGAGCCCAACCCCACCTGGCTACAGCCTCCCTTCAGGTTGATGTCTACAGCACTGTTCATACAGGATGGATGCTACTTTCTTCTAGCTCCTTCCCACCTCCCCCTGGCAACTTTGTTTGATTCAGGACTTTCTGTCAAGTATTGCTTGATAACTTTCACTTTTCCTGGTATTGGTCTTGCCTTATTCCCCCAGCAGACACGAGACAGCCAAGTGAGAAGCAGCTGGCATATTCCACATGGCAACCCAATGTAATGCTGATGGTTGCAAATTCCCACTCCCTCTGTGTTAGCTGAAGTACTCTTTTGCTTCCTTAATATAGGAGAAGAGCCTCAGTAGCCTGCTTTAAACAGCATGGCAGGCTTGGACAAACACTAGGTTTCTAACATGGACCTTTTAATATCAGCTCCCTGGGTGAGGCTTCCTGCCTGGAATTTTGGATAACCTTCAAAAGAAAGCATTGATCCATGAATTAATTATTGGAACTGCAAATACCACAAAGGCTACCATACAGTGCCAGGTTTATGACAGCTCTACTACAGTCATGTTCCTGAGTGCTGACTTGTGAGGTTTGGGTTTTTTTTATGTACACTCACTTTGTGGTTTGACTGTCAACACCACAGCAGAAAGGAAAAAAGTCTGACCAAGCTGGGAAGTGTATGAGAAGTGTAGGAGCTTCTGTTTGTAGAAGAGTGGCTCTATCTCCTGCCTCTTACTCCAGCAAGAAATAGTAGGAAACATTCTTCCCTAAGAGTTCACATTCTAAAACAAGCAGGATCTGATTTATTAGGCTGTCAGGGAGTGATAAGACTGGGGGGAATTGAACAAAGCCAGAAATGGTTAGATTCAGACTGGAGGTTAGGAAGAAGTTGATCATCATGAGGGTGGTGAGAGCCTGGAAGGGGTTGCCCAGGGAGGTGGTGGAAGCCTCATCCCTGGAGGTGTTTAAGGCCAGGCTGGATGAGGCTGTGGGCAGCCTGCTCTAGTGTGAGGTGTCCCTGCCCATGGCAGGGGGGGCTGGAACTGGATGCTCCTTGTGGTCCCTTCCAACCCTGACTGATTCTGTGATTCTATGAATTCTGTTCACCTGAATGTTTTTATGGCTGTGCATCCACGTCTGTAAAAGTGGAGAAGAGGTCTGATAACAGAGTGCTTGTTGGCTCAGCTAAGACAAATGCATCTTTTGAGAAGGCTGTCTTATGGTCTTGGCATAGCAGAGTTTAGAGAGAAGCTTTTACTTGTTGGAACTGGGTTGAAGAATTAAAAAATGTCAGAAGTTTGAAGGGCTAAGAATAATTTTTATGTTAATGCTGTCAATGATTTCCCCCCCCTCTGCTTTCTTTTTCCTTATTCTCTTCCCTCTTTCTATTCTTTTCTCCTATTACTCCTCTGTGCCAGTGGGTCTAGCCATAACCTTTGAGGAAATTTTTAGTGCACCAAGAGGCTCTAACATCAAAAAATGTTCACTGAGACTTGAGATCTAACCTAATGATGCTAACTACCGGAAGAGATCAAAGTGGTCTGGTACTTGTACTGCGTAGGCTTGCAGAGGAAGGCTGGAGGAACAGTGCTGTGAATGCTTCCAAGGGCAGAGGTTCCCAATGACAAAATGCAAGGTACAAGGTGCAAAATAACCTGAGTCAGTGCAATCCTAAGCACAGCTCCAGCCTGGGTAGGGAATGGCTGAGAGCAGTCCTGAGGAACAGGTCCTGGGGGTCTGGGCTGATGAAAAGCTCAACAGGAGCCTGCAGTGTGAGTGCAGCCCAGACAGCAACTCTGTGCTGGGCTGCAGCAAGAGCAGTGTGGGCAGCAGGGCAAGGGAGGGGATTCTGCCTCTTGGCTCTGCTCTCTTCAGACCCCACCTGCAGTCCTGTGTGCAGTTCTGGAGCCCCCAACACAAGGAGGACATGGAAGTGTTGGAGCCAGTGCAGAGGAGGCCACCAAGATGCTGAGAGGGCTGCAGCAGCTCTGCTGTGAGGACAGGCTGAGAGAGTTGGGGCTCTGCAGCCTGGAGAAGAGAAGGCTTGGAGGAGACCTTGGAGTGGCCTTCCAGTATCTGAAGGGGGCTACAGGAGGGCTGTGGAGGGACTATTGACAAGGTCTTGTGATGACAGGATGAGGAGGAATGGGTTTGAACTGGCAGAGGGGAGATTGAAACTGAATGTTAGGAAGAAGTTGTTTGCAGTGAGGGTGGTGAGACACTGGCACAGGTTGCCCAGGGAGGTGTTCAAGGCCAGGTTGGATGAGGTCTTGAGCGACCTGTTCTAGTGGGAGGTGTCCCTGCCTATGGCAGGGGGTTGGAGCTGGCTGAGCTTTCAGGTCCCTTCCAACCTAAACCATTCTGTGATTCTAAATCCTGGCTTGTTTTCAAGTGAAATTTGTGATAAAAGGTTCAGACTCTCTGGACATTTTAGAAGGAATGTGGTGCTTGTGTAGAGGGAGTGAATTGCTCTAACGACAGAAATGGCTGGCACTGAAAATAGGTGGCAAAGTGTTCACAGTTCTGTACTCTCAGAATGCCTTGTCCCAGTCGCTGTGGATCAGACACTTTCTCTGCAGCCTGTTGGGGATTGAGTCCAGCACCAGCGAGTTTTCAGATGACACCAAGTTGGGAGCAAATACAGATCTGTTAGTGGGCAGAAGGCCTTTGCAGAGGGACCTGGACAGGCTGCACAGGTGGGCACAGTCCAACACCAGGAGTTTTAACAAGTCCAAGTGCCAGGTTCTGCACTTCAGCCACAACAACCCCAAGCAGTACTACAGGNCAAGGGGACACAGTCTCAAGCTGTGCCAGGGGAGGTCCAGGCTGGATGTTAGGAGGAAGTTGCTGGCAGAGAGAGTGATTGGCATTGGAATGGGCTGCCCAGGGAGGTGGTGGAGTTGTCATCCCTGGATGTGCTTAAAAAGAGGCACTTTGTGCCATGGGTTAGTTAATGAGAAGGGTTGGTGCTAGGTTGGACTCGATGATCCCAGAGCTCTTTTCCAACCTGATTAATTCTGTGATTCTGTGATTTCAGTAGATGGCTACTGATTGAATTTGATTTTTTTTTCCCTTGATGAATAACCAGAAGTGGCATTGTTCTTGGCATAGTTTGAGAGGATAAGATTGAGGAGATGTGGACAGGTAGAATGAAAAGATTTAGTCTGAAAGAAGCAGAATGCAGTCATACAGCTTGGAGGTTTTCGGTTGCTCTGAGCAAATGGAGGTTTGGGGTTCCTTTGACCTGCTTTAAACAATTATTTGTTGGTGGTTTTTGAAAGGATGGGGTGCACCAAGAAAAGTATGGCCAGCAGGGCTAGAGAGGTTCTTCTGCCCCTCTGCTCTGCCCTGCTGAGACTGCACCTGCAATCCTGTGTCCAGTTTTGGGCTCCCCAATTCAAGAGAGACAGGGACCTGCTGGAGCCAGTCCAGTGGAGAGCCATGAGGATGATTAGGGCACTCTAGCATCTGTCCTGTGGAGAGAGGCTGAGAGCCCTGGGGCTGTTTAGTCTGGAGAAGAGAAGACTGAGAGGGGATCTGATCAAAGTCTGTAATATCTGAGGGGTGGGTGTCAAGTGGAGGGGGCCAGGCTCTTTTTGGTGGTCTGCAGCAATAAGACAGGGAACAATGGATACAAACTGGAACAGAGAAGGTTTCACCTCAACATGAGGAGAAAGTTCTTTACAGTGAGGGTGGCAGAGCCCTGGAGCAGGCAGCCCAGAGAGGTTGTGGAGTCTCCTTCTCTGGAGACTTTCCACACCCACCTGGATGCATTCCTGTGTGGACTCCCCTGGGTGATCCTGCTTTTGGCAGGAGGATTGGACTGGATGATCTCTGGAGGTCCCTTCCAACTTGTAATATTCTGATGCAGTGATTCTGTGACAGCTATGGGAATACACAACCCAGCAAACCCCCAAGCAGCTCTAATCAAAGGAAGTTAACCCATACTTGTGTATGTAGACAGAGTTTAAGGATCTGCAGTTTCCTGTGTCCTTTTCTCTCTCTTTTTTTGGTCTAAAAAGAGCTATTTAAACCCCAGCAATGTTAAAAATGCTCTCCCTGTCTTTCAGCCAAGATGTCATTATTTCTATCAGTTACTGCCACTTCTAATTTCATCTGATTGATGACTCTTCTGGAAAGAGTGGAGCAAGCATTAACCTCTGGTTTGCTGGTTTAGATCCAGAACTGTTCTCTGACCTTGAAAGATCAATGTCCCTGCTGCACACCTGAAGGGTTTGGGCCGAGGGCAATCTTGGGTTAATTTTGTATGGAGGATTCTGTTTTTCCATAGGTTTTTAAGAAGTAAATGGCTCTTCAAATTGCAGCTTTGCCCTCCATGCTTGTTGGAAAGTCAAGGAAGATCCTTGCCTAATGTAAGGACTGAAGGACGTATGGAATGTGCTCAGGGAGTGTGTCACAGTTACATAATAATGGAAGCTGTTGTCCTCACCTAGCTGCAGTGTTGGAGAGCCTGGAGTAGGCACTGCACAGAGGTGGAGGAGGAGAAGAGGTTATTTCATAGGAGATATATTTGAATTGTTGGGTCAAATTGTATCCTGACTTAGAACAAAGTGTTCTTATAGAAGCATGGAATCCAGCAGGTTGGAAGAGACCTCCAAGATCATCCAGCCCAACCTAGCACCCAGCCCTGCCCAATCAACCAGACCATGGCACTAAGTGCCCCAGCCAGGCTTGGCTTCAACACCTCCAGGGATGGCAACTCCACCTCCTCCCTGGGCAGCCCATTCCAATGCCAATCACTCTCTCTGCCAACAACTTCCTCCTAACATCCAGCCTAGACCTGCCCTGGCACAGCTTGAGGCTGTGTCCCCTTGTTCTGTTGCTGGCTGCCTGGCAGCAGAGCCCAACCCCACCTGTGGCACAACTTGAGACTGTGTCCCCTTCTTCTGTTGCTGGGTGCCTGGCAGCAGAGCCCAACCCCAGCTGGCCACAGCCTCCCTTCAGGGAGCTGCAGACAGCAATGAGCTCTGCCCTGAGCCTCCTCTTCTGCAGGCTGCACACCCCCAGCTCCCTCAGCCTCTCCTCACAGGGCTGTGCTCCAGGCCCCTCCCCAGCCTTGCTGCCCTTCTCTGGACACCTTCCAGCACCTCAACATCTCTCTTGACTTGAGGAGCCCAGAACTGGACACAGCACTCAAGGTGTGGCCTGAGCAGTGCTGAGCACAGGGGCAGAAGAACCTCCCTTGTCCTGCTGCCCACACTGCTCCTGAGCCAGCCCAGGATGCCATTGGCTCTGCTGCCCACCTGGGCACACTGCTGCCTCCTCTTCAGCTGCTATCTACCCGTGCCCCCAGGTCCCTTTCTTCCTGGCTGCTCTCCAGAATGCAGAGAAAAGACTTTTAAACACAATGTTTCAAAGGGTCTGCTAATGGGCAACATTTTCTATTTGGTGGTGCTCAACTGAAAAACTTTCTGTGAGGTTCACTCAAGGTTTGCAGCTCTTCTTGGAGCCACCAAGCACACACTGCTGTGGAAAGATGCAGTAGATCCTAAAAAGAGCTTACTAAAGTTTCCAAGTGGCACACTCAGGGCTGGTGTGTGGCATTGCAATTCTGATCTTACTCTGTTTTGATCTGTCCTCCACATGACAATGCCCATCAGCACTGTTCAAAGGAAAGACTTTGGGTTTAATCTCTGTGGAGCACTCAAATTTCCTTTTAGCCCAACAGAAAAAAAATCACAAGAAAGTGATAACTTCACAGGGTTCAGTAAATATGTTTGGAAGTCATGAAGGGAGAGGACTGTAAGGATGTTCAGTTTTCTTTGTCTGGTTGCTGGGGAGGTGATATTTACACTGTCTAGTTCTAGAGTTAGGAGCTCTGAATCATTGCCTGGGAGAGACTTCTTCTCACAATTGATGGTAAAGAGCTCCTAAGCACTTAATGCTGAGGGATCTGAATTAAATGTCCTGGTACGGCAACGCTACCTTCCCTGTCTCTCCCACTCCTTGCTCTTTGAATTTCCTGTGCCAAACCCCCTAGTCTGGAGTCTCTTGGCTAAAGGCAGTGCTGTGATTAAGGTGCATGGTGGAGTGAACTGCAACTGCATGAGAACATTTTATTGGCATATTTCTTAAAGTTGAAATTTGTTTGAGGTTTGTTTTAGTTTTGTTGTTTCTGGGGTTTGTTTGGTTTGTTTGTTTGGGTTTTGTTTGGGTTTTTTGTTTTGGTTGTTAGACCTTTTAGGTTTTTCATAGAATCACAGAATCAAGCAGGTTGGAAGAGACCTCCAAGCTCATCCAGCCCAACCTAGCACCCAGCCCTAGCCCGTCAACCAGACCATGGCATTAAGTGCTTCATCCAGGCACTGCCTGAACACCTCCAGGGATGGTGACTCCATCCAGGTACCTCCCTGGGCAGCCCATTCCAATGCCAGTCACTCTCTCTGCCAACAACTTCCTCCTAGCATTCAGCATAGACTTGTCCTGGCACAGCTTGAGGCTGTGTCCCCTTGTTCTGTTGCTGGGTGCCTGGCAGCAGAGCCCAACCCCATCTGGCTGCAACCTCCCTTCAGGGAGCTGCAGACAGCAATGAGCTCTGCCCTGAGCCTCCTCTTCTGCAGGCTGCACACCCCCCGCTCCCTCAGCCTCTCCTCACAGGGCTGTGCTCCAGGCCCCTCCCCAGCCTTGCTGCCCTTCTCTCAACACCTTCCAGCACCTCAACATCTCTCTTGAATCGAGGAGCCCAGAACTGGACACAGCACTCAAGGTGTGGCCTGAGCAGTGTTGAGCACAGGGGCAGAATAACCTCCCTTGTCCTGCTGGCCACACTGCTCCTGAGCCAGCCCAGAATGCCATTGGCTCTCTTGGCCACCTGGGTTTTTGTTTGCTTGTTCTCCCCACCCCTGAACATTTCATTCTGTATAGAGAGTTGAAGAGGCAAAGCCATGCTAGAGGACTCTGCACTGCTTGTTCCATTTTCCCTTTCTCTAGTCAAGGTTGGAAAGGTTTTAGTGTCTTGATGTCCACTCAGTTCTTCTGCAGTACCTGAACCCTGCTTATGGAGGTATTCACTGTGATATTTTAAGCTTTCCTTCCTTAGTCTTTAGAGTTTCCTTGTCTGCTGGCACTGACATCCCTGTAGTTTAATAGATACAGTGCAGGCTTTGCTTTCATCTGTGAGCTTAGGAGGTTTGATTTGGGATGGCATGTTACATATTGTAAATTCACCTTAAATTATGATAGCTAATTTGTTTACAAATAAAAGAGGTTCCAGTTAACATAATCAAAGCACCTTCATTTGCACTGATGGTTGAATCTATTGCTGAAAGTGTTTTAGAGTGATATTCTGACCAAAGAGTTGGAAACCAGGTATAGAAACCTAAGAGTTTGTAATTAAGTATGTTAGATCCTTGGCATTCCTCAGTTTTAAAACTAAAGGGGGGAAAAGTTGAGTAAAATTTTAGGTCCTTGAGATTCCTCAGTTTTAAATATAAACAGGGAAAAAGTACAGTAAATTTTTTTAGGTATTTGGCATTCCTCAGTTTTAAACCTGAAGGGGGAAAAAAGTAGAGTAAAAATTTTAGATCCTTGGCATTGCTCAGTTTTAAACCTGAAGGGGAAATAAAGTAAAGATTTTAGATCCTTGGCATTGCTCAGTTTTAAACCTGAAGGGGGAAAAAGTGGAGTGAAAATTTTAGATCCTTGGCATTGCTCAGTTTTCAACCTGAAGGGGGAAAAAGTAGAGTGAAGATTTTAGATCCTTGGCATTGCTCAGTTTTCAACCTCAAGGGGAAAACAAGAAGTCCAGAATACAATTTAATATACATCTATGACAAATATTAAGGGAAATACTTTGTGCTTCTAAGAGCTTCCCCTGCCTATTTGGTACAGCTGATAGAACTTCAGGGTAGTTGTTTTACAAGCCTGTTGCACTCAGTTGTGCAAACTTATCTTTTTAGGGTCAAAGAAGAGCAAAAGCCACAGCTGACACAGTAAGTAGAACATCTTACACTGCACTAGGCTTGACTTCTCTACCTCTGCTGTGTCCTGCTTTCTGCACCTCCGGTGGTATTAACTCGCACTAATACCTACTAGGCTGTGGTTAGTTTGTCACTTGCTTCCTCACTGGCTTGTAAGAGAGCTGCCTGCAGCTTCTTACTTCATCCACACGTTAGCTGGATGTAGGTTCTTGCTGCCTGCTTGTGACCTGGTGAACTGTAAAACTTTCTTTCCCTTACCTCCTTAGTGGCTGACTTCCTACTGCAGCTGACCTCCCCATCGGCGCTAGCTTTTCTGCCTGTCTGTTTCTGTTAACGTCGGCTAAGAAAACATTGAAACTGTTGGTTATTCAGTCACATTATTTGCTTATTTAAACAGGTGGTTTCCCTTTAGTGGGATCACTGAGCTGGTAAATAACGTTCTTCAACCACAGCAAAAGCAGCAAAATGAAAAGGAGCCCCAGACGTAAGTAAGCTGCTCTCTGTAGACTAAATAATGTCTGTACAGCATTCAAACATACTGCAGAGTATGCTTAAAATATTTGCCCGTCTAGAACCTCCTGCTGAGGGCCTTTTACAAGCTGTTTGCTTTCTGACTCCTCCTTTGCAAAGGGAAAGCTGAAAATCATAGAATCACAGAATGGTTTAGGTTGGAAGGGGCCTCAAGGGTCATTCAGCTTCAACCCCCTGCCATAGCCAGGGACACCTCCCACTAGAGCAGGCTGCTCAAGGCCTCATCCAGCCTGGCCTTGAACACCTCCAGGGAGGAAGCATCCACAGCCTCCCTGGGCAACCTGTGCCAGTGTCTCACCACCCTCACTGTAAAGAACTTCCTCCTAACATCCAGTTTCAGTCTCCCCTCTTCCAGTTCAAACCCATTCCCCCTCGTCCTGACACTACCAGACCTTGTCAATAGTCCCTCCCCAGCCTTCCTGTAGGCTCCCTTCAGATACTGGAAAGCCACTCTAAGGTCTCCTCGAAGCCTTCTCCTCTCCAGGCTGCAGAGCCCCAACTCTCTCAGCCTGTCCTCATAGCAGAGCTGCTGCAGCCCTCTGAGCATCTTCGTGGCTCTCCTCTGGACTGGCACCAGCAGTTCCATGTCCTTCTTGTGATGGGGGCTCCAGAACTGCACACAGTACTGCAGGTGGGGTCTGAGGAGAGCAGAGCCAAGGGGCATAATCCCCTCCCTTGCCCTGCTGCCCACACTGCTCTTGCTGCAGCCCAGCACAGGGTTGCTGTCTGGACTGCACTCACACTGCAGGCTCCTGTTGAGCTTTTCATCAGCCCAGACCCCCAGGGCCTGTTCCTCAGGGCTGCTCTTAGCCATTCCCTACCCAGGCTGGATCTGTGCCTGGGATTGCACCGACCCAGGGGTTACGTTAGAATGCAGCCTAAGGAGTTACTGAGTGCCCCATTTGCCTTGGTCTGCAAATGCTCCAGATCACTTCCCTGGAAGTTTCCTGGGTATGTTTCTCTGCATGAGGATCTGGAATAGCAGGAGAGGTGGTATCAAGTACAGCATGTCTATGCACATGCATGGGATTTGTGGTGCTGCTCATGCATAGAATGCTGTGCCTATCTACAGAATAGGTGTGAAGAGCTTTTTGAGGACCAGGAAACTGCTATGAAAATAAAAACAACTTAGAAAATAGCTATAAAGTTTCCAAACTTTATCAGATATAAGGTGGAGATCTTGAGTCCATCAAAGCTGAGAGTTTTGACTTTGATGGGGCCAGAGTTTCATTCATTGCTAAACCAGTATGAGAGCCATCTGGAAAACAGAATAGAATAGAATAGAATAGAATAGAATAGAATAGAATNGTTCTGTTGCTGGTTGTGTGGGAGAAGAGCACAATTCCACCTGGCTACAGCCTCCCTTCAGGTAGTTGTAGACAGCAACAAGGTCTGCCCTGAGCCTCCTCTTCTGCAGGCTGCACACCCCCAGCTCCCTCAGCTTCTCCTCATAGGGTTTGTGTTCCAGGCAAGGTACCACAGGAGCTGGCAAGGTTGGGCATTCAGTCTTAGAGTGGAAGTGAAGTCATGGAGTTGAAAAGATTCTTTTTTTATAAAGAGAAACTGGAAAAAAAGGTATTTCAAAATGTCAAATTCCTAAAAATGTGACTTTCTTCTTAAGGAAGCACAGCCACATGCAGGCTGGCAAAGCCCCTCGGGATCACCAACTCCATCCTAGAACCCTACTCTACAAGATTCACCTTAAACCGTAGCTTAAGCACCAAGGGAAGGGAAGGCAAAGCAGTGCCTTGCAAGCTGACATGCTAAGTGTTTGCCTCTGATCCCATGTGTAATCACAGAATCAGTCAGGGTTGGAAGGGACCACAAGGGTCATCTAGTTCTAACCCCGCTGCCATGGGCAGGGACACCCTACCCTAGACCAGGTTGGCCTCATCCAGCCTGGCCTTAAACATCTCACAGGATCAGTGGCTCACAGGATATTAGGGGTTGGAAGGGACCCAAGGAGATCAGCGAGTCCAACCCCCCTGCCAGAGCAGGACAACACCATTTAACACATCCAGACAGGCCTTGAAAGGCTCCAGAGAAGGAGACTCCAGAACCTCTCTGGGCAGCCTGTGCCAGTGCTCTGGGACCCTTCCAGTCAAGAAGTTGCCCCTTGTGTTGAGGTGGAACCTCCTGTGCTGCAGCTTACACCCATTGCTCTTTGATCACATTGGGTGATTTTGTCATCCACAACCCCCCTGGAGGTGTTCAGGACCAGGTTGGATGAGGTCTTGAGTGACCTGTTCTAGTGCATATAGGCATAGGGATGCTTGTTGCTATCTAAACAACATGGACCTGCAAAATGCTGTAAGGCTCTTAAAGTGGCTCCTAAAAGCTGTGCTTGGGAATGTTTGCTGTCTGATATAATGTCTGGCAATTCTCATTTCGTGGATGTCACAGGCTGTAGTGCTCCCTAATATGCTGACAACATCCTGCTTTGAGTTGCTTTCCAAAAGAGCTGGACAGTACCCTAGAGGGGTGACAGGTTGCCTGGATGAGATAAGCAAATAGATTTAGAAAGTGCTGGCTTAAGCTTAACTTAAACAAGACAGAAGTGATACTTTTGCTGTAGTAAGAGGGAAGCACATTAAGCATGCAGCTGCATCAGTGACCTTCGTCTCCAGAGGAACCTGCCTTTGTGACAGGGGCAAAAGTGGCTGTTGCAAAACAGAGGCCTAGGCACTCCTTTTGGCATTGGCCATAACCACAAGGGATGTTTTATTTACCTTTGCTCAAAGAGCTGTGCAGTTCATTCTGTGAAGGGCTGATAACAAAGATCATGCAGCAAGTTAAATTTGTGTGGCATTCAGCAAATCTTGGCTTAGGAAGGTCAGAACCTCAAGGGAGGAGCATAGCAGACCCCACCTGGAGGATTCTAGTGGGAGGTGTCCCTGCCTATGGCAGGGGGTTGGAGCTGGATGATCCTTGAGGTCCCTTCCAACCTAAACCATTCTATGATTCATTCTATGACTGTTGCAGTTCTGGAGCCCTCAGCACAGGATGGACATGGAAGTGTTTGAGCCAGTCCAGAGGAGGCCACCAAGATGCTGAGAGGGCTGCAGCAGCTCTGCTCTGAGGACAGGCTGAGAGAGTTGGGGCTCTGCAGCCTGGAGA
>WAAF01013551.1:16259-102673 GCA_013400475.1 Tricholaema leucomelas
CTTAAGCACCAAGGGAAGGGAAGGCAAAGCAGTGCCTTGCAAGCTGACATGCTAAGTGTTTGCCTCTGATCCCATGTGTAATCACAGAATCAGTCAGGGTTGGAAGGGACCACAAGGGTCATCTAGTTCTAACCCCGCTGCCATGGGCAGGGACACCCTACCCTAGACCAGGTTGGCCTCATCCAGCCTGGCCTTAAACATCTCACAGGATCAGTGGCTCACAGGATATTAGGGGTTGGAAGGGACCCAAGGAGATCAGCGAGTCCAACCCCCCTGCCAGAGCAGGACAACACCATTTAACACATCCAGACAGGCCTTGAAAGGCTCCAGAGAAGGAGACTCCAGAACCTCTCTGGGCAGCCTGTGCCAGTGCTCTGGGACCCTTCCAGTCAAGAAGTTGCCCCTTGTGTTGAGCTGGAACCTCCTGTGCTGCAGCTTACACCCATTGCTCTTTGATCACATTGGGTGATTTTGTCATCCACAACCCCCCTGGAGGTGTTCAGGACCAGGTTGGATGAGGTCTTGAGTGACCTGTTCTAGTGCATATAGGCATAGGGATGCTTGTTGCTATCTAAACAACATGGACCTGCAAAATGCTGTAAGGCTCTTAAAGTGGCTCCTAAAAGCTGTGCTTGGGAATGTTTGCTGTCTGATATAATGTCTGGCAATTCTCATTTCGTGGATGTCACAGGCTGTAGTGCTCCCTAATATGCTGACAACATCCTGCTTTGAGTTGCTTTCCAAAAGAGCTGGACAGTACCCTAGAGGGGTGACAGGTTGCCTGGATGAGATAAGCAAATAGATTTAGAAAGTGCTGGCTTAAGCTTAACTTAAACAAGACAGAAGTGATACTTTTGCTGTAGTAAGAGGGAAGCACATTAAGCATGCAGCTGCATCAGTGACCTTCGTCTCCAGAGGAACCTGCCTTTGTGACAGGGGCAAAAGTGGCTGTTGCAAAACAGAGGCCTAGGCACTCCTTTTGGCATTGGCCATAACCACAAGGGATGTTTTATTTACCTTTGCTCAAAGAGCTGTGCAGTTCATTCTGTGAAGGGCTGATAACAAAGATCATGCAGCAAGTTAAATTTGTGTGGCATTCAGCAAATCTTGGCTTAGGAAGGTCAGAACCTCAAGGGAGGAGCATAGCAGACCCCACCTGGAGGATTCTAGTGGGAGGTGTCCCTGCCTATGGCAGGGGGTTGGAGCTGGATGATCCTTGAGGTCCCTTCCAACCTAAACCATTCTATGATTCATTCTATGACTGTTGCAGTTCTGGAGCCCTCAGCACAGGATGGACATGGAAGTGTTTGAGCCAGTCCAGAGGAGGCCACCAAGATGCTGAGAGGGCTGCAGCAGCTCTGCTCTGAGGACAGGCTGAGAGAGTTGGGGCTCTGCAGCCTGGAGAGGAGAAGGCTTTGAGGAGACCTTGGAGTGGCCTTCCAGTATCTGGAGGGGGCTACAGGAGGGCTGTGGAGGGACTATTGACAAGGTCTGGTAATGATAGTATTAGGAGGAATGGGTTTGAACTGGCAGAGGGGAGAATCAAACTGGATGTCAGGAAAAGGTTCTTTGCAGTGAGAGTGGTGAGACACTGGCACAGTGATCTTGGATCACATTGGGTGATTCTGTGCTCCACAACCTTCCTGGATTTGTTCAAGGCCAGGCTGGATAAGGCTTTGAGCAACCTGTTCCAGTGGGAGATTTCCCTGCCTATGGCAGGGGGTTGGAACTGGATGAGCTTTGAGGTCCCTTCCAACCTCAACCATTCTCTGATTCTCTGGCACAGCTGCATTCTACTGGTTGTGTCTTGTTTTAAGTAAAGTCTTCCTCCTTGGTTTAGAAGTGATGTAAGTCTTATTTTCCTTCCAATATTCCTAGTTCCACGACTAGGGAAGGTGACCTGTGGATGATGTCATGGTCAGAGCTGCCTTGGGCACAGGGATCATGAAATGATAGAATTCTTAGTTGCTGGAGAAGGGGAGGTCAGCAGAACTGTCACTCTGGGCTTCTGTCAGGGAGACCTTGGCCTATTTTGAAGACTGGTCAACAGAATCCCTTGGAAGGCAGTCCTGAAGGGCCAAGGAGGCCAGGATGGCTGGACAGTGTTCAAGAGGGAAGTCTAAAAGGTGCAGGAATCAGATGGTATGGCCAGCAGGAGTAGGGAAGAGATTGTGCCCTTCTACTTGGAACTGGTGAGGGTGCACCTCAAATACTGTGTTCGGTTTTGGGCCCCTCAATGCAATAAAGACGTTGAGGTGCTGGAGTATGCCCAGAGAAGGACAACAAAGCTGGTGAGGATCTAGAGAACAAGTCTTATGAGGTGTGACTGAGGGAACTGGGATTGTGTAGCTTGGGGAAGAGGAGGCTGAGCAGAGCCATCATTGCTCTCTGCAGCTACCTGGGAAGAGGTTGTACTAAGGTGGGGTTTGGTCTCTTCCTAGTAGCAGGTGCTAGAACAAGAGGAAATGACATGAAATTGTGCCAGGAGGGGTTTAGATTGGATTAGCAATTAGGGTTCTATTTGTATCAATAGAAACCACAGAATCACAGCCCAGGTGGCCAGGAGAGCCAATGGCATCCTGGGCTGGCTGGGGAACAGTGTGGCCAGTAGTACAAGGGAGGTTCTTTTGCCCCTGTGCTCAGCACTGCTCAGGACACACCTTGAGTGCTGTGTCCAGTTCTGGGCTCCTGAATTCAAGAGAGATGTTGAGGTGCTGGAAGGTGTTGAGAGAAGGGCAGCAAGGCTGGGGAGGGGCCTGGAGCACAGCCCTGTGAGGAGAGGCTGAGGGAGCTGGGGGTCAGGAGGGAGGGGACAGATACTTCTCAGTTGTGTCCTGTGGTAGGACAAAGGACAATGGATATAAGCTACAGCACAGGAAGTTCCACCTCAACATGAAGAGGAACTTCTTTACTGTAAGAATGACAGAACTGGCACAGGCTGCCCAGAGAGGTTGTGAAGTCTCCTCTGGAGAATTCCCAGCCCTGTCTGGATGTGTTCCTGTGTGATTTGCACTAAATTATGGTCCTGCTCTGGCAGGGTGGTTGGACTTGATGATGGTCCCTTCCAACCCCTAACATCCTGTGAGCCTGTGATTACAGACACCTGCTCCTTTATTTGCCTTTTTCCTGTGTATTGGAGACTGAGCTGGTAAAGGAGTGGCTGGTTTTGCTGAGGCAATCTGACTAAACCTTTTCATTTTACAGAAAAGGCAGAGTGACTTCTAGGCTAGAGCACCCAGAGAAATGCAGGTGATCAGTGACTGCTGCAAATACAGATTGATGCTGTAGAGACATCTGCAGTTTTACCTAGCAGTGACTATTCCCTACCTATAGCTGCTGCTATGTGTGGAGTGTTTTGCAGATAGTTGTGTCAATTTGTAACCATTCATGGAGTATATGTTTCTTAGATGTCAGATTTGAAGGCAGTGTCTTAATGCTTGCTGTTGAATCCAAGTGCTGGGAGTAGTTTGTACCTGTGCAAATGACTTCCACAAATGACCGAGCTGGGGCTGCGCTGAATGTCACTGCCGAGCACTGAGCACTTCCTGCTGCTGCTGATGCCAGTGCAAATGGTGCTTGGCTGTCATGCTGAGCTTCACATAGCAGGAGGTGGTTTTGCTTACTTGCAAGTTGAAAGCAGAACCACCAGAGCTGTCAGTCATCAGTATCATCAGTATCCGAGGATGATGAGGGGACTGTAGCACTGCCTGATGAGGAGAGGCTGAGGGATCTGGGGCTGTTTAGTCTGGGATAGGACAAGGAGCAATGGATGGAAGCTGCAGCACAGAAGGTTCCACCTCAACACAAGGGGTAACTGGAAGGGTCCCAGAGCCCTGGCACAGGCTGCCCAGAGAGGTTGTGGAGTCTCCTTCTCTGGAGCCTTTCAAGGCCTGTCTGGATGTGTTCCTCTGTGACCAGTGCTAGATTGTGTGGTCCTGCTCTGGCAGGGAGGTTGGACTGGATGATCTCCTTGGGTCCCTTCCAACCCCTAATATCCTGTGGTCCTGTGAACTCCTGTTCTGTTGAGTCAGGAAAGGCAATTAGGCTTGCTGGAAGTACAATCAGGGCTTCCCAGCTGCAGAGCTTGCCATAAGAAAATTCAAATGTTGGTTATGTGTTTTTAAACTTACAAAACTCTCCAGCAGCATTTTGTTTCAGTTGCCAGCCATGAGTCAACCTTGTGTTTGACTTTGGAAGAGTTTATGCTCTCAGTTAGGCTTTCATTTTGATGTGTTTGCAGTGGTTGTATTTCCTATCTGAGTGAGTGGGGGCGAGTGAATCACTGTGGGTTTTTTTCCTTTCTCTTTTTGATTTGATAAATAATAGTTGAAGTCTTTGATCAGTTTGATTAAAGAATAAAAAGAGGTTTTCATACTTTAATTGAAGAGGTGTGGAGGGGCAGCCAGGCTAGAGGAAAGAAATGTCTAGGTTTTCTTATGTTGTGTTATAGGCTGGATGTTAGGAGGAAGTTCTTCACAGACAGAGTGATTGGCATTGGAATGGGCTGCCCAGGGAGGTGGTGGAGTCGCCGTGCCTGGAGGTGTTCAGGCAAAGACTGGATGAGACACTTAGTGCCATGGTCTGGTTGACTGGCTAGGGCTGGGTTCTAGGTTGGACTGGATGATCTTGCAGGTCTCTTCCAACCTGGTTGATTCTATTCTATTCTAATAAGGACTAGACTGACTTAGAAAGACTGATTGTGGCATGTGGAGCTCTGCTGTGTTCACCTAGAGAAGACACACGAGGTGAGACAGTTGTGCTTTATTGCCAGCTGCAGACTTTTCTGATGCTGGTAGCTTTCCTCACTATAGTTCTGGTTTTAGTGATTTGAGAATGACTAATGACCCTGACATCCTGTGATCCTGTAGTATTTCAGGTATCTTCCAATGTTGCCATTGGAATGGGCTGCCCAGGGAGGTGGTGGAGTCGCCGTCCCTGGAGGTGTTGAAGCCAAGCCTGGCTGTGGCACTTAGTGCCATGGTCTGGTTGATTGGCCAGGGCTGGGTGCTAGGTTGGACTGGATGATCTCTGTGGTCTCTTCCAACCTGGTTGATTCTATGATTCTAAAGGGAGCACAGTCCTTAAAAGACCTGTGTCCTGAAAACCTCAGATGTATCTTTTCTTTTCAGTGTAATCATTGCCATTTGCTTCTACCTGTGTGCTCATGTGGGTGGCTTTCTGTGACCAGCAATACTGATTTCACAGAGGAAGGAAATTCACTTAACATCTCTCTTCCAAGAGACGTTTATGTTCTGATTATGTTCTGTATAGAGAGGAAGCTGAAGTAAATTCATAGTGCTGTGGCTCCTGGAGGATCTTGGACTCAGAACAAACATAGACAGATGGTGCCAGGGTGAGTCAATCAGAAGCCTGGGGTGAGGATGAGTACTACTGGGTACAAAGTCTCATCTAGGAATAACATTAACAGACGGTGAAGATTGTCACAGGGGGAAAAGAGGAGTCTCACAGAAACAAAAATCCAC
The DNA here is from genome assembly GCA_013400475.1 of Tricholaema leucomelas. Lineage (NCBI taxonomy): Eukaryota > Metazoa > Chordata > Aves > Piciformes > Lybiidae > Tricholaema lacrymosa > Tricholaema leucomelas. The sequence continues at coordinate 21,743 of WAAF01013551.1, forward strand.
TTTGTACTGTGGCCTGTTGGGAATTCTGATCATGTCACAAACATGATGCAATGGTTCCAAAATGTGGAAGCCTGTCAGCAATTCCAGTGACTTGTTCTACACATCAACTTTTTTTGTCATCCTTTAGGAATCTTTCCATCCTTTTGTTTATTCCTTACTTCCACAACTGATTTCTAAGCATAACTTTGTTCTAGGAAAGGGCTGGTCTTGGTTCAGTGCAAAGACATTCAGCAGAGAGAACTTGGTTTGTATCAATAGAAACCACAGAATCACAGAACCTTAGAGGTTTCCTGGGGAGGTGGTGGAGTCCCCATCCCTGGAGGTGTTTAAGAGGGGGCTGGATGAGGCACCTAGTGCCATGGCTTAGTTAATGAGAAGGGTTAGGTGATAGGTTGGACTCGATGATCTCAGAGGTCTTTTCCAACCTGGTTAATTCTGTGATTCTGTTGGAAGGGACCTCTAGGAGATCATCCAGTCCAACCCCCCTGCCAGACAGGATCACCCAGAGTAGTTTGCACAGGAATGCATCCAGGCAGGTTTTGAAAGTCTCCAGAGACTCACAGAATTAACCATGTTGTAGGATACCTCTAGGATCATCGAGTCCAACCTATCACCTAACCCTTCTAATTAAGTAAACCATGGCACTAACTGCCACATCAAACCTCCTCTTAAACACCTCCAGGGATGCTGAGTCTACCACCTCCCTGGGCAGCCCATTCCAATGCCAATCACTCTTTGCATGAATAATTTCTTCCTAACATGCAGCCTAAGCCTGCCCCAGCACAACTTGAGACTGTCTCCCCTTGTTCTGTTGGTGGTTGCCTGGTGGAAGAGACCAACCCCACCTGGCTGCAACCTCCTTTCAGGTAGTTGTAGAGAGCAATATCATTTGCCCTGAGCCTCCAGAGATCATCCAGTCCAACCCCCCTGCCAGGCAGGATCACCCAGGGTAGTTGGCACAGGAATGCATCCAGGCAGGTTTTCAAAGTCTCCAGAGCGGAAGACTCCACAACCTCTCTGGGCAGCCTGCTCCAGGGCTCTGGCACCCCCACTGTAGAGAAGTTTCTCCTCTTGCTGAGGAGGCAGACAGTCAGGCTTTAGTAATTTGATGTCAAAATCTTAGCAAGGTGGTTCAAGCATTGTAAGAAAAGAGATTTTCCCCAGAGCTGTTTCTGGGATCGTTGATGGCCTTTTGAGTGTCACAGTGTCCTTATTCCCTCTGTTAGATTCCAGGTCTTGCTGTTACTGCTTGCTTCCACCTTGCAGGATTCTGAGCAGCAGAGCACAGCCTACTGGCAGCCCAGCCTTATTCTCTTACAACCCTCATTTATACCCAGTGGCTTTGAGCTCGTAATGGTTAATTAATAAGCTTTAATTAAGAGGTTAAAGGATTTAAATATAGGATTGAATTCTAACTTCTCTGGCTCTGATTTTTGAGGTGGTTTTCCACAAGTCCCAATCATTAGGAGGAAGTTCTGCACAGAGAGAGTGATTGGCATTGGAATGGGCTGCCCAGGGAGGTGGTGGAGTCGCTGTGCCTGGAGGTGTTGAAGCCAAGCCTGGCTGGGGCACTTAGTGCCATGGTCTGGTTTGTTGGCCAGGGCTGGGTGCCCTGGTTGGGCTGACTGAGCTTGGAGGTCTCTTCTAACCTGGTTGATTCTATGATTCTATGTGGAAGACTCAAACATTATCTCTCAGAAACAGCAAGAGATTACTGTTGAACCATGTTTTGAGACACAAATCTTTTCTCTTTTCAGTCATTACCAAGTGCTATTCACATGGGAGAAATGCTGCTGCACATTAAATTGCAATCATGTTTCACTCCTGAGAAACCAGGTTTGAATTCAGTAAACTTTCTGAGTGAAGAGAAGGTAGGGTGGTATGGAGGCATGGCTTTAAATGGGATTAGTGTAGGGAGAGTTATCATATACCTTGTTCATGCACTTTGGAAGTCAATCCTGCAGCTGAGAGCTTCTCTCTCCATTTGTGAGCTCCCTATACAAAAAGACCTTTTCCTGAGTATTTGAATGAGCATTTCAAGACCCATTTCTTCTGATTGTTTCTAGCAGAGGTTACATCAGCCTGGTGAAAATTTGTGTTTTGGCACTCACTACATCCTATTACTTTTAAAATACAAAAAGTCTGAACAATTACAGGGTTTTGAGAACTGAGAAAATGCTTCAAGAGGACCTCTCCCTCAGATGCTGCTAGCAGTGTAGCACTGGTGGTATTTTTACACTAGCAACACTGATACAGTCAGAACTGAGATATGCCACAGCTGGTTACTACCACCAGTTCTAGAGGTGATAATGCAGCACCAAGCACCTTACTGTAGTTTTTGCTTAGATAACACCAAGACAACCATATGGGCAGCAGAGCTGAGTTTTGTTTACCTCTTAGCTTTCCTTGCATCACTCAAATGTATTTCCTCTTTGTTAAAAAAGGAAGATTGTCAAGATAGGAGTGACCCTGTCAGCGAGGCACAAAGATAGGGGCTGCTTAATAATTGAAAAGTCTCATGAATGTTGTAAGCAATGTGGAATGAACTCTCTCTAATCAGGATACTGTAGTGTCAGGAGGTGTTACATTTCAGAGCCAAGGCAGCCTGACCTATTACTTGAGGTGTCCTTCTTTTGGCTGTCTAGGTCGCTGTCTAATGAAAAAGTAATTTTGCCTTTCATAGTAAGAATAAAAAAGTTTAACATAATAACTTCATTATTTTGGGCATTTCTAACATGGCAAGCATGGTGTTAATGGCTTCCTTTTGTAAGGCATCTGGCCATGCAAATAAGGTAACCTGAGTGACTGTGAGAAATCTGATCTCTACTGGGAGATGCCCTTTATCAGTGTAATAGTGTTGCAAGGTGCTTAATTGCCAGCAACCGAATTAGACTCAAGGTACATGTGGTAGGTACTGAAATACCTTTCAAACAAAGTTTAGTGTGAAGCAAATAGAAGTATGAGTTAGGAAAGCAAGTCAAATGTAAGATAGAATGTGAACCTTCTGTGAGGGGGTTATTTGGATAGAGGAGTGATTTGCATGCTTTAGCTAATGAGGTTGGTTGAAAAATGAGTCTAGCAAATCATAAACCATGAAGAGAATAGAATCATAGAATCAACCTCCAAGCTCATCCAGTCCAACCTAGCACCCATCCCTATCCAGTCAACCAGACCATGGCACTAAGTGCCTCTCCAACAAATCATAAAAATCACAAATCATAGCCTGCAGAAGAGGAGGCTCAGGAGGGACGTCACTGCTGTCTACAACTACCTGAAGGGAGGCTGTAGCCAGGTGGGGTTGGGCTCTGCTGCCAGGCACCCAGCAACAGAAGAAGGGGACACAGCCTCAAGTTGTGCCAGGGGAGGTCCAGGCTGGATGTTAGGAGGAAGTTGTTGGCAGAGAGAGTGATTGGCATTGGAATGGGCTGCCCAGGGAGGTGGTGGAGTGGCCGTGCCTGGAGGTGTTGAAGCCAAGGCTGGCTGGGGCACTTAGTGCCATGGTCTGGTTGATTGGGCAGGGCTGGGTGCTAGGTTGGACTGGATGATCTTGGAGGTCTCTTCCAACCTGGTTGATTCTATGATTCCATAGTTATTTCTTTTAGCATGCCCTAGGAAATTTTACTTCAGTAAAATTTGTAAGCTTTTCTTCCATAGTCTTTAGAGTTTCCTTGTCTACAGGCACTGACAACCTGGTTGATTCTAGGATTCTCTGAAAAAGTATATAGCCTTCTTAAAACTGGTATTCATTTGAATTCCTAACACAAACTGTATCAGGAAAGAACCCATAGAAATAGCCAACACGCAGCTGGACTTCTAATGGAGATTTCTGTTCCAAAACATTTCAATCAAGTGAGTGGATCAGGAAGAAATGTAACAGTAGCTATAAAAAGCAGCATAGTTCTGGAAATACAGAAAGCAGAGCTACAGAATGCAAATAGGCTGCAAAAGGAAATCTTCCTGAAACCCAAATGTGTGCTCAGTGATTTAGATTTCAAGTGCAAAGCTTTTGTAGGGGATGAAAACTTCTGTATCGCTGTGTCAACTGCGCATGGAGAATGTCCAAATAGGACTCTTCAGTTTTGCATAATGCTCAGAACAGAACAAAGGTGCTGCAAGAACTGCAAACCAATCCTGATTCACTTTATAAAGTAGTTCTCTGCTGCAGAACAAGTCCTGAGATGTCATTTCCCTTCTCTTTAGCAAGAGGCTTTGACTGGCTAGCTTTATACCTGGCAATTTGTAGTGGCTGATTGAATTAGAGGTCTGAGGCATTTTGGTTCTACGTTTATAAGGTCACAGAATCAAGCAGGTTGGAAAAGACCTCCAAGCTCATCCAGCCCAACCTAGCACCCAGCCCTGGCCAATCAACCAGACCATGGCACTAAGTGCCCCAGCCAGGCTTGGCTTCAACACCTCCAGGGACGGCGACTCCACCACCTCCCTGGGCAGCCCATTCCAATGCCAATCACTCACTCTGCCAACAACTTCCTCCTAACATCCAGCCTAGACCTCCCCTGGCACAACTTGAGGCTGTGTCCCCTTCTTCTGTTGCTGCTTGCCTGGCAGAAGAGCCCAACCCCACCTGGCTACAGCCTCCCTTCAGGGAGCTGCAGACAGCAATGAGCTCTGCCCTGAGCCTCCTCTTCTGCAGGCTGCACACCCCCAGCTCCCTCAGCCTCTCCTCACAGGGCTGTGCTCCAGGCCCCTCCCCAGCCTTGCTGCCCTTCTCTGGACACCTTCCAGCACCTCAACATCTCTCTTGAATGGAGGGGCACAGAACTGGACACAGCACTCAAGGTGTGTCCTGAGCAGTGCTGAGCACAGGGGCAGAAGAACCTCCTGTAATTAGATTCCTACAGGGATGACAGTTGAATGTTGTGGTTCTACCTGTGCCTAGTTTATAACAAAATATCTTCTACAGATTGTTCCTCTCCCTTGCTCTTTCTCTCATAAAAACACTAAGGACAGATGCTGGACATCAGCAATATGAGACTGCTGAAAGACTCATTGCTCTTATGCAGTAGTTTCTAAAACCTGCACTGCCGCTTGATTGGCAGCAAACATGATGGGGCCTGGGGTGACCTGGTCTAGTGGGGATGTTCCTGCTGACTGCAGGGGGCCCAGTCTAGATGACCTCTAGAGGGCCACCCAGCCCAGACCATTCTATGATGAAGCCAGTGAGGGGCCTCACATTGGGTGATTCTGTGCTCCACAACCTCCCTGGAGGTTTTCAAGGCCAGGTTGGATGAGACCTTGAGTGACCTGTTCTAGTGGGTAGAAAGGCCCTGCAGAGGGATTTGGACAGGCTGGAGCCGTGGGCTGAGGCCAGTTGCATGAGGTTTAACAAGGCCAAGTGTCGGGTCATGCACTTTGGCCACAACAACACCCATCAGCCCTACAGGCTGGGGGAGGAGTGGCTGGAGAGTTGCCTGGTGGAAAAGGACCTGGGGGCGTTGGTGGCCAGCCAGCTGAACATGAGCCAGCAGTGTGCCCAGGTGGCCAAGAAGGCCAACAGCATCCTGGCCTGGATCAGCAATGGTGTGACCAGCAGGAGTAGGGAGGTGACCATGCCCCTGTACTCAGCACTTGTGAGACCACACCTCCAGTACTGTGTCCAGTTTTGGTCACCACAGCACAGGAGGGACACTGAGGTGCTGGAGCAGGGGCAGAGAAGGGTGACGAGGCTGGGGAGAGGTCTGGCAAACATGGCCTATGAGGAGTGGCTGAGGGAGCTGGGAGTGTTTAGTCTGGAGAAGAGGAGGCTGAGAGGGGACCTTATTGCCCTCTACAACTACCTACAAGGAGGTTGTAGTGAGGCTGGAGTTGGTCTCTTCTCCCCAGTTACTAATGACAGCACAAGAGGAAATGGCCTCAAGTTGCATCAGGGGAGGTTCAGGTTGGATGTTGGGAGGAAGTTCTTTCCTGAGCAGGTGGTCAGGCACTGGAACAGGCTGCCCAGGGAGGTGGTGGAGTTGCCATCCCTGGAGTTGTTTAAAAGGAGAGTGGATGTGGTGCTTGAGGCTATGGTCTGGTGATGAAGGATGCTGGGATGAAGGTTGGACTGGATGATCCTGGTGGTCCTTTCCAACCATAGTGATTCGTAGCTGAGATGTTGTGCTGAGGGATTTGGTTTAGTCAAGGACTTGTCAGTGTGAAACTTATGATTGGACTCGAGGAGCTTGAAGAGCTTTGCCAATCTAACAAATTCTGTCATTCTGTGGTTCTGAGGTGTCCCTGCCTATGGCAAGGGTTTGGAATTGGATGATTCTTGAGGTCTCTTTCAACCTAAACCATTCTATGATTCTGTGCAAAGCACACAGAAGGACTCCTTGCATCTTACAAGTAGCTAACAAAAGAGTTAACCAGAATTACTTGGAATTTAGTATTTTCTTGTACTTAGTGTACTGGCATGAAATATAACTGACAGTACAAATACTCCTCTTAAAAGATCCTGTTCCTGTGCTTTGCCACTTACACTTCCTGGCAGCCTACTTTTATTGCAACTTCAACTCCTCACTTCTGATCTTTGTTGTCAGCTGAGGATTAGCACTTACAGTTTCAGCACTTTACCAAAGCAACTCCTTAGGGAGAGTGTGGATTGCAAACACAGGCACAAGGTCCACAGAACTGGAGATAAAACATTTTTAAATGAGTGAAAACAGTTGTGGAATGAATTTGGAGAGTTTCCTGGGAGAGTCAGGCACTGGAAGATTCCCTTATGCAGATTATAACTGGGTTGGTTAAGCTTACTTTGAATGAGACCTAAAATTACCTGGGAGGTGTTGGCCTTGTCACAAGGGTAAAGAGCAGAAAGAAGACTATGACTGTTGTGTGTAGCAGTAGGGATGTAATTTAACCAGCTTGGTGCTTTAAAAATGTCCTAATGATACTTCCAATAGAGGTGGAGAAGGTGTGGAAGTAGGTGGTAAAACTTCATCATGAAGGATTTTTATTGAAGAAGGAATGAAAAAAAATAGCCAAGAATGTTTATTTTAGAAACAGTTGAGAGAACTGACAGACTCACAGTCATCTGAAGAAGCTCTTTTGCAGATTTCTTTTGGTTTTTCTTTCCCAAATTCAAGAGCAGCTAATGAGAATGAGGGGAAAAAAAACCCCAACGGCATAGTCACCAAAATATTTCTAACAGAGTTGTGGAAATGCAGCAAGTTAAGATTGAAATGAGATTCAGCAGAGGATGATTAGAACCTTCTCATTTCTATTGATACAAGCCACAGAGGCATATCATAGAATCATAGAATCATAGAATGGTTTAGGTTGGAAGGGACCTCAAGGATCATCCAGCTCCCACCCCCTGCCTTAGGCAGGGACACCTCCCACTAGAGCAGGCTGCTCAAGGCCTCATCCAGCCTGGCCTTAAACACCTCCAGGGAGGAAGCAGCCACAACCTCCCTGGGCAACCTGTGCCAGTGTCTCACCACCCTCACTGTAAAGAACTTCCTCCTAACATCCAGTTTCAATCTCCCCTCTGCCAGCTTAAACCCATTCCCCCTTGTCCTAACATTACTAGACCGTATATGAAGGTATTTAAAGGTGTAACATTTCTTTCTGGAGTTGTGGAAGAGTTATGGAGTTATGCCTTATGTGTAGGCAGCCAGTCCTGCACTGCAATCTGTGCTCACAGCCCAGAAGGCAACCAAAGCCTGGGCTACAGCAGGGCAAGGGAGGTGGTTCTGTCCCTTCACTCTGCTCTGCTGTGGCCCCACTTGGAGCACTGTGTCTAGTTCTGGGGATCCCAGCAGAAGAGAAACATGGAACTGTTAGAGGGGGTCCAGAGGAGGCCACCAAGATGATTAGAGGGCTGTGAGGACAAGGAGCAATGTATGGAAGCTGCAGTACAGGAAGTTCCAGCTCAACACAAGGGGCAACTTCTTGACTGGAAGGGTCCCAGAGCACTGGCACAGGCTGCCCAGAGAGGCTGTGGAGTCTCCTTCTCTGGAGCCTTTCCAGGCCTGTCTGGATGTGTTGCTGTGTGCCCTGAGCTGGATTGTGTGGTCCTGCTCTGGCAGGGGGGGTTGGAATAAACGATCTCTTTGGGTCCCTTCCAAGCCCTGACATCCTGTCAGCCTGTCATCCTGGGAGTTACCTACTTCTTTTTTCCTTTACATATATATCATTGTAGGCCACACACAGCTGTGGTGACATTAATTGGGTCAGCCTTTAACTGACCATATGTTCATCTTCTCCACCTTGACCTTGCAGCCTTGCCGAAGACTGTTGTACTTAGCCATTGTTTGTTGTTACCTTACCAACAAAGAGCAGCCTCACTGCTGCCAGTAAACAAACTCAATGAACAAAGGCTGCAGTTTTATTCAATACTGAGCATTGTAAACAGAAAATAAACCCCACAGGTAAGGCAATCCTGTAGCTAGATTTTTTGTCTACCTGGGGTGTAACCTGGTGATTTATTCAATCATGTCCTACACAGTTATTAATACTGAGAGGATTTTTTCCCCACATCCTTTTTTTTTTGGTCTTTTCTGCTGAATTTCTGGATGTGGTAAACTAGATTCAGTGATGTGACTTCATCTGTAGTTACAGAGTTATTTCAGGGTCATACCCCTAATATCACCCCCTTGCCAGACTGAGGCCAGTAACTTTGAGGGAAAGAGGGAGCTGGACATGTGGTACCAGGCTCTGCAGACCCCACTATCAGAGGGAGGTGACCCAAAAGACAGAGAAGAAGGGATATAGGAGCCTGTTAGAAGTGATGAGGAGGATTGGAGACAGGGCTCTCTCTGGCAAGGCAGGAAAGGTAGCCCAGTCCCCTCCTGATCATAGAATGGTTTAGGTTGGAAGGGAACTGGAAGCTCATCCAGTTCCAACCCCCTGCCATAGGCAGGAACACTTCCCCCTAGAACAGGTCACTAAAGGCCTCATCCAACCTGGTCTTGAACACCTTCAGGGAGGAAGCAGCCACAACCTCCCTGAGCAACCTGTGCCAGTGTCTCACCACCCTCACTGCAAACAACTTCTTCCTAACATCCAGTTTCAATCTCCTCTTGGGCAGTTTAAACCCATTACCCCTTGTCCTGTCATTCCAAGATCTTGTCAGTAGCCCCTTCCCAGCCCTCCTGTAGCCCCCTTCAGATCCTGCAAGGCCACTCCAAGCTCTCCTGGAATCTTTCTCTTCTCCAGGCTGCAGAGCCCCAACTCTCTCAGCCTGTCCTCATAGCAGATCTGCTGCAGTCCTCTGAGCATCTTGGTGGCCTCCTCTGGACTGGCTCCAACACTTCCATGTCCTTTTTGTGTTGGAGGCTCCAGGACTGCACAGAGGACTCCAGGTGGGGTGTGAGGAGAGCAGAGCCAAGGGGCAGAATCCCCTCCCTTGCCCTGCTGCCCACACTGCTCTTGCTGCAGCCCAGCATAGGGTTGCTGTCTGGGCTGCACTCACACTGCAGGCTCATGTGGAGCTTTTCATCACCCCAGGCCTCCAGGTCCTGTTCCTCAGGGCTGCTCTCAGCCATTTGGTGCCCACCAAGTCTTCCCAGTTGTCCACGCATAACGGGTACAGTGCCCTTGAATCAGAGGGCCAGATGAACGAGGATGGAGATGAAACTCCACATGCTCAGCTACCCAGGACTTGCCAGCCAGTCCTGACACTTAGGACTAGTGCAAAAAAGAAAGAAAGAAAGGTGGTAGTAGTAGGGGATCCCCTTCTGAGGGAAACTGAGGGATCTACTTGCAGGCCAGATCCATCTCACAGGGAGGTCTGCTGCTTGCCTGGGGCATGGCTTAGGGACATTTGTAAGAGACTTCCTAGTCTGACACAACCATCAGACTACTACCTGCTACTGTTTTTTCAGACTGAGAGTGATGAGGCAATGGATAAGAGTATAAAAACAACAAAAAAGACTTCAGGGCTTGGGGGGAGGTTACTTGAGGGCTTGGGAGGGCAAGTGGTGTTCTCAATCCCTTCAGTGACAGGTGGAGATATTGAAGGAAGGAAACATTCCATGTGATTAAGACATGGCTTAGAGTTTGGTGCTGCCAACAGAACTTTGGGATTGGGAGGTGGGACTAAATGATCTTTTGAGGTCCCTTCCAATCCCTGACATTCAATGGTGCAACATTAAGTAATTATCACATTGGGAAGAGTGAAATGGAAGGAATATTTGCTGGTTTGTTGGAGATGTCAAATAAACTGAGAACAAAATTTGGTGAAATATGAACTGAGAGCCTTTGCACAGAGTTCTAGTAAATAGGAAGAAGAGGTAACAGAGCCAGGGCAGCTTGGAGACCTCATCTTGGTCAGTGATCTCTTTAGCACTGCTAAGGCAAATAGTTGCTGAATACTCTTGTCTGTCTTTCTGCTTGAGTTTGTACTCCATGGCTCGTGTCTTATTCCACAAAGCTGGTGTCAAGGACACAATGACAGAAATGCTCTTTGAAGGGGATCTCAAAATCAACCTCCCACTCAAAGCATGGCTACTGTCAATGCCAGGGCAGGGCAGCTGCAGCTTTGTCTAGGTGAGTTTTGAAAAGCTTTAGGGATGGTGATCCCACAGCCTCCTGGGACAGTCTGTTTTACTGCTGCTGCCCTAGTGTCCAACCAGAGTCTCTCAATGTGCCATTAGAGTGCCTTTTGTCGCTCGTGTTGGGTTTGCAGCTACCAGAAACCATTTGGTTCTGTAATTTTTGGATCAGGTTGTGGAGTATCCTTCTCTGGAGACATTCAAAACCCTCCTGGACATGTTCCTCTGCAGCCTGCTCTAGGTGAACCTGCTTTAACAGGGATATTGAACTAGATGATTTTCAGAGGTCCCTTCCATCCCCTGTGTATCTGTGACTCTTGATTCTATGATCACTCCTTAGTCCATTTCTCTTCAGTGGGCTGAACAAGTCCAGCTCCTGTATTCCACTCTCATAGATTCCATGCTCTGAGACTCTGACCATTTGTTTGTTTGGTTGGTTTGGGTTCTTATGCTTGTTTTGTTGCTGTTGACAAACTGAACTTGTCCAGTTTGTCAACATCCCTCGCGAACTGGTGGACTGCAGTCTGGACAGAATGTGCCAGATGCAGCCTTGGCAGTGTCAACTAAAGGAGAAAAATAACTTCCCATTGCCTGCTGCTCAGACTCTTGTATCTTTATATGTAATTAGTGCAATTTGTAATGGCAGCACACACCCCATTGGCTCATAGCCTGCTTTCCATCCCATTTTCCCTGATTTCTTATCAGCAGAGCTGCTGCTCAATCAGTAGCTTTCTACCCACACCTAGGGTTATACGTCTAAAACCAGACCAGAAGTGGGTGTATTTGGTGACAGCTTAGCTAGCACTGGTGTAAAAGGTGGAAAGCATTAAGTGTTTACCACACTACAGGGAAGTGTGTTGTGTGTTACTAGACATAAAAAATGTTGAGTGGATGGACTTGGCAGATCTGAAAGCAAATAAACCCTTCTGAAGCCTGAATTTCAGCCACACCTTGCCTCCACACCTGGGAACAGAAAATGAGGCATGGGCTTCCATCAGTAATAAATGTGTAGCCAGGAAATGAGGAGTGGCTGCCACACAGCTGGTCCCAGCATCCTGGACACTTGTGCCACTTGCCCTTCTAATAGCAGATTTTAAGCAGCACTGCAAGTTTCACCAGCGTTGATGTGGCCTTGTGGAACTCAGGAATAGCTTTGGAGCTTCTTTTCAGTATTAAGGGTTGGTTTTGGTAAAGTGCTGAAAATGTTGTGGGTGTTTCTGGAGGACAGGAGAGAATAAAATCCTCTACATAATAATAAGAGACATCAGACTATTGATTTTGTTTGGTTGGTTTTTAATTTGCCAGGGCCAGTGGTATCCTGAGGTGCATTAAGAAGAGTGTGTCCAGCAGATTGAGGGAGGTTCCCCTGTCCCTCTACTTTGTCTTAGGGAGGCCCCACCTGGAATGTTGCATCCAGTTCTGGACTCCCCAATTCAAGAGGAACAGGGATCTGCTGGAGAGAGTCCAAAGTAGGGCCATAAGGATGAGGAAGGGACTGGAGCAGTGCCTGATGAGGAAAGGCTGAGAGCCCTGCGGCTGCTTAGTCTGCAGAGGAGAAGGCTGAGAGGGGATCTGAGCAATGTCTGTAAATATCTGAGGGCTGAGGGTCAGGAAGGAAGGGACAGGGACAGCCTCTGCTCACTTGTGCCCTGGGACAGGACAAGGGGCAGTGGATGGAAACTGCAGCACAGGAAGTTCCACCTCAATATGGGGAAAAACTTATTGACCATAAGGGTGAGAGAGCCCTGGCACAGGCTGCCCAGAGAGGTTGTGGAGTCTCCATCTCTGGAGCCTTTGCAGCCCTGTCTGGGTGTGTTCCTGTGCAACCTGTGCTAGATTCTCTGGTCCTGCTCTGGTAGGGGAGTTGGCCTGGAAGCTCTGCAGAGGTCCCTTCCAACCCCTAACATCCTGTGAGCCTGTAATTGTTTGTAAGCCATTATTTAGTGGATTTTTCTTCTGTGTCCTTCTGTGTTTCTTCTGTGATTTTTATCTGCCAGCCATCAACACATGTAGTATTAGAACAGACAAAGATGTAACACTGAGGTGTTTTTGCAGAGAAGCTGTTTGCTACTAGAACATGGATTTTAGAAAACTACTCTCTATAACCTTGAAAAAGTTTACGCTTTGAGGCAAAACTTGTGACCTCTACACAGATTCTTGTGCCCAAGAGGAAACTGAAGTGAAATTATTTCAGCAGAGGCTTAAGAACTTGCAAAAGGCTTCTGCTTTTTATGCATCAGTGAGACTGGTAAGCAAATAATCATGCAAACAAAGGCTGTAGATTATAAGGAAGCCACAAACCAGAATGCAACCTAAAATAAACTTGAAGTTCTGCATAGATAATATGCTTTAAATGAAGAATGTGATCTTTGGCACAATTAAAAGGCAGGCAAGGTCTCTGAGATTGCATGTGTTAGTGGTGGAAATAGGCCAGGCTGCCAGCTACCAATTGTATAGATTGTTCTCAGTGTCAGGTTCCCAGGTTTCTGCATTTCATTCTCAGCTTCATCCAACTCTTTCCTGTGGATAAGGCAACAAAGAACAGTCAACAGTGAACTCCTTTTGAGCCAGTGAAAAGGCAGAGGAAGCCTTTCCCTGGACTCCACAAATCTCTGTCAGGACTCTCAGATCCTTCCTTGTGGAGACCAGAGGCATGACTTGAGTGCTGTGTCCAGTTCTGGGCCCCTCCATTCGGGAGAGATGTTGAGGTGCTGGAAGGTGTTGAGAGAAGGGCAGCAAGGCTGGGGAGGGGCCTGGAGCACAGCCCTGTGAGGAGAGGCTGAGGGAGCTGGGGGTGTGCAGCCTGCAGAAGAGGAGGCTCAGGGCAGAGCTCATTGCTGTCTTGTAGGCCCCCTTCAGATACTGAAAGGCCACAAGAAGGTCACCTGGGAGCCTTCTCCTCTCCAGCCTGAACAGCCCCAACTCCCTCAGTCTCTCCTCACAGCAGATCAGCTCCAGCCCTCTGCTAATCCTCATGGCCCTTCTCTGGACATCTTCCAGCACCTCCATAGCCCTCTTGTCCCAGGAGCTCTAGAACTGGATGCAGCACTCCAGGTGAGGTCTCAGCAGTGCAGAGCAGAGGAGTAGGATCACTTCCCTCTCCCTGCTGCCCGCACTCCTCTTGCTGCAGCCCAGGCTCTGGTTGCTCTCTGGGCTGCCAGAGCACACTGAATGATGTGAATGGCTGAAATGATTTATGGGAGCTTGTTAAACTAAGGGAGGTTGCTGTGGACTTGCACCCAGTGCTTGAAAAGGACTGGAAAAGTGTTTTGAAATGGTTATTCTGTGTGATGTTGTGGGGTAGCTGAACAGACAGCACATGGGCAGAAGGGGTTTGCACCTCTCTGGTTGAATTAAGGGCAAAATTAGGAAAACTAAGGAAAAAATAAGGCAAAAAAAGGAGACTCTAGAAAGTCCAGGGCAGTCAGTCTGACCTCTTTGCCTGGCAAGATCACAGAGCAGATCCTCCTGAAGGCTTTGCTAAGGCATGCAGAAAATGAAGAAGAGGTGATTGGTGGTAACCAACCTGGCTTTGCCAAGGGCAAATCCTGCCTAATGCACTTGGTGGCATTTTATGATGGAGTTAGGGCAGCAGTGGATAAAGGAAGAGCAACTGATATAACCTACCTGAACTTGTGCAAAGCAAGGTTGGAACTAGATGAACTTTGAGGTCTCTTCCAACCTAAACCATTCTATGATTCTATGATTTGCCACTGCCCTGCATGACCTCCTGGTCAGCCAGAGAGCATGGACTTGAGGACTGGGCCACTGGCTGGGTGAGGAATTGCCTGAGTGACTGCACTCAGAGTTGAGGTCAATGGCTCGGTGTCCAAGTGGAGGCCAGTGACAAGTGGCAGCCCTCAAGGGTTGGTACAGGGACCAGTGCTGCCTATTAGCCATGGGCTCTTGGATCACTCAGCCCATGTTTCCTGCTGCTGGATTTTCAGCTAACAGCTGGTGACATCCTGAAGCAAAGCTCCTTCTCTTTGTAACAGCTGGACTGTGTGCTGCTTGTGTGTTGGGCCTCCCCCATGAGTTTAGTTATAATGAAAGAAGTCATTATTAAACATTACACTTCTGGAGCATCATAAATTAAATGCATTTGCCTTACCACAGCATTTATCTCAAGTATAGGCTGGATGTTAGGAGGAAGTTCTTCACAGAGAGAGTGATTGGCATTGGAATGGGCTGCCCAGGAAGGTGGTGGAGTCACCATCCCTGGAGGTGTTCAAGAAAAGCCTGGCTGGGGCACTTAGTGCCATGGTCTGGTTGACTGGATAGGGCTGGGTGCTAGGTTGGACTGGATGAGCTTGGAGGTCTCATCCAACCTGGTTGATTCTATGATTCTATCTCTGATTTATGTTTTGAAGCCGATTGCAACAGAGTGATTGCAAACTCTTTGTGCTCTTCAGTGAAGCAGCAACTAATGATCTCTTCTCTCCTGCAGAAAACTACATCAGCAGTTTGAAATGTATAAGGAGCAAGTGAAGAAGATGGGTGAAGAATCACAGCAGCAGCAGGAGCAGAAGGGTGATGCCCCAACCTGTGGCATCTGCCACAAAACCAAATTCGCCGACGGCTGTGGCCATAACTGTTCTTATTGCCAAACTAAATTCTGTGCGCGCTGCGGAGGGAGAGTCTCCTTACGCTCAAATAAGGTACGGACCTCTGAGCGCCTGCAAACAGCTGCTTCCGAGGGATTGCTCCTCAGTATAAAGCTTAGCACAAGATACAAGCAGATAGTTACAATGTTTACAACTGTATACAGAAATAGACAAGTTAAAGGTAATACAGAAACGCAACAGCCCTGCCAAAAATCAGAGTCCCCAGGAGA
Organism: Tricholaema leucomelas; assembly: GCA_013400475.1. NCBI lineage: Eukaryota > Metazoa > Chordata > Aves > Piciformes > Lybiidae > Tricholaema lacrymosa > Tricholaema leucomelas. Next base: position 37,070 of record WAAF01013551.1, read on the forward strand.
GACTCCCAGCCACCCTTCCACCTTCTTGCCACCCTTCTACCTTATCCCAGAGTCTGCCTTAATGTGTGAGATGAGCTGGGAGGATCAGCAAGGGGAGTTAGAAGCAGAAGGATTAGTTGGGTTACACAGATGCAGCCCAGGGAGAAAACACAGACACAGACTCCGACAGATAGAGATTCTCAATGTCTTATCTCTGTTTGTATCCTTGCTTTTATACATCTCAGCAAGCCTGTGAAGTAGCCATCACCATTGTTTCCTTTTCACAGCCTAGAATCTAATTTCTCTCATGAAAATATTCCAATTTGCCAATATTCAAATTTCCAATTTGATCTTTGATCATGTTCTGTGATTCTGTCATCCACAACCTCCCTGGAGGTGTCCAAGGCCAGGCTGGATGAGGCCTTGAGCAACCTGTTCTAGTGGGAGGTGTCCCTGCCTATGGCTGAGTTTTTAGGTCCCTTCCAGCCTAAACCATTCTATGATTCTCAGCACAACTGGATGATTTATTCCATTTCCAGTTTAGCTACAGTGCTTGAAATATAGTCATTAGAATTCAGTTTGGGCTGTACAAAAATTCTGTGGGAGGCTCCTACTAGATCAAACATGGAGCTGATAGCAGTAGCACTGCTGCTTCTGTGCTGCTTCCTGTCTTAGTGAATGGAGCATTCAGCCAGGCTGTGGGTTTAAGTTTCATGGGAGTAAGGGACCTTGAAGTATCATCTCTGGTGTTTATGAACAATTTTACATTATTAAAACTGAAAGAATAAATGCAGGACAGCAAGCAGTAACTGTTCTTATAATATAGGCACTGCTGATAGACAGAATATACTGCCAGTATTCTTTTTAATGGTCTAGTGATTTACATAGGGAAATGCACACTGAAGGAGGTAGTACCCAGCAGAATGAGAGTTACATAGCTGAGAAAATGATGTGCTAAAATATTGGATGAATAAAGCTTCCAGATAGATAAAATCTGCCTTCCCAAAGGAAGCACTGTAGGGGTTAGAATCACAGAATCAGTCAGGGTTGGAAGGGACCACAAGGAGCATCCAGTTCCAACCCCCCTGTCATGAGTAGGGACACCCTACCCTAGATCAGGCTGCCCACAGCCTCAGCCAGCCTGGCCTTAAACACCTCCAGCCATGGGGCCTCAGCCACCTCCCTGGGCAACCCCTTCCACGCTCTCATAACTCTCATGCTCAACAACTTCCTCCTCATGTCCAGTCTGTATCTCCCCACCTCCAGGTTTGCTCCATTCCCCCAGTCCTGTCACTCCCTGACAGCCTAAAAAGTCCCTCCTCAGCTCTTTTGTAGGTCCCCTTCAGATACTGGAAGGCCACCTGGGAGCCTGTCTTCTGCAGATTGAACAGCCCCAACTCTTTCAGTCTGTCCTCATAGCAGAGCTGCTGCAGCCCTCTGCTCATCCTCGTGGCCCTCCTCTGGACACACTCCAGCATCTCCACATCCCTCTTGTAATAGTGGCTCCAGAACTGGATGCAGTACTCCAGGTGAAGTCTCAGCAGAGCAGAGCACAGGGGGAGAATCACCTCCCTGGCCCTGCTGGCCACACTTCTCCTGCTGCAGCCCAGGCTCTGGTTAGTCCTCTGGGCTGCAAGTGCACACTGGGTTACTGCTTTGTACTTTACACAGTGAAGTGCTTCAGATTCATCATTATGACATTAATTACTGAGAAAAGGATTGCATCATCCTTTCATATAGAGCTTATTAATATATGTATTAATTGTCACCTGTGTGGTGCTTATACTTTGGGATATACTTGAGCTAACAGACTGAGATTTCTCTGCTGATAATATCCTCAGTACATGAGAATTTCTGATTAGTCATGATCCAGTTTTGGGCTCCCCAGTTCAAGAGAGACAGGGATCTGCTGGAGAGAGTCCAATGGAGAGTCATGAGGATGATTGAGGACTTGAGCATCTCCCTTACAGAGAGAGACTGAGAGCCCTGGGGCTGTTTAGTCTGGAGAAGAGAAGACTGAGAGGGGATCTGATCAATGTCTGTAAATATCTGAGGGGTGGGTGTCAAGTGGAGGGGGCCAGGCTCTTTTTGGTGGTCTGCAGCCATAAGAAAGGGAACAATGGATACAAACTGGAACAGAGAAGGTTTCACCTCAACACGAGGAGAACAGTGAGGGTGGCAGAGCCCTGGAGCAGGCAGCCCAGAGAGGTTGTGGAGTCTCCTTCTCTGGAGACTTTCCAAACCCACCTGGATACATTCCTGTGTGGACTCCCCTGGGTGATCCTTCTTTTGGCAGGGGGTTGGACTGGATGATCACTGGAGGTCCCTTCCAAGCTTAACATTCTGTGGTTTAGTGATTTTCACTCTGAGGTTTTAGGAAATGTGAGCTGGTAAGTTTTTGCTTGCTTTTAGGATGCATTTAGTATGTATTTAGCTTGTGTGTGTGAATGAAGTTAAGTTTTGGGTTTGGAAACTCTTGGTTTGAGCACAAATGAAGGTTTGGCAAAATGAGGCTGATGGGATGGAACAGTGTCACCAGATCAGTATTTCTGGACCAATGGTATCTAACAATAAAATCTTGTAGCACAGGAGTAGGTATTAGAAAAACTCCCTAGAGAAACTCTTGAACAGACCTTTCTAAATGTGTTGTGGTCAGAGTTTGTGTCTGCCTTTTATTTTCTTTTGATTTTTGATCTGTCTCTGTTACTAATTTGTATGCATTTGTATGCTGTGGAGCCACTTGAACTTGTTTATCTAGGATGAATTTACGTTTCTTGTTGTGTACCAAAGTTTTACTCCATGGAAGTGTTTTAAAAATTTTCTTAGCTTGGATGAAACTGCCAAGTGAGGGAAAAAAAAGAACATAACTAATAGTATAAATAGGTGAAAATCTTAGAAACAGTCAGGCTTGGAAGACACCACAAGGATCATCTAGTTCCAAGCCCCTTGCCATGGGCAGGGACACCCTACCCTAGAGCAGGCTGGCCAGAGCATCATCCAGCCTGGCCTTAAACACCTCCAGGCATGGGGCCTCAACCACCTCCTTGGGCAACCCATTCCAGGCTCTCACCACTCTCATGCTGAAGAACTTTATCCTCACGTCCAGTCTGAACCTACTCACCTCCAGCTATGCTCCATTCCTCCCTGTCCTATCACTACCTGAAAATCCTATGTGTCTTTATTAAAAACTCTTAGAATAATGAGTAGGTAAAGACTTTTATTGCTTCCAGTTTGGCTTGACTGGAATGCTGTGTTAGAATAGGATAGAAGTAGTCAGGACAAGGGCTGAATTATATTAGAATGGAGATAAAATTGGAAAAGGATCCATATGAATGACAAAATAATAATATCTGTTAATAATGATGATGAGTAATAATAATAATAATAATAATTGTAGCTGTATTGTATGAAGGAGATTATCTAGACTCATATCCTGCTCCAAGCAGGTTTATCTTCAAAGTTAGAGAAGGTTTTCAGGATATTGTCCAAGCAAGGTGTAAAAATCTCCAAGGATGGAGAATCTGCAATCTCTTTGGGCATCCTCTTAGAGTGGTTAACCACCCTGGTGATTTTTATATCCAGTCTAATCCCTTAATTGTTGGGTTTTTGTTAGCTGTGCATCTTTAAGTAAATCCTGTCTGTGGCTTCCCCATAATCACCTTTAAGTAGTTGAGAGATGAAAGTAGTTTCCCTCTTCCTGCACTCTTCCCTACCTCAGCCTTCTGTCACCTAGTATCCTGAGCCAGCTCTAGGCAGTGGGTGAGGTCCTGCTAAGATTCAAAAATTCCTTGGAGTAAATTAAACTGACAGGAAAGGGTTGCTGAGTTGGGTTTGCTAGAGCCAGTGAAAGCTGTTTGTAATGGAGTGGAGGAGAGGGAAAATGGGAAGAAAAAGGAGAGAGGGAGAGAGAATCTGAACTGTCTTGGTTGGCCTCTTTTGTATTCTCTGCTGTTCATTTGTATCTCTAGCACTGGAAGCAGCCCAAAACTTCTGTAAGGGTGCAGGAGCACAAAGTCCCTTATCCTGGAGTTAAGAGCAAAGCTATAGTTCGACAGCATGAGAGTGGTGAGAGCCCGGAAGGGGTTGCCCAGGGAGGTGGTTGAGGCCCTGTGGCTGAGGGACAGCCTGATCTAGTGTGAGGTGTCCCTGCCCATCGCAAGGGGCTTGGAACTGGATGCTCCTTGTGGTCCTTTCCAGCCCTGACTGATTCTATAAAGTGAGTTGTCAGGCTTCCTTGGTGAGCAGTTGGATTTCCAGCAGAGCCCAGTGCTTACCTGCACGCCCAGATTTGGTCTCTCTATTGGCATGTGGAATTACAGTGCCAGATAAAAGGAAATCATCATTTTTAATTCACAAAAATGGGGATCAGCTTTGACTTGAAAGCTTTTTTACTCTTTTTGTTTCCCAAAATACTATTCTGTTTGCAGTTTTAGATGGCTGAAAATACAATTCCTTCAAGGAAAATCAATAGGATTGTTTGTATTTAGTATTTATGGGTCTGAAAAACGAAAAAGTGTAAATGATACAGATCTGACATGACATGTGGCAAACACTTCTGGCAGACTCCTTCTCCTTATGCCTTAAAGCTTTAGTATTTTACAGATCATATAATCAACTAGGTTGGAAGAGACCTCCAAGCCCAACCTAGCACCCAGCCCTGGCCAATCGACCAGACCATGGCACTAAGTGCCCCAGCCAGGCTTGGCTTGAACACCTCCAGAGATGGTGACTCCACCACCTCCCTGGGCAGCCCATTCCAATGCCAATCACTCTCTCTGCCAACAACTTCCTCCTAACATCCAGCCTAGACCTGCCCTGGCACAGCTTGAGGCTGTGTCCCCTTGCTCTGTTGCTGCTTGCTGGCAGAAGAGCCCAACCCCACCTGGCTACAGCCTCCCTTCAGGTAGTTATAGACAGCAATGAGCTCTGCCCTGAGCCTCCTCCAGGCTCCCTCAGCCTCTCCTCACAGAGCTATGCTCTAGGCCCCTTCACCAGCTTTAGTGTCATTCTCTGGATACATTCCAGTACCTCAATATCTCTCTTGAATTGAGGAGCTCAGAACTGGACACAGTACCCAAGGTGTGTCCTGACTAATGCTGAGTACAGGGGAAGAGTAACCTCCTTTGTCTTGCTGGCCACAGTGCTCCTGATCCAGGCCGGGGAATGACTGACATGCAGCTGTGCCTCTATGCATACTCAGTGTCTGGCTCCAGGAAACAAACACTTTGTATTTCAGTGGACTCTTTGAAAGTGCAAGGGGTTGATGCATGCTAACAATTTGCAGTAGTGGGGCCCAAGGTGTGTAGAGCTACGTTCTCCCTCCTTCTCATAAGATGCTCCAATGGGTTTGTTAAGGTGTTTTGGACATGACCCCCACATTATTTTTGTGAAAAAAATAATAATTGTCTCTTTGTTGAATTTCAGCAATGAAAGGAGTAATAAAATGATTAGAGTGTCCTCTTTTTCACTAAATCTTTATTATTAGGGGAAAGAAGGGAGATTTTATTCCTTTCTTTTATGTTTGTTTCTTTCTTTCTTTTACTAACAAATACTACTGTTTGCTTTCACAATGGAAGTGACTTTCCTTCTTTGTCTTTCTTTTTTTTTGTTTTGTTTTGTCCTGTCCTTTCTTTCTTGCTTTCATGGATATGATCTCCAAGGAGGACAAAGTGGTTAGAGCTTTTTATTTTTTTTCTGTCTGCAGTTTCTTTTCGTTATGGGTAGACTTCTTTCCTAGCCTATATTTGCTTTCATTTACACAGGTGTAATTCCTGCTGAAGCCAAGGGGAGTTCCTGTCATTCAAATGAAAGCAATGTTTGGCATGAAAAACTAAACCCTGTTTTTCAGATGGCTTAGTACCAATCTGTGAGTTGCTGTGAGCCGTCTGCATGATGTGTCTCTTGTCTGCAGCTTCTGTGAGCATGCCTCTAGTCCTCTCTTTACTTTTGCAATATGATATGTGCACAGTTTAAAAAAAAGTCAAAGGAAGTTGTCTCCTGGATCTTTCTTTTACCAAAAAAAAAGTGCAAATGAATTTTTATCCCAGTGGCATAAAGTTCTGGAAATGATTTTTGCACCCTGGGGTAGTCGACATTTGATGGACTCAGCGTTCGATGGCTCAGGTTTGGGTTTTGGTGACAACACACTGAGGTAGCAGTAAACATTTGTGTTCTAAACATTTGGGAATATGTCAGCAAGGTCATAGAGTTTATCCACTGATAGGTAAATCATTTTCTGAGTTAAATGGTAAGTAGGCATGCCTCAAACCTGGTGCACATATTGTATTGAGCAGAGTGTGGAAGGGCTGTTAGATGTTGTGCATGTCACTGGCACCGTCTTTGTCTTGCCGATATTACACTTGCAGTGTTTTATTCTGGTTGATCTATGTTTAGAAAAGGTAGAACAAACCTGAACTTGAGAATTTACTACAGGTTGCCCAGGGAGGTGGTGGAAGCTACATCCCTGAATGTTTTTAAGGCCAGGCTGAATGAGACTCTGAGCAACCTGATCTAGTGTGAGGTGTCCCTGCCCATAGTAGGGGGGGTGGGAACTGGATGATCTTTGAGGTCCCTTCCAACACTGACAATTCTGTGTGATAAGCTGGGAAATATTTCAATACTTTACCAAATTAGATGTGATTTTTTGATTTGTTTTTAAATAACAGAGTTGAGAAGGCTCCTTGAGCTGGTGTGAATCTGCTCTTCCATGTCATTCTTTATCATATTGCAAAAGCCACCTGCCCTGTAGTGCATGGCAAAGCAATTCCTATATGAGATGGAGGCAAGAAGTTATTTAGCATCCATATGTATTTAGTGATTGTACACACAGCAGTCTGGCTACAATAAATAGACATATTTCTTACTGCCAGCAGTAAGTCCCTTCCTGCTTTTTTCTTACTGATAGTCTTTCACAAAAAGCCTGGATGAGGCACTTAGTGCCATGGTCTAGTCAATTGGACAGGGCTGGGTGCTAGGTTGGACTGGCTGAGCTTGGAGGTCTCTTCCAACCTGGCTGATTCTATGATTAAATCTCACCTGTAACTTCCATGTGTGATTCAGAAATATTTGTCTGTATAAAGCTGTTCTAAGCCTGCTGTACCAGGTATTATTTAGGATTCTCTTCTGAGATCTCTCTGCTGTGGAAAGTTTTAATGCTTTTCTTCAGCTCTAGAGTATTGCCTTTCAGATTGGGATCTCTAAAAGTAATTCAGAGAGTTGGCAACTTAGACCTTCCTGCTTGGGCCACTTGTCTTAGGCTGTTCTCTGATCCTGTTTCTCATGTATCTATTTGTCTAAGCTGCTGACCTTTATCTCGCTGTGTTCAGAGCTCACTTTTGTTTCCTTCATCGCTACAGAGTGTGCCTTTGGTAGCAGAAGATGCATTTAACAAACATGGCACTGAAAGCCCAGAGTTGTTCTGGCTTCTGTTTCTTGGAGCTGGATTGCAGTACGAAAATAAAATGGACTCTCTGTAAATATCTTTTAACTCAAAGTTGCTGCTTCTTTCTGTCAGAGTTACTCTGCACACTCAAATCGTAGTCTCTGCTTGCCCTTTTCAGTATTTCCTAGCTTGGCCTTTTCAGTATTTTCAATACTGTTATAATCATAGAGTCACAGAGTCGTAGAATCAGTCAGGGTTGGAAGGGACCACAAGGAGCATCCAGTTCCAGACCCCTGCCATGGGCAGGGACACCTCACACTAGATCAGGCTGTCCAGAGCCTCATCCTGCCTGGCTTTAAACACCTCCAGGAATGAGGCTTCCACCACCTCCCTGGGCAACCCCTTCCAGGCTCTCACCACCCTCATGCTGAAGAATTTCTTCCCAACATCTAGTCTAAATCCACCCATTTCCAGCTTTGTTCCATTCCCCCCAGTCCTTTTACTACCTGACAGCCTAAAAAGTCCCTCCCCAGCTTTCTTGTAGCCCCTTTCAGATACTTCAAGGCTACAATAAGGTCACCTGGGAGCCTTCTCCTCCCCTGACTGAACAGCCGCAACTCCCTCAGTCTCTCCTCACAGCAGAGCAGTTCCAGCTCTCTGCTCATCCTCATGGCCCTTCTCTGGACACCTTCCAGCACCTTTGATGGCCTCACTGTCACACTAAGATACCCTATGTTTGCCATCACAGTCAAAGAGCTTTAGATTACACTATGCTGTGGTTCAGCTTTAATAGCTGCTGAAGAAGTTGGGAGATGTGTGGAAGGAATGAGATTCCTTTTCTTTTTGTTCCTATCTTCCCTGCAACTTCTTTTGCCCCGTCTCCTCATGCACAGATCGAGGACATACCCTCTACAGTGTTTAAGGAGAGGGGGATGTGGTCCTAGGAGCTGGCAGTCTCCTTTTACAGCTGCTTTTTTGTTTGAATCTTAATTCCAAAATAAAACCAGAACAACGTCTTCATAGGATGTGGCTTTGGAATGGTTTTAACTAGCTCAGTCTATGTATGAGGTTTTACACCTGTGTGGTGAGATTGCTTTCGTTAGCAGGCTTTATTCTTGAAGAACAAAGGTGTGTTTCATGCTTAATCTCAGAGAATTAGGTCTGAAAATCTTTTGTGTTCATATTCTACTTTATTTTTAACTTCAAGCTATCCTAAAACAATCCTCCTTAAAAACATGTCTGGAAACAGTGTATGGAATCATAGAATCAACCAGGTTGCAAAAGGCATCCAAGCTCATCCAGCCCAACCTAGCACCCAGCCTTATCCAGTCAACCAGACCATGGCACTAAGTGCCCCAGCCAGTCTTGCCTTGAACACCTCCAGGGATGGTGACTCCACCACCTCCCTGGGCAGCCCATTCCAATGCCAATCACTCTCTCTGCCAACAACTTCCTCCTAACATCCAGCCTAGACCTGCCCCAGCACAGCTTGAGACTGTGTCCCCTTGTTCTGTTGCTGGGTGCCTGGCAGAAGAGCCCAACCCCACCTGGCTACAGCCTCCCTTCAGGTAGTTGTAGACAGCAATGAGGTCTGCACTAAGCCTCCTCATCTCCAGGCTAAATACCTCTACTTTATCACATTGATAAATTTTCCCTTCCCTGCTTGTTCAAATTGTTAGAACTATTTGCAGTTCTGGAGCCAGAAGAAACAATTCTTGAGCAGTAAGTTATGTTTGCCACCTGTTGCAATATTCAGAAACCATATCTTGTGCTATTAAGTTCCAGGTGTAGACCTTTATCAAAGGTAGCTCAGCAAATTCCTTGTTTCAGTCCCAGGTGTGTAACAGCACACCTAGGACTCTTTGGACACAGTTAGACATTGTGGCACAGCAGGGGATGGCATCAATCTTTAATTAGCTAGATTCGGCTTCAGAGGCTGGAAACCAGTGCCTGTAGATATAAATAATGAAGACATTGCTGCCAAGAGAGTAAAGCAGCAAACTTCCCAAGGTGGCTTGTTGTTTTAAAGGCTTTCTTTCAGTTCTCCTTTTCCTTTTCTTCTTTTTGCCTTTTCTTCCCTCCTCTCCCGCTTCCTCCTCTCCCTCTTCCTCCTCTCCTGTTTCCCCCTCTCCCCCCTCCCCCTCTCTCCCTTCCTCTTCTCCCCCTTCCTCCCTCCTTCTCAGTTGTTTACATACAGCTTTATTCAGCTTGTCTCTCCAAGGAAGACTTTATTGATAAGTTGAGGAATCAAATGCAAAAGGTTTTGCATCTGTTATTGTCTGTTTAGATCTACTGGAATCTGCATGTCAGGCATCTGTTGACATATCAAATATTTCCTGCACAGGAACGACAGGTAACCAGCATAGTAAATGCCTTTATGCAGACAACTTAAGCAGTAGGTTTGGACTGGTTCTTAGGAAGAAGTTCTCCAGTACAGGGGTGAGACTCTGGAGGTGGTTGCCCAGGGAGGCTGAGAATGCCATTGGAATGGGCTGCCGAGGGAGGTGGTGGAGTCGCTGTCCCTGGAGGTGTTCAAGAGAAGACTGGATGAGGCATTTAGTGCCATGGTCTAAATGACTGGATAGGGCTGGGTGCTAGGTTGGACTGGATGAGCTTGGAGGTCTCTTCCAACCTGGTTGACTCTATGATTCTGTGACTCTATGCCTTCTCCTTAGGGTGTTGAAGGCCAGGTTCTCTGAAGCCTTGAGTGGCTGAGTTGAGAGGTTCCATGTGCCCACTGGGGAAAAAAAACTCTTTCAATGTGAGGATCACAGTATCACAGTATCACAGTCTCACAGTATCACCAAGGTTGGAAGAGACCTCACAGATCATCAAGTCCAACCCTTTACCACAGAGCTCAAGGCTAGACCATGGCACCAAGTGCCACGTCCAACCTTGCCTTGAACAGCTCCAGGGACAGCGACTCCACCACCTCCCTGGGCAGCCCATTCCAGTGTCCAATGACTCTCTCAATGGATGACAGAGCCCTGGAGATGGCTGCCCAGAGAGGTTGTGAAGTCTTCTCTGGAGTCATTCAAAACCCACCTGGATGCATTTCTGCTTGATCTGCTGTAGGTGGACAGGGGGTTGGGCTGGATGATCTTTTGAAGTCCTTTCCAATCCTTAACATTCTGTGGCTCTGTGATACCATTTCCCTTTCCTTGTATTGTGTCAAGTCTTCTGTGTTCTTGGTCTTGGTGTTGCTTTGTATTGCTTTGTATTGCTTTCACACAGCTGATATTTATCTACAATTAATCTTATTTTCTTTTTTTTCTTTCTTCTGTCTTCTTTTTCCCTGAAAGAGTTATTTCCTTCCTTCACTTGAAAGTATGATGGAATCAATACTTGAGAGATTTCTCTCTGTGGTAGTTGAAAATGGAATAATTTTCCTTTTCCAAACATTAGCTCTTAGTAGGACACTCCTCCATCTTTCAGGATTTGTTTTACACAGTTTAAAACATTGAACTAATCTGTTGAAATACTCTCAGTGTTTATAACTGTATCTGGCAGAATGGGCTGGGATTTCAGCTCTAGAATCCTTGACGGTAAATATCTTCATCAGCTCAGTTGTGGTTATCAATTACATGAAGGCAGGAGACAGTTTACTGGCATACTCTGATCATAGAATCAAACCAGGTTGGAAGAGACCTCCAAGCTCATCCAGCCCAACCCAGCCCTATCCAGTCCACCAGACCATGGCACTAAGTGCCCCAGCCAGGCTTGGCTTCAACACCTCCAGGCACAGCGACTCCACCCCCTCCCTGGGCAGCCCATTCCAATGCCAATCACTCTCTCTGCCAACAACTTCCTCCTAACATCCAGCCTAGACCTTCCCTGGCACAACTTGAGACTGTGTCCCCTTGTTCTGTTGCTGTTTGCCTGGCAGCAGAGCCCAACCCCACCTGGCTACAGCCTCCCTTCAGGTAGTTGTAGACAGCAATGAGGTCACCCCTGAGCCTCTTCTTTTCCAGGCTTCACACACCAGTGCTGAGTACAAGGGCAGATGAACCTCCTTTGCCCTGCTGGCCACACTGCCCCTGATACAGGCCAGGATGCCATTACCTCTCCTGCCCACCTGTGCACACTGCTGCCTCATCTTCAGCCTACTATCTACAGCACCCCCAGGTCCCTCTCTGCCTGGCTGCTCTCAGCCACTCTGTCCTCAGCCTATAGTGCTGCTTGGGGTTGTTGTAGCCAAAGTGCAGAACCCTGCACTTGGCCTTGTTCAATCTCCTCCCCTTGGCCTCTGCCCACCCATCCAGCCTGTCCAGATCCCTCTGCAGGGCTCTCCTACCCTCCAACAGCTCCACACCTGCTCCTAGCTTGGTGTCATCTGGAAGCTTACTGATGCTGGACTCAATCCCCTGGTCGAGATCATCAATAAAGATATTGAGCAGGATGTCACTCACTTGGAGTGTATTGTTGCATCTAGAGTGCTAAATGTAAAACACACAGATCAAAACCAATCAGAGATCTATATAAAACTTTGTCAGTGCTTCTATGAGATGTACATCAGAATTTAAAACGTTTGGCTTCATTGTTCTGGCAGATAAAATAAAAGGAGAGAGCTTTCAAAGTAGAGATGAAACTAAAACTCTTTAATTTTAATGCATTAACACAAGCCCCAAACACTTTCTTGTGTGGAACTTGGTAGTTCCTGCTACTCGATGCTCTTCTAGCCTGAGCTGTGCAACAGAAATAGAAGGAAATTTCTGTTGTCTTTTTTTCGTCTCCCCTTTTCGGTCAAAGTTTGTGACGAAAGTTTTTTATCTACAACTTCCCAAAGCCTTTTGGAGCCTGGCTCCGAGGATACACGACCGAAGCCCACTAGAGGGAGCCAGTCATGTGTTAGTGAGCTACTGCCAAGTCAGCGTTTCAGGTCAGTCGGAGAATTGTGGTGGTTGAAAGTGATCTCCACGATCATCCAGTCCAACTATCAGCCCAGCACCACCGTGGCCATTAAACCGTGTCCCCAAGTGCCACAGCCCCGCATTTCTTGAACACCTCCAGGGATGAGGACTCCACCACATCCCTGGGCAACCTATTTCAGTGCCTTGCCACTCTTGCACTCTCTAACCTCACCCTCCCCTGGCATAATTTAAGGCCATTCCCTCTCCTCCTATCACCTGATCATAGAGAGAAGAGACCATGTCCTGTTAGTTTTATTCCAGCTGCGCAGAGCAGGGTGCCAAGGGTGCCAGCTGGTAATTCCCCAAAGCCAGCAGACTGGCTGGGACTGGCAGCAGAGATTTCCACAGTGAAATGTGTGAGCTACACCTACTGCTAGCATGAAGTAGCCACTGATCACTTTCTTTCTTGCTCACCTTGAAGGTGCAGCTCCCTTTAAATTCCCTGTGTAATCTCAGAGGGTAAGGGGTTTATCTGGGCAGGGGACTCCTCCACCTAAGGGTCACAGGATGTCATGAGTTGGAAGGGACCCAAAGAGATCATCGAGCCCAACCCCCACTCCCAGAGCAGGACCACACAATCTAGCACAAGTCACAGAGGAACACATCCAGACAGGCCTGGAAAGGCTCCAGAGAAGGAGACACCACAACCTCTCTGGGCAGCCTGTGCCAGTGCTCTGGGACCCTTCCAATCAAGAAGTTGCCCCTTGTGTTGAGCTGGAACCTCCTGTGCTGCAGCTTCCATCCATTGCTCCTTGTCCTATCCCAGGGAGCAGTGAGCAGAGCCTGTCCCCCCACTCCTGACCCTCAGTGCTCAGTTAGTTATAAAGTTTTATTAGATCCCCTCTCAGTCTTCTCCAGACTAAGCAGCCCCAGGTCCCTCAGCCTCTCCTCACCAGGCAGTGCTCCAGTCCCCTCATCATCCTCGTAGCCCTCTGCTGGACCCTCTCCAGCATATCCCTGTCCCTCTTCAACTGGGGAGCCCAAAATTGAAGGCAGTACTGGAGAAGTGTGGGCTTTGTGTTGCAATGACATTATAAGCAGGTTAAGGCAGCTGAAGGTTCCAGTTGTGTTTAGCATCCATCAGTGTGTCCCTTATGTGACTACCATTTCTGCTTTCTATCCAGCTCTGGGCAAGTGTGACATGATGCTGCATCCTTTGTGGCACATTCCAAGCTGCTTGTCACAGAGTTGTTGTAGGTAAGGGTTTGATCAATTCCCAGAGCCACAAATCAGGGGGCTGTTTGCTATGTAAGGCTGTTATTTGAGGCAGAGCATGCTACCAGCCACAACCTTACACCTAGAGAGTAGGGAAGAAAGGGCTGGCTCCATCAGACACCTGTCTTCTTTTTCAGTGGAGTTAAATGTGAGTTAGGGCTGATCCAGAACTGAGAATGAAAACACATCTAACCCACAGCCTCAGCAGATAAAGAAGTCTTTCCTAACACCCTCAACCCCCATGTTGTGTCAGGATTTAGTTTCTATGAAAGTGCCTCTTTAACCACTTTCCAGAAGCCTCAGACTTAACCTAACTGATTTCTATAGGCCACAGGTGGTGTTTCCACAGACCTTGGCTTGTTTCACTCAACACTATCTGCAGAAGCTACCTGGAGCTGACACGAGCAAGATGCTGGCTTATTATGATAAATGGCTAAAAGCTTCCAGCTGTGAGCACACCTGCTTAAAAGGGTTGCCTGGCAAACCATGTGTGCTGTGTTAGGCAATCTGCATATCATTTGTGAGGCACAGGCACAGCTTCCAGAACACACTTTAAGAAAGCCTTTCAGTCTGAAGAGAGCTTCATACCTTGATGCAAGGTTTGTCAGGACTAAATTGTCTTTAGGCAATACTCTTTGAGAAGTCTGCTGGTTGTTAGCTACAAACTGCAATTGCAGTGTGTGTGGGATTTTCTTTTGGGAGCTGTTGCTAGCAGATCCAGCTAATGGTGTTCCTCAAGACCTTCCTGTTCTTACTTCATCTGTGTTCTTGTGTTGTGACTTTTGAAGGACGTGGACACTTAAGGTAGGAGACTTTGCGTTGTTCCATTTCATCTTGTCAGTTCACATAATGTGAACGTCAAGAGTTTTACACCCTTCAATTGTCCTTTCCCTGCAAGAGGAAAGGATGCAAATGACCAACAGAGCAGAAAGTTAAGCTGTAGATAGAATTATCTGAGTGAAACAAGTAGTAGATATTTCATGGAAGGTAGTGATTCTCACTACTATCGTTTCAAAGTCTGCTAATTTGTGCTAGCAGTGAAGGGAAACATTCACCTAGCTGCTTTAACAGGCAGCTGAGATAGCAGAAGGGCTTTGCATATGTGGAATTTGCAGCTAGTACAAAGGGGGAAACAATTATGGGAGCACAGGGAGTTGCCAGTGTGTATAAAGTAGAAATGTGGGCAGTTAACCAGATGTGTTTCCTAGCAAAGGACGTTTGGCACTGGAATTAAAAACAAAAAAGCTTTGTTTCATTAGGGCCACAAAGGTGCTCAGAGGGCTGGAGCACCTCTGCACCTCCAGGGAGAGATGATGAAGGTTTGGAGGTAGCCGAAGAGGTTTCAGTGTTTCCAGTGGATCTGGGAGTAGCAATTTCACTTCAGGGTGGGCTTTGAACTCTCTAGAGGCAAACATTCATGGGTATCCTGGAGGTACATCCTCAGCTCATCTGTTTTGTAGCCTGTCAAGCTGCAACTGGGTAGGTTTAAACTGGACATTAGGAAACTTTTTTCACAGCAAGAGTGGTCAGGCACTGGAATGAGCTGCCCAAGGAGGTGGTTGAGTCACCAACCCTGGATGTGCTTAAAAGCCCTTTGGGGATATGGTTTAAGGGTGAACTTTGTAAGTCAGTGATAATGGGTGGACTTGGTGATCCTGAGGGGCTTTGCCAACCAGGATGTTTCTGTGGTTCTGTGATTTTTGCCTATTTTCTTGTCTGAGCTTGCAGTTTGTACTGTGAGCTGTGCTGCTCCCACTACATGGGGGTGTCTAGTCAGCAAGTTTCTGTTGAGTTAGAGGAACTTGGTACTTTCCAGTACAGCAGTAACCACATGATAAGCATCCCAGTTTTCCTATTACTGCTCCATTTCATTACAAGTGAGTCTTTAACTCTTCTGAGACAATTTCACTAATGAGTGATGACTCAGACTATGTAAGTGGTGTATTTTCATTGACTTCAGGTTAATGTCATCTCCACGCAGACCCTGGGATGATTGTGCTCCTGTTGCGTTCTCGTTTTGGCCTCTTGCTGATATTATCCTGTCTTGTGGTGCTAAATAGTCTGTGAAAAATTAGTGCCATTCATCTTCACAAACCTTAACTAATGAATATGTTGTGGATGATTAGTTACTTTTTAATAGCTGTGGCATTAGTACAGACCTTTGAGCACAAAGCAGCATAAATAACCTCTAATTGAGCCTTTCAGGCAGCAAAAGTCTCAAATAATTGTAAAATCCTGAAATATATTTACCAGTGCCTTTGAGAGTGAAGTTCTCTGGGAAATAAACCAGTTTGGAACTGTCCTTTGCTTGCTATTGTGTGGCAAATCTAACAAGAGGCTCTATGCCCAAATTCATGATTGTAAAAGTGTTTAAGAAAAAGGAGTTGTAATAATCTCTTCTTAATCAAAATTAACATTTGCAGACTTCCTGGGTCTGTATAAACTGTGCCAGTGCTGGCACCAGTGCTGTGTAACAGCTTTGTCAGTGACATGGACAGAGGAATCAGTGCACCCTCAGCAAGTTTGCAAATGCCAAGCTATGTGGCACAGTCGACTTGCTAGAGGGCAGGGATCCATCCAGAGGGACCTGGACAGGCTGCAGAGCTGTGCCCAGGCCAACCTCATGGCATTCAACAAGGCCAAGTGCAAGGTCCTGCACCTGTGTCAGGGCAATCCCAAGCACAGCTGCAAGCTGGGTAGGGAATGGCTGAGAGCAGCCCTGAGGAACAGGCCCTGGGGGTCTGGGCTGATGCAAAGCTCCACAGGAGCCTGCAGTGTGAGTGCAGCCCAGACAGCAACCCTGTGCTGGGCTGCAGCAAGAGCAGTGTGGGCAGCAGGGCAAGGGAGGGGATTCTGCCCCTTGGCTCTGCTCTCCTCACACCCCACCTGGAGCCCTGGGTGCAGTTCTGCAGCCCCCAGCACAAGAGGGACATGAAAGTGTTGGAGGCAGTGCAGAGGAGGCCACCAAGATGCTGAGAGGGCTGCAGCAGCTCTGCTGTGAGGACAGGCTGAGAGAGTTGGGGCTCTGCAGCCTGGAGAAGTCTTTGAGGAGACCTTGGAGAGGCCTTGCAGTGTCTGAAGGGGACCTACAGGAAGGCTGTGGAGGGACTATTGACAAGGCCTTGTGGTGACAGGATGAGGAGCAATGGGTTTGAACTGGCAGAGGAGAGATTGAAACTGGATGTTAGGAAGAAGTTGTTTGCAGTGAGGGTGGTGAGACACTGGCACAGGTTGCCTAGGGAGGTTGTGGAGCACAGAATCCCCCAATGTGATCCAAGAGGGTTCCAGGTTATCCCTCTTGTCAATAGAAGGGAGCAATGAGATATTGTGTAACAAAGAACCAGGCCACCTCGTGAGCTCCTGTAGTGACAGAGACATCTTGCAGCACTATGTGTAAAATCAAGAATGTAAGGACCAGTAAGAATTTCTACTCTGAACTATAGGCCAGGGACCCCTCTGTGGCTCAGTCCTGCTCAAGAACCCTAAATTCTCCTCTGTGTAGCAGGATAGCTGTGCCCAAGCTTATGCTGCTTATTAAGAGGAGTTCTTGCTCCATGCTGTTCTCCTGCACCCTGTGCTGGCATCACCTGGGAGACGTTGGCTAGCAAAGACCTAACTGTGCCAGGATGCAGAGGAATTAGCAAGCAAACATGGGCCAGCCCCTGGCCCTGTGTGCTAGTTTGAAGCTAATTGGAATATTTTAATGAGATAAATTTGGTTCTAGGCTGTGAAAAAGAAGCAGTGGTGATGGCTACTTCACTCATAGGCTTGCAGAGATGTATAAAAGCAAGGACACAAACACAAATAAGAGAGTGTGAGAGTCTCTATCTGTTGATGTCTGTGCTTTTCTCCCTGGGCTTTTGGTGTATAACCCAACTGATTCTGCTTCCCAAAATAAATATGTGTTGGTTTGGGAGTTACCTGCCCCCCCCACTCTTATGAAATCACCCAGACTAGACTCAGCCAGCTGAAAGTTAAGGAATGAAGCTTTATATTCACAGCTCAGCACAAGATATAAGCAGATAGTTACAGTGTCTACAGCTATATACAGAAACAGACATGGTAAAGGTAATACAGAAGCACAACAGCCCTGCCAGAAACCAGAGTCCCCAGGAGGGGCTCCAAACCACCCTTCCACCTTCTTTCCACCCCTCTACCTTATCCCAGAGTCTGCCTTATGTGCAAGGTAAGCTGGAAGGATCAGCAAGGGGAATTAGAGGCAGAAGGATTAGTTACACAGATCCAAGCAGAAGGGAAACACACTCCGAGAGACAGTGACACATACACTTACCTGTGTGTGTGTCCTTGCTTTTATCCATCTCAGCAAGCCTATGAGTGAAGCAGACATCACCATTGTTTCCTTTTCACAGCCTATCATCTGATTCCTAATAATCTAATAATGGAAGGAATTCCTCCTTCAAAAAAGCTTCCTTGGTCATTAATGAAGTTGGTTTACATCTGTGACAGATTCCATCTTAAACGTAAGGAGGAATAACTTTCAGGCACTGGAACAGGCTGCCAGAGAGGTGGTGGAAGTTCTGTGCCTATAAAAATTCAAACCATGCCAACATGCCTGGGTGCTGTCCTGTGCAGCTGGCTCCAGATGAAGCTACTCTGGCAGGGGGGTTGGACTAGATGATCCTCAAGGGTCCCTTCTGTCCCTTACCATTCTGTGACTCTCTGATCAATCGATTCTGTTATCAATAGTTGTGTAAAAATGAAGAGATCCCAAATCAGAACTTGTTTGTTCTATGCATGGAATTAATATTGCAGGATCAGGATGTTAGGGGTTGGCCTCTCTGCCAAAATACCTCAGTGTTACATCTTTGTTCTACATGTATTGATAGCTGGCAGAAAAAAGTCACAGAAGAAAAATCCACTAAATAATGAGTTACAAACAATTACAGGCTCACAGGATGCTAGGGGCTGGAAGGCACCTCTGCAGATCCTCAAGTCCAAATCCCCTGCCAGAGCAGGACCAGAGAATCTAGCACAGGTTGCACAGGAACACATCCAGACAGGGCTGCAAAGGCTCCAGAGAAGGAGACTCCACATCCTCTCTGGGCAGCCTGTGCCAGGGCTCTGTCACCCTTACCCTCAAGAAGTTCTTGTCCTTATTGTGTTGGAGCATCCTGTGCTGCAGTTTCCTTCAATTGCCTTTTGTCCTATCCCAGGGCACAAGTGAGCAGAGGCTGTCCCTGTCCATTCCTTCCTGACCCTCAGCTATTGATAGACATTGCTCAGATCCCCTCCCAGCCTTCTCCTCTGCAGACTAACCAGCGCCAGGGCTCTCAGCTGCTCCTCCAGTCCCTTCCTCATCCTATAGCCCTCCCTTGGACTCTCTCCAGCAGATCCTTGTCCCTCTTCAACTGAGTGGAAAGCCCATGGAAAATCTGGGGTCAGTCTGTCTCATCCAAATTCAGAGTATTTTTATCCAGCACTGTATAATGGCTTTTAAAAACCCACAAATGGCTGTAGCCAGGTGGGGTTGGTCTCTTCTCCCAGACAACCAGCAAAAAACAAGGGGACACAGCCTCAAGTTGTGTCGGGGGAAGTATAGGCTGGATGTTAGGAGGAAGTTCTTCACAGAGAGAGTGATTGGCATTGGAATGGGCTGCCCAGGGAGGTGGTAGAGTCACCGTCCCTGGAGGTGTTCAAGAGAAGACTGGCTGAGGCACTTAGTGCCATGGTCTAGTTGACTGGATAGGGCTGGTTGATGGGTTGGACTGGATGAGCTTGGAGGTCTCTTCCATCCTGGTTGATTCTATGTTTCTAAGACTTAATGTGAAAGCATCAGGCTGGCTGCAGTGTGTGGTTATTGTCACACTTCACAGGAGACATCAAATTGAAAAGGATTTCAGCAGTTCTTATCCTAGGCACCAGGTGGTGTTTCAGCCTTTGCTACTGAGATGCACATCTCCCTACATCATCATCAGCATTTTAGAGTCTGTTTTTAAGCTGGTGCTTAAATAATAGAGCTACTGGAGACCAGATTCCCATCTGCTTTTCCCCCCTCAGTTTCAAATTGAAAATGTTCACCTTGAGGGCTTGACAGCCACAAACATCAGTGCTGAGGTTGGTACACAAAATGTGTTCCTGGCAGCTGAAGTCTTCAGTGGTGGTTAGGAGGTTTGAAAATGGGTGCAGTAGGTAGTGTGCATGGTTTAGAGTGCAGAGTTCTGGTGGCAGTGATTAGCTCTTCTCAAATCGGTTCTTTAGATGCAAGGCCTCTGTCACTCTCCTTTGCAGGTGTGTCAAAGTGTATGTATTAAGCTTGCAATCCACTCACGCAGTCTCCCTCTCCCTTCTTTGCTGTGCTGCTGTCACAACTAGGTTAAATCCTCTGTCCTGGTGGGGACTTGGCAGGGCCAGAGCAGCTCTGCATGTGTAGGAGCTGCTGAGTGCCATGTCACAGGCACCTGGGGGCAGAAGGAAAATTCCTGTCCAAGAATATGCCACCTTCCCATCTGTGCTCTTATAACCCTGTCTTACATGAATGTTTGCCATGTAATTGAGAGGTCTGCATCATAATTTGCCAGTGCTTATTAAACTGCAAGCATGCTTCCACCTGCTTTGGTAAGGTGCAGAAGTCAGATTAGCCCTGTGCTAATGCAAGGCTTGGATTTCTTGCTGCTCCTTGAAAGCAGGTAGATTTCTGTGTGAGAGTTGCCAGCCTGCTCATTGTGTGCCGTTGTTTGAAGCTAAAATTACAACTGCTTGTGGCAACACTAGAGCAGTCTGCATGTTGACAGTGCAAAATACAAGGGCCTGCACTTAGATTGGAGCAACCCTTGATAGCAATCCAGGCTGGGGGATGATGAAAGCAGCCCTGCAGAAAAGGCCTTGGGGGGTTCTGGTGGATGAGAAGCTGGACATGAGCCAGCAGTGTGCCCTTGGAGCCCAGAAGGCAAATTGTATCCTGGGCTGCATCAAAAGCAGTGTGGCCAGCAGGTTGAGAGAGGGGATTCTGCCACTAGTCTGATCCATTTTTATCCCTAGCATCTCACCCTTCTCAACCTATACTCTCTTGCATTTACTTTGGAATGCCTGTGGTTTTTCACTTGTGGTGTAAGTGATGAAGCAAAACCAGAAGAAAATGCCTCTGGTCTATATTTCTCTAAAGTACTTTCCTCCAAGGCTGAACAGGCTGTGGCTAAACTGCTATAATTCTAATAGAAAGAATTGAAATACTATTCTTTCCCTTTGGAAATGATCACCATCCATTGATCAGAGGATCACAAGATGTTAGGGGTTGGAAAGGACCTCTGCAGATCTTCAAGTCCAATGTCCCTGCCAGAGCAGGAACAGAGAATCTAGTGCAGGTTGCACAGAAACACATCCAGACAGGGCTGCAAAGGCTCCAGAGAAGGAGACTCCACAACCTCTCTGGGCAGCCTGTGCCAGTGCTCTGTTACCCTTACAGTCAAGAAGTTCTTCTCCATGTTGAGGTGAAACTTTCTGTGCTGCAGATGGAAACATCAATTGTCTCTTGTCCTGTCCCAGGGCACAAGTGAGCAAAGGCTGTCCCAATCCCTTCCTTCCTGACCCTCAGCCATCAAATATTTATAGGCATTGCTCAGATCCCCTCTCAATCTTCTCTTTACCAGACCAAACAGCCCCAGATTCCTCTGCCTCTCCTCACAGGGCAGTGCTCCAGTCCCTTCCTCATCCTTATGGCCCTCCCTTGGACTCTCTCCAGTAGATCCCTGTCCCTTCTGAACTGGGGAGCACTGAAGGCAGTATTGCAGGTGAGATCTTACCAGGGTAAAGTAGAGGGGGAGGAGAACCTCTCTTGATCTGTTGGCCACATTCCTCTTGATGTACCCCAGGATCCTATTTGCCTTCTTGGCCACCAGGGCATATTGCTGTCCTATGGATAGCTTCATGTCCACCAGCACTCCCAGGTCCTTCTCCACAAGGCTGCTTTCCATCAGATCACCTCTCAACCTGTACTGATGCAGCTTATTTTTCCTTCCTGGGTGCAGGACTCTGCACTTATCCTTGTTGACCCTCATCAGGTTCCTCTTTGCCCAGCTCTCCATCCTGTCCAAGCCTGCTGTACTCCAGGTGAAAGCTTTGGATTCAGTGTTTGGCAAACTAACGGATTTTTTTCCACTTAATTCTGTCTGAACAGGTGATGTGGGTGTGTAACTTGTGCCGAAAACAGCAGGAAATCCTCACCAAATCAGGGGCTTGGTTCTATAACAGTGGATCAAATGCACCACAGCAGCCTGAGCAGGAAGGTGTTAGAGCTCTGCGGAATGAAGAGGCACCTCAGGAGAAAAAAGCCAAGCTGCAGGAGCACCCACAGTATCAAGGACCCCCAGGTGACATATCCACACAAGCTTTGGACAAAACCAGATCTCAAGGGCTCACAAGACAAGACTCAATTAAGAATGGCTCGGGAGTAAAGCATCAAGTTCCAAGTGACACAGCATCAGACAGGTAGGAGAGATTTGCTGCTTGTGCTGATGAGATCTGCTGAATTGCTGCTACAAATTTTTAACCTGATTTTTTTTTTTTGGTTCTGTTGTCTATAAAATAACCTGCTGGGCTTTTGGAACTAAGAGGCAGCAGCTGAGGAGTCTCTTGTTGTGCTCAGATGGTCGTGGACAGTGTGTTTTTCATTCCTGCTCGTTAAAGAAAAGCACCATGGAAAATGGCAGTTGCAGTGTGACAGCTTGTCCGTGTGCTGGCAACTTTGTTGAGTCACATTCGTTGTGCTGTTACAGAATGATAGAATGGTTTGGGTTGGAAGGGACCTAAATGCTACCCTGTTTTCTTTTTGTGGCTGCTAATGCTACAGCAGAATTTCAGTGGTCCAAAAGAGGACTCAAAAAAAGGAGGTTACTGGAAGCTGGTGGCTGTTGAGAATATTGAGTATAAAAATCAGCTAATACTTGCAGTGTGTAGCACTGAAGGTGGAAAAATGTCAGTAAGTTTGCAGATCACACCATGGTAGGAGCAGCTGTGGAGCTGTTGGAGGGTAGGAGAGTCCTGCAGAGGGACATGGACAGGCTGGATGGGTGGGCAGAGGCCAAGGGGATGAGACTGAACAAGGCCAAGTGCAGGGTTCTACACTTTGGCCACAACAACCCCAAGCAGCACTATAGGCTGAGGACACAGTGGCTGAGAGCAGCCAGGAGGAAAGGGACCTGGGGGTGCTGGTAGAGAGGAGCTGAAGATGAGGCAGCAGTGCCCAGGTGGGCAGCAGAGCCAATGGCATCCTGGGCTGGCTCAGGAGCAGTGTGGGCAGCAGGACAAGGGAGGTTCTTCTGCCCCTGTGCTCAGCACTGCTCAGGCCACACCTTGAGTGCTGTGTCCAGTTCTGGGCTCCTCCATTCAAGAGAGATGTTGAGGTGCTGGAAGGTGTCCAGAGAAGGGCAGCAAGGCTGGGGAGGGGCCTGGAGCACAGCCCTGTGAGGAGAGGCTGAGGGAGCTGGGGGTGTGCAGCCTGCAGAAGAGGAGGCTCAGGGCAGAGCTCATTGCTGTCTGCAGCTCCTTGAAGGGAGGCTGTAGCCAGGTGGGGTTGGGCTCTGCTGCCAGGCAAGCAGCAACAGAAGAAGGGGACACAGCCTCAAGTTGTGCCAGGGGAGGTCTAGGCTGGATGTTAGGAGGAAGTTGTTGTCAGAGAGAGTGATTGGCATTGGAATGGGCTGCCCAGGGAGGTGGTGGAGTTGCTGTGACTGGAGGTGTTCAGGCAATGCCTGGCTGGGGCACATAGTGCCATGGTCTGGTTGACTGGCTAGGGCTGGGTGCTAGGTTGGACAAGATGAGCTTGGAGGTCTCTTCCAACCTGCTGATTCTATGATTCTAGTCCAAAGGAGGGCTCAAAAAAAGCAGGTTAATGGAAGCTGGTGGCTGTTGAGAATATTGAATTAGAAAGTCTGCTAATACTTGCAGTGTGTAGCACTGAAGATGGAGAATTGTCACTTTCTTGCTGTTAGTTACTGTTATTAGTATGGAAAGTTTCCTTTGCTGGTGTATCTTTGTCTTGCTTGGCCGTAGTTGAAACCGTGGCTGCAACTGTGGCTGCTTCAATACTAATGTAGTAAGACTCTGGTTAGCCAGAGGCTGGAGCTGGACCCTCCCTTCCTTTCTCGTGATGTGATTGTACCAAAAAGGCACCAGAAGGCTCTCAGCTTTTGTGGCTGCTTCACTGGAACACAAAAGTAGAAAAGGTTTCATTGAATAAATGTAATCACTTTTGGTTTTTTTTTCCAAACCCAGACTAGATTAGAGCTTTAAATATGGTTGGGAGGGGAAGCAGAGAGTAAGCTTGCTCGAGTGTTACCATGGAAATGATGCCCTTTCTCTCCAGAGACCTCCACCTGCCTTGGAATTTGGCAGCCAGAGCAGTAGAATCTGGCAGCCTTCCTCTGCTGCCCGGATGTGACCTCATTACAATATTTATTCCACAAGCTTGAAACAGTCAGACAGCTCTAATGGCTTTTGTAACTAAGAGCATTTACATTCTTTTCCTTTCCCCCTCACCTCTTGTCTTCTACCATATTTTATTTCCTGGGTTTGGTCTTATTTGGGAACAGATTGAATGTAATGCACCTAACCCTTTTTGTTTAATTTATTCTGCCTGTTGCCCTTTGGGTTGATCTCAGCTGCTGTTCAGGAGTCAGTGGCTCTGAGTGCTCTTCCATTAGACATGTGGCCTCTCAGAAATACAGCTGGCAGCTTGAACTTGGTGATGATGATGTGCTCTTCTGGTTCTTTTTTTTTTTATCCCACCCTTAATTGTCCTAGGAAAATAGTATCCTTCATGGATTCACAGAATGATTGGGGTGGAAAGGATCTCTAATGGTCCTCTGACCCAGCCCCCCCTGCAGTCAGCAGGGGCACCCTCCACTAGATCAGGTTGCTCAGAGCCTTGTCAAGCCTGACATTGAATATCTCCAGGTATGGGGCCTCAACTGCCTCCCTGGACAACCTGTGCCAGTGCTCCACCACACTCCTGGTGCAGAACTTGTTCCTAATATCCAATCTAAATCTGCTCTGCTCTCATTTCAAACCATTCCCCTCGTCCTATCACTACAGATCTCTGCAAACAGTCCCTCTGCAGCCTTCTTGTAGCCCCCCACAGTTACTGGAAGGCTGCTCTGAGGTGTTCCCAGAGCTGCCTCTTCTTAAGGCTGAGCAACCTCATCCTGTCCTTGTAAGAGAGGTGTTCCATCCCCCTGATCATCTTCATCGCCCTCCACATGGACAAGCCCTATCAGGTCCACACCCTTCCTGTGTTGAGGGCTCCAGCCCTGGATGCAGGACTCCAGGTGAGTGACAGAATCACTTCTTTCCATCTTCTGGCTGCTCTCTTTTTGATGCAACCCAGGATGCCATTAGCCTTCCGGACTGTGAGAATACATTGTTGGCTGCTGTCCTGCTTCTCATCCACCACAACTCCCAAGTCCTTTTCCAGCCAATTCCTTATCCGCTGAACAGTCCACTCATAAAATCTGTCTCTCCTGCTTAGCAAGTAGGATGTTGTGGGGGACTGTCAAAGGTCTTGCAGAAGTCCAAATAGGTGATGTCATTTGTCCTCCATCATAGAAGGCCACTAGGTTTGTCAGGCAGGATTTGCCCTTAGTGAAGCCTGCTGGCTGCCTCTGACACAGTGTTAGATTACTCTCAGTGAGTGACTGTCTTAATTTGACATGGTCTGAGGTGTAACCAGTTTAGTTTGTATTACAGAGAGATTTTATAGTGAGGTAACCACTTAGCCTTGTGAGCAGAGTATGGTTACTGCTCTGGGCTGCCTGAAAACTACCTAATAATGTGAATCAAAGAAATACAAAAGATTACTCTATACAATCTCTACACCCTGAATGTCCACTCTGAGGTCTGCTGCCCACAGGTGGTAGATTTATGGCTGCATGCACTGCAGCTCTTTGGTTTGTCCTGTCCAATTTTACATTGACTCTGGATTACACAAAAGGCTCCTTCAGTTTTGATCGAAACCCTTCAATCACTCTATTCTTCCCATGACTGATGCTACACCTCACTCAATGCATGCTGCTGTCTTCCTAGATGCAAAATTATCTCAACAGGCAATCTTTTCTATTTGTCTTTTCCCCCAGTCATTTTGTAGCAGGCAATCAGCTTGTGCAACCATTGACTTCTTAATTCCAAAGCCTCTGCCAGAACAAATGTTTGTAGTGTCCTATTAAAAGATGTACAACATCCTAACGAGGTTCCTTGTTCCACAGTTTTTGTCAATGCTGATACACATTTTATGTGGAATTCTGTTTGCCTGAATTGTTGTTAGATCTTTAGGTGCTGCTGCCTTGCTTTAGGGGTAAAAAGAACTCTTGTTCTTGCTTTTAATGGGATCCATTGTGAAACCATTTCAGTTATTTCCCCTATATGCATTCAGTGGTTCAAACTGCAAATCTTCTCTGATTTTATTGCTTTGTGAAGGTTTTTTCTATAGAAGTGGCATCTCAGAACTCTTTTTAGCCCTCCTGAAGTAGAAAACAATCTATGCCTATTCCCAGTGCAAGGTTATGATGACATAACTGTCTCTAGTCTAATGACTGTCTGGAATGATGTTATGTAGCTCACAGCATCACAGGATGTCAAGGGTTGGAAGGGATCCAAAGAGATCATCCAGTCCAACCTCCCTGCTAGAGCAGGACCATACAATCTAGCTCAGGTCACACAGTAACACATTCAGACAGGCCTTGAAAGGCTCCACAGAAGGAGACTCCACAACCTCTCTGGGCAGCCTGTGCCAGGGCTCTGGGACCCTTCCAGTCAAGAAGTTCCCCCTTGTATTGAGCTGGAACCTCCTGTGCTGCAACTTCCATCCATTGCTCCTCGTCCTATCCCAGGGAGCAGTGAGCAGAGCCTGTCCCTCCCCTTCCTGACCCCCAGCCCTCAGATAGTTATAAACATTGATCCCCTCTCAGTCTTCTCCAGACTAAGCAGCCCCAGGTCCCTCAGCCTCTCCTCATCAGGCAGTGCTACAGTCTTCTCATCATCCTCATAGCCACTCGACCCTCTCCAGCAGATCTCTGTCCCTCTTAAATTGGGGAGCCCAAAACTGAAGGCAGTGCTCAAGATGAGGTCTTGTCAGGGCAGAGTAGAGGGGGAGGAGTATCTCCCTTGATCTACTGGACACACTCTGCTTAATGCCCCCAGGACCTCCACTGGCCTTCTTGGCCACAAAGGCACATTGCTGTGCCATGGATGTTATCCCCCAGCACTCTCAGATCCTTCTCCACAGGGCTCCTCTCCAGCAGATCACCTCCTAACCTGTACTGTTGAGGTAGATGTGAAGGAAGAAGTTTTTTGGTGGTTTGTTTGTATGTGATTTTTTTGGTGTGTTTTTTGTTTGTTTGCTTCCCTAATCCATCCAAAATGCTTCCCAGTATTCAAAAGTGTTAACTTTGGCTTTACAGTATCTATTTCTCATATTAGTGGGAAAAAAGCTGTCCTCAAGGATATTTTCCCTGGGGTTGGATGCAAAAATAGAAGTGAAAAGACTGTGAGGTTTCGTATTTCACGAGTCAGTTTATTGCTGCTGCAGCTACTGGAGGCTGAGCTATGTCAGAGACACAGGAATTGGTTCTTGGTTATCTACAAAGATCTCACAGATCATGATTTAAAGCAAGACTAATGAATAAAGCTGCCCGAATGCTTTTCAGATTAACTGTAAGGATATGAGATTAAATCATATAAACCAGAATGGAAACAACAAATAGAGAGAGTGAGCAGCTGTGGGGTTGCACAACAGCAGTATTTATTTTCCAAGCCAGTAGACACAGATAAAGTATATCCTTCTTCCTACTGCCCTCCCTTCTTTCAATGATACTTATGTATTTTGGGGTTCATTTTCCCTCATCCCTTTTCTCTCAGGGTAAAAAAAAAAGAGGATTTTTAGGGTGTTTTCCACACAGTGGGTTTGGAGGCTGCATTCTATTTCGAGTAAGAACTGCAAGCTGTTGAGGTTACTTGGGTCTGAAGATGCAGGCTTTGTGCATACATTCCCTGTGGAATATATACACTTATTTCCCACATAGAAAGGTTTTATTCTTTTGCCTTCCCAGTGACAGTAGAATGAATGTGGTCCCCTGTGTCCTCTCTGCTTCTGTTCTTGAAAGGCGTGCCAGTGTGAGCTGGCAGTGTGGGCTCTGTCTTTTGGGGCTGCCCTTGAGGATGTCAGGGTGTGAACAGAGAGAGAAAAGAGACCAAAATAAGAGGGAAGAGGAGGAGACAAAATCAACCAGAAGCTAGCTGATAAATGTCAAAGAGCAGCATGACTTAAACCCAAGTGTGTGTCCATCTGTTTCAGGGTACGCCTTTCTTTCAAGAGGCTCTTTAATTGCTGAGTGATGAACAACTGATACTGAGAGCAGCGCCAGTGATAGTTTACAGCAGTTGAGATCTGTGTTGTTACTGTTTGATTCCATATCTTCTGGAAAGGCTGGCCCTTCCCCAAGATCAGCAGCATTTTGCCTCTGCAGTGTTTATGACACCACCCTCTAGTGCAGCCTCTGGTTTTGATTGTTTTCAAATGCTTGAGTTGTTAGATCTTTAGGCCAGGTGCCTCAGAGTGTGCAATTTTCACTTGGACTCGTGGAACCTAAGCAATCTCAAGTGAAATAGAGACCTTTTAAGTCTTTTACCTATGTTTTTTCTACCTGCTGACATATGACAGTGAAAAATCTTAACTGTGCAGAGACAGTGTTGTCTAGCAACAGCCCAGACTACCTATAGCTGCTGCACTGTGGTTTTCACTGCTGTTTATCCTTTGCAATGGGTTGCAGCTTCTGCATTCTATTGTGGCTTCTGGAAAGGCAAAGGGGTTTTGTTCAGCATTATGTTTGTAGAACTCTCTTCTGAGAAACTAATCTGCTTGTGCAGTTCTTTGTCTGTAATGTTGGCTTTGTGGGTGTCCCACTGTGACAGTGCTAACACAACATTCACCATGAACCAGCAGTGTGCCCAAGTGGGCAGGAGAGCCAATGGCATCCTGGCCTGACTCAGAAACAGTGTGGCCAGCAGGACAAGGGAGGTTGTTCTGCCCCTGCACTCAGCACTGCTCGGGCCACACCTTGAGCACTTTGTTCCAGCCAAGTAGTGCACTACAAAGGCCATTTCAAGTTAAGCAGAAAATGCAGGTGACCTGAAGTCAGTGTCTCAGAGTGGAGTTGTACAATCAGAGTTGCTATCTTTGCGTGATACGCAGTGAGTTTTGTACAAGAAAGCTGGGCAGGGACTTCTTAGGCTGTCAGGTAGTAAAAGGACTGGGGGGGAATGGAACAAAGCTACAAATGAGTGGATCCAGCCTCTGGATGTTAAGAAGAAGTTGTTCAGCATGAAGGTGGTGAGAGCCTGGAAGGGGCTGCCCAGGGAGGTGGTGGAAGCCTCATCCCTGCAGATGTTTAAGGCCAGGCTGGAAGAGGCTCTGGCCAGCCTGCTCTAGTGCGAGGTGTCCCTGCCCATGGCAGGGGGGCTGGAACTGGATGGTCCTTGTGGTCCCTTCCAGCCCTGACTGATTCTATGTGCAGCTGCACCATCCCCTGTAATCATGCTCTGGTGCTTCAGAAAATGACCTGAGAAAGGACTGGTTTCTGCAGCACTCAGCTTCCCCCAAATGCTATTAGGGACCTCAGTAAATACATCATCTCTGTGGACTAACAAGAGGTTAAGCTGCTCCAAACACAATTTCCCCAGTTTTCAGGTCCAGTGTCCTGTCAGCTGATATTACATGCTTGAATAGGTCCCTGGATGTAGTTTATCTGCCAAGTTACATTTTTATTATGCAGCTTGTAATAGGCTGAACCATGACCTTTGCTGCAGAAACCCCATTTTCTTCTGCAAAACAAACTCAGCAAGGACAACAGTTCAGCTTGGTAGAAAGCAGTGCATAGCAGCTGCCAGAGATTATTTTCTGTACAGACTTTGTGACAAGCCTAGACTTTAAATGATAGACTTCTTTGATGGCCACTTAAAATCACAACAAAAAACCAGCCCTCAGGGCAGATGAGATGGAATTGCCAAGAAAACTCAGACAGTTTCTGCTTCAAAATAAACTGAGATGCTTCAGAGGGACATTGCCTTCTGAAGCTCCAAGTGGATGCACAAACCCAAATTATTGTTTGCTTGTTTGTTTTTTTCCCAGAGGAAGATCAGTTTTAATGCAGTCTTGATGATTCTGGCATGAGGTACTGGGCTGACAAAAGGGACCTGCTTTGGTGGTTGTCTTCACACTCCAGTTAGAACTGTGAGAAGGGTTTGCCATCAGAATGGGCTGCCCAGAGAGGTGGTGGAGTCGCCATCCCTGGAGGTGCTCAAGCAAAGCCTGGATGAGGCACTTAGTGCCTTGGTCTGATTGATTGGCCAGGGCTGGGTGCTAGGTTGGACTGAATGAGCTTGGAGGTCACTTCCAACCTGCTTCATTCTGATTCTACTTAAGCTAGAAGAGAGATTACAGTTCTTGCAACAGTCTCACCTCTTGGATATAAAAAGGAGCCTACAACTACACAGTTAATTCAGTGATTTGATCTGCTTATGATGCTGAGCTAATTGCATTTTATTCTGAAATGGACATGTAGCAATTCATCTTTGAAATCATAGAATTGTCAGGGCTGGAAGGGACCTCAAGGATCATCCATCTCCAACCCCCCTGCCATGAGCAGGGACACTTCACACTAATGAGGTGATCAGGTTGCTCAGAGCCACATCCAGTCTGACCTTAAAGACGTCCAGGGGTGAGGCTTCCACCACCTCCCTGGGCAATCCCTGCCAGTGTCTCACCACCCTCGTGGTAAAGAACTTCTTCCTAACATTCAATCCAAATCTGCCCACTTCTAGTTTTGTGCTCCATTCCCTCTAGTTCCTGTAGCAATCATTGGCAGGGCAAGGGACAAAAAGGGATGCTGAAAGAAATGCAATTTAACTTGGGTTTGCATTCTTTAAAAGACAACAGAGAATTTTGGGTGCTTCCCAAGACTCATAGCTCAAGGAAACACAATGTTTGGAGGCTTTATTTTCATTTAGAATCAATAATCAAAGTAAGAAATTGGATCTTTGAATAAAGTTGAAAGCAAAAGTAATTTAATTGTTACTTAGCAGATTAGTTTGGCAGCTTGTTTTTTTTTGTGTGTTTTTGCTTTTAATGGAAATGTTCTTCCCTAAGCAAAATATCAGTTAAACCCTGAAAGAGGGAGAAGGATGAGAAGAAGATAGGTCACCATTAATGGAAAAGGCAGGTATGTTTTGTAGGTGACACTCGCTCATCTTTGGATAGTAAAGGCAGTGCTAGCAGTGTCCCAGTACCCTTGCTTTGGATGAAGGTTCACTGCCTTGCAGCAATGACTGATGCACTGCTGTAGAGCAGGACCATTTGTTACCTGCTTTACTCCTTTGCTCCTCCTTCAAGTAATTAAGAGCATTTCTATGAACTGCATAGGGGTGGCTGGTAGGTTGGACTGGATGATTGTGGAGGTCTCTTCCAACCTAGTTGATTCTGTGAATGCTTCTGTCCCATTCTTCTGGAGCACAGCTGGAGGTGGGTAGGTTCTGACTGGACATGAGGAGGAAGTTGTTGAGCATGAGAGTGGTGAGAGCCTGGAATGGGTTGCCCAGAGAGGTGGTTGAGGCCCCATGGCTGGAGGTGTTTAAGGCCAGGCTGGATGAGGCTCTGGCCAGGCTCATCTAGGGTAGGGTGTCCTTGCCCATGACAGGGGGGTTGGAACTGGCTGATTCTTGTGGTCCTGTCCAGCCCTGACTGATTCCATGGTTCATTTGTAGGCATTCATAAAAGCTGTCAGGTTTTTTTCAGAGTTGAGCCCAGTGAAGCAAACTAAACCAGGATTTCCCTTAAGCATTTTAAATTTCATACCTTATGTGGCATATAGATACTTCTTTTGGAGGCCTCTTTTTTGTCCCCTCTGAAAATGAGATTTTATTTTGGAATGTATAATGTAGTATTTCAAAAAGCACCAGGAAGCTTTCAGTTGTTCTAACAACTAATTATGGATATAACCCTAACCCCTTCCCCCAAGCTTTTAATGCCATGGCCAGTGAGTGCTGCCTTTACACCACTAACATAAAATTCTAGTGTGAAATGTAAATCATAGAATCAGTCAGGGTTGGAGGGGACCACAGGGGTCATCCAATTCCAACTCCCCTGCCATGCCCAGGGACACCTCACACTAGGTCAGGCTGTCCAGAGCCTCTTCCAGCCTGGTTTTAAACACCTCCAGGGAAGAGGCTTCCACCACTTCCCTGGGCAACCCCTTCCAGGCTCTCACCACCCAGATGCTGAACAACTGCTTCCTAATATCCAGTCTGAATCCACCCATTTCCAGCTTTGTTCCATTCTCCCCAGTCCTATCACTACCTGACAGCCTAAAAAGTCCCTTCCCAGTGTTCTTGTAGCCCCCTTCAGATACTGAAAGGTCACAATAAGGTCTTTCAAAAGTAAAATATACTTACAAGACCCTGACACTGTGAGAGGTCTGTGATCATCAGGAAAACATTCTGCTGGTATCCCAGTCAGCTGAAGATTGGAACAACCCAGGAGACCATAAATCTTATAATGACATGAAAGAAAGATAAATTAGTCTCTTTGAACTCTTTCCCAAGATATGGAAAGCTCCAACTTTTATCAGGTTTTGGGATAAACAGAAACTGAATAGCAGAAAAATTCATCAGCAACCCAGTGCTCCTGTTTCACAAAATGAGAAAGCTAATCTTAACCTCACTGTCATTTGGAGAAAGATCTATCTTCTGGTCTGCACATATATTAGCCTTTGTTTCTCTCACATATCACCTTGTTTGACACCCCAAACAAGTTTGAAGGCCTTTTAAAGTCCAAATTCGTTATCTGAAAGTAGAGATACTGCAGTAAATCCCTTGAGGTGTTTTCCAGGTGACTAAGGACTTTCTGAACGTTAATTAAACTCCCAAATTCACAGGGAGGGAGAGCCCATTTCTGCAATTGGCACATGCTGCCCCGAGAAGTGATGGAGTCAGTCACCATCCCAGAAGGTATTTTAAATAAGACTTGTAGATCTGGTGCTTAGTGACATGCTGTAGTGGTGGAGCTGGCAGTGCTACTTTAACAATTGGACTTCATGATCTTAAAGGTCTTTTTCCAACCTGAATGATTCTATGACTGTATAATGTATAACTACCATGGACTTCAAGATCACTGTAACTGTTACTTTAATAAGGAGCTTTCTGATCAGTCTATTCACCCAAAGAAGTGTCTCTCTAAAGGATCTTACCCAAGGAGGGTGAAGCCTCTGTATTTCCCAAAGCCAACATCATCTCTTTACCTTAGTGTCTATGTTGAAGTCATTGCTGTGCTGGCTTTCTTCCCCTGCACTCAACACTACTCAGGCCACACTTTGAGTGCTGTGTCCAGTTCTGGGCCCCTCAATTCAAGAGAGATGTTGAGGTGCTGGAAGGTGTCCAGAGAAGGGCAGCAAGACTGGGGAGGGGCCTGNTGGATGATCTTGGAGGTCTCTTCCAACCTGGTCGATTCTATGATTCTAAGACTCCGTTCTTGCTGTCTGTCTGCTCTTAAACTGGTATAATTTGAAGAGTAAGGGATGCAAGTATGAGCTACCTGTGAGCACTGAGGGAATCAGCTTTCACTGAATGCATTATGCTGAGGCAGAAAGGGAAATCAAATGTCTGCAAAAGGTTAGTGCCTGTATTTGCAGCTTCTGCTTTCAGCATTTTACATTATTAATAGTAGTACTTTGTTAACAATATCTTAAACCACCTTTTGGTGGTTTGTTTTGAAAGGTGGCAAAGGATAACTTCTGAGGAAAACGAAGAACAGAAACCTCTTTTGTAGCAGATGAAGTTCCAAAAAAATCAATCAAATCTCTGTTCTAGGCCAGCACTTTGATACCAGTGAGACACCTCTCATTGATGCTCCATCTGAAACTGCAAATGAGGCATAAAGGAGGATTCTTGTACAGTAATGAAGTGCAAAGAAATTTCAATTGATTGTGAGTCAGATGAAGACAAAGTTGTCTGAAAGCCCTCAGACTGCTGCAAGGTGCAGCATCTACT
Source organism: Tricholaema leucomelas (assembly GCA_013400475.1). NCBI lineage: Eukaryota > Metazoa > Chordata > Aves > Piciformes > Lybiidae > Tricholaema lacrymosa > Tricholaema leucomelas. The sequence goes on from WAAF01013551.1 coordinate 70,601, forward strand.
GTATATTGAGCCTGCTTGTATCAATGTGTATTGCAAGTCCTCCTCTGCTTATTCAACCAGAGGATAACAGCATTCTGCTCCTGTCAGTAACGCAACTACTCCTTCAGTCCGAGAAATGAAGTCTTAGTTGGAGCTTTTCTGGCTCTGACTGCCCCCTTCCATCTTAATTGTGTTGCCCTAATACTTTTAGAAGTATGACCTGTGTATTTTTACCTCAGCTACATGCACAAATGTGTATGTTCATAGTAAAAGCTTAGGATGTATATCCATCAGTCAGCTGTCAGGCACCCTGGGGAAAATGGAGAACTGATGATAGGATCATTCTGTGACTCAGAATGTACAGGTAATGTTTAGTGGAGAAAACCAGCTGTATTTCTGCTGTAGGAAACCTACCTGTCCTGAAGTAAAACCAGAGGTGTTTCTGCTGTAGGAACCATAGATTCAGAGTCAGTCAGGGTTGGAAGGGACCACAAGGATCATCTAGTTCTAACCCCCCTGCCATGGGCAGGGACACCCTACCCTAGGTCAGGCTGGCCACAGCCTCATCCAGCCTGGCCTTAAACACCTCTAGGGATGAGGCTTCCACCACCTCCCTGGGCAACCCCTTCCAGGCTCTCACCACCCTCATGCTGAAGAACTTCTTCCTAACATTCATTCTGAATCTCCTCATTTCCAGTTTTGTTCCGTTCCCCCCAGTCAGTTTTGTTCCAGTCCCCCCTGGCAGCCTAAAGTGTCCCTTCCCAGCTTTCTTGTAGCCCCCTTGAGATACTGAAAGGCCACAGTGAGGTCACCTGGGAGCCTTCTCCTCTCCAGACTGAAGAGCCCCAACTCCCTCAGTCTATCCTCATAGCAGAGCAGCTTCAGCCCTCTGCTCATCATCGTGGCCCTTCTCTGGACACCTTCCAGCACCTCCATATCCCTCTTGTAATAGCAGCTCCCAAACTGGATGCAGTACTAACAGTCCTGCAGAAAACCCAGATGTGTTTCTGCTGTAGGAAGCCTACCAGTCCTGCAGACACGAACAAAAAATAATCATCATGTATGAATTACAGAAATTCAAACTAGGATCACAGCCTTGCAGGCTGAAGAAGGAATTTCTTACATTTATTAGGCAGATAGGTTGGGGTTTTTGTTTGCTGAATGTGATTTTTGCCACAGTAGCTTTTTGGATAAAGATTTTAGGGGGTTTAGCATGGGAGGTCTAGCATTGATAGGACATTTGTTAGAAAACACTCAGACCCAGAAAATGTCTGCAGTTCTGCAGCCCCCAGCACAAGAAGGACATGGAAGTGTTGGAGCCAGTCCAGAGGAGGCCACCAAGATGCTGAGAGGGCTGCAGCAGCTCTGCTGTGAGGACAGGCTGAGAGGGTTGGGGCTCTGCAGCCTGCAGAAGAGAAGGCTTGGAGGAGACCTTGGAGTGGCCTTTCAGTGTCTGAAGGGGGCTACAGGAAGGCTGTGGAGGGACTATTGACAAGGTCTGGTAGTGACAGGATGAGGAGGAATGGGTTTGAACTGGCAGAGGGGAGAATGAAACTGGATGTTAGGGAGAAGTTGTTTGCAGTGAGAGTGGTGAGACACTGGCACAGGTTACCCAGGGAGGTTGTGGAGCACAGAATCGCCCAATCAAAGATCACATTGGGCAATTCTGTGCTCCACAACCTCCCTGGAGGTGTTCAAGGCCAGATTGGATGAGGCCTTGAGCAACCTGTTCCAGTGGGAGGTGTCCTTTCCTATGGCAGGGGGTCGGAACTGGATGAACTTTCAGGTCAGTTCCAACCTAAACCAGTCTGTGATTCTTCAAAATGGTTGGAATATATGCTGGGGGAGTGCATGGGTAGGAAAAAGGGAAGGAAAGTGCCTAGGTGGACATTTCTCTGCCATGGTGTCAGAGCACAGCCAAGGCAGGAATTGGAAAGTGTTCTCAGATCCAGCAATAGAAATGCAACCACGGAGTTATATTCCTGTCTCCTGAGTAAGGTACTTAGACAGTGTAAGAACACTTTGCTAGACCTATTTTTAGAGACTCAGGCAATTTTTGCTCCTGAACTTTTTTTTGCCATGCTCCTCTTCCCTATTGATTACACAGTAAGCAAAAACTGGCTTAGATTTTAAACTGCCCACCTTAGGCATACTTAAGTGGAACAAATCTGGGTGTCTTTGGTTAATAACTTCAGTGAATGATTCAGACAGCCTAAATTCAACCCCCTGAATTTGCCTAAAATCAATAGCATCTTCATTTTTAAGCAAGAAATACTTGGAAATGCCCAGAGCTGTGACAAGAAGTAGGCTCTGGAGCCTTGCTGTAAACCAGAGGGAAACCCTCTCTTAGTTTGCTTTTAAGAATGTGGCAACTTTGATAATATTTTATGCAACATGACACATCCAAAGTGCCTTATTCCACTGGTGTTGGAAAATCCCCCTCAAACTCAACATTATTCCATTTTCTGGTTTGAAGAAAGAAGGTGCAACTTAAGCAAGAAAGCTGGGAAGGGACTTTTTAGGCTGTCAGATAGTAATAGGTAGGACTGGGGGGAATGGAACAAAGCTGGAAATGAGGAGATTCAGAATGCATGTTAGGAAGAAGTTGTTCAGCATGAAGGTGGTGAGACCTTGGAAGGGGTTGCCCAGGGAGGTGGTGGAAGCCTCATCCCTAGAGGTGTTTAAGGCCAGGCTGGAAGAGGCTCTGGACAGCCTGATCTAGTGTGAGGTGTCCTTGGCTGTGGCAGGGAGATTGGAACTAGGTGCTCCTTGTGGTCCTTTCCAACTCTAACTGATTCTATGATTCTGAGCTCTTTCTCTGTTGAGAGGTGCCCTACTGACAGAAGCTGTTTCACCATTCAAGTTCTATACATTGTGTAATATATTCACAGGAGTGAGAAAGAGATAAGAGAAAAAATTTAAAATTAAACATTTCATGTAATTATTTTCAGCTATTCTAAGCCTTGTCATATTTAAAGAAAAAAATCCATGTTGCCTTGCAAGTAATGTGTTAAAGAGAATTCCACTGAGAGGTGTGCGAGCCATAGTCTGGATTGAGTTCAGAAAATGGACCAAAAATCAAAGTTCTTCATGTTGGTGATGGTTTGGGAGTTACCTGCCCTCCACTCTTATGAAATCACCCAGACTAGACTCAGCCAGATGGAAGTTAAGGAATGAAGCTTTATATTGACAGCTTAGCACAGGATACAAGCAGAGAGCTACAATATTTACAGCTACATACAGAAATAGACAAGTTAAAGGTAATAGAGAAACACAGCAGCCCTGCCGGAAACCAGAGTCCCTAGGATGGGCTCCCAACCACCTTTCCACCTTCTTTCCACCCCTCTGCCTTATCCCAGAGTCTGCCTTATGTGCAAGGTGAGCTGGAAGGATCGGCAAGGGAGTTAGAAGCAGAAGGATTAGGTGGGTTACACAAGAGAAGCCCAGGAAGAAAACACAGACACTTACTCTGACAGATACTTTTTGTCTTATCTGTGTTTGTGCCCTTGCTTTTATACATCTCAGCAAGCCTGTGAGTGGAGTAGCCATCACCATTGTTTCATTTTTGACAGCCTATAAGCTATTTTTTTCCTCATTAAAATATTCCACTTAGCCTCAAACTAGCATAATGTTAAAGATAAGGTAAAAAGAACTAGACCAAAGTGATTGGCGTTGGAATGGGCTGCCCAGGGAGGTGGTGGAGTCACTGTCGCTGGACTTGGTCAAGCAAAGCCTGGTTGGGGCACTTAGTGCCATGGTCTGGGGGATTGGACAGGACTGGGTGCTAGGTTGGGCTGGATGAGCTTGGAGGTCTCTTCCAACCTGGACAATTCTATGATTCTAGACTGAGAGTGGTACCTAGTTCTGAGGGACACCTACTGAAGCAGTACTGCTGGTGTGGTATAGCCTATTACCAATACCAAAAGGATCTGAAGTGCTAAATGGTAATTTTCATCTTTCCCCTCTCCAGTTTATACTTGGGAGTTTTTGTCCTGCCTTCCTTGTCCTGCAGTATGCTGTTTGCATGGTCAGTGCCAGTTTTTATCTGTGCCCATAGTAGGCCTAACAGCAGGATTTCCCCAATGGACATATGGCACATTCCCTACCCTTGTGTTATCTGAGTTTAAAAACAAACAGATTGGTTGTTGTTTTTTTAACATCAAAATCACTTGTGATAAATGAGTCCCCTACCATTTAACTTCCACAAGTTGTCTTTATCTTTTCCCTTTTCATAGATTTGAACTTTAATTCCACCATAACTGGTTAAAATAAAACAAAATCTCACCTTCCAAATTGTTTGTTTGTAAACCATGTTCTTTCTAAGCTAATAAGGGTGCAGCTAAAATCTCCTCTTGCTTGCCACTTTTCAGAATTAAAGTCATGCTATCAGTGGATCATGATTTAGTCTTTTAATTTTGCTTAAGACCATGATGAGATACAAGGAAATGAATTGCTTGGCTCATCACAGAACTTCAACTCAATTGACTGGGAACTGTTTGCACTTTCTTGCCAAAGAAAGAGGTCCAAAGTAGATGTGGAATCTCCCATCAAGACTTGGCCTTTTGGGCTGATGTAGTTTATGCTCTTTGACTTGTACTCGGCTCTGGTGAGGCCACACTTTGAGTGTGTTCATGCTAGGGCACTGCAATACAAGAGAGATGTGGAGGTGCTGGAGCAGGCCCAGAGGAGAGCAATGGAGCTGAGGAAGGGCCTGGAGAATAAATCTTCTGAGGAGGGACTGAGAGAGCTGGGAATGGTTAGTATGAAACAGAGGAGGCTGAAGGGAGATCTCATTGCTCTCCACAGCTACCTGAAGGGATGTTGTGGAGAGGCTGCTGCTGGGCTCTGCTCACAGATAGTTGGAGACAGAACACAGGGGAATGGCCTCAAGCTGAGGCTGGGGAGGTTTAGATTGGACATTAGGAAAAAGTTTTCCCTGGAGAGAGTGGTCAGGAACTGGAATGAGCTGCCCAGGGAAGTGGTGGTGTCACCCAGCCTGGATGTGTTTAAGCATCATTTAGATATGGTGCTTGTGGGTATGGTTTAAGGTGAATGTTGTAGAATAGGGTTCTAGGTTGGACTTGGTGATCCTGAGGGGCTTTGCCAACCTGCATGCTGCTGTGACTCTTGGGAAGGTCAAGGTGAATTTGTCTTTCATGAGAAGTGTCGTGGGTTTTCTAAAGATAGGCGACAGAAATGAAACTCTCAGATCAAATTGGAGAGAAAATACCGAATTGTATTTAGAGAGAGAGAAATACAGCGACAGATCTTACAAAGCAATTTCCCCATCCATGGCAAACCCCATTGAAGTTTTCCCCATCCCCCAAAAAAACTAAATCTACTTTCCCCAGTGCTCCAATCCTTCCCCCCCCACCAACACTTCCACCAACCAAGAGGCCTACTGCTTACATGTTCCCGATAGATTGGCTCCTGCCACACACCCAGGGCAGGAGGAGGAGGAAAGGAGAGCGAACTGACCTTGTTGTGAGGCTATAAGGAGATAGCAGAATTATAGGATTGAATAACATTCTTCTAGTCCCCAGAAGTTTTTTTTTAACCCTATAGCTTCAACCTGGGACAAGAAGATAGCCATTTGGCAGCCTTTTTGCCCCTGCTGTGTTGGTGCCATTAGTCCTGAGAATTTTCTGAGGTGGCAATAGGCAGCTTCCAGTGAAGCCACACAATGTAAACTGACAGCTTAGCTTTGTGTTTTATCCTGGGTGCAAGTCAATTAACCAGAGCCTGCTCTTAACCATTGGAAGTGTTGCCCTACTTGCTGAGTGGGGGTGGGTGCAGAGGCTGCTCCCACTGGCACTAGAGCAGTTCCGATAGTTGGGAACGCACTGGAGGCACAGTGCTGAACTGCGCTTTTGGGCTGGGAGCCAGGAGCTGTTGGCATGCAGTATTATCCCTGACTGGCCTGGAATTAGGCTACTAAACAGTTGCTGCTACAGGGAGTGGTAGCTCAACAGATTTAGAACAGCAAAGTTCTGTCACCCTAAGCACAGCAAGTGAGAGTACATTGGAGTTCACACAGCTCTTATCTGCAGCCCTGACGTTATTCTTATCTGGAACCTGAACCAGATCACTGAAGTTTTATTTCCTAAAGTGTTTAATAGATAATGTACTTCTGAGCTCTGTGATGCTTAACTGTTTTTGTAAAGCTCATTCTAAGAGTAAGTGATTATTCTTTTTTCATTATTTGATATTTCTGCTGGTAGGTCAGGAGATAAACTTTGAGTCCTTTGTGCATGGGATGCCATTAGCAGTAAATCCAATGGAAACTGAGGAGTAAGGGAGTTAAATAGAGGAGAGAAAGGTGGTTCCATGAGCCTATAATTGTATCTCTTTTTTTTTTCCTATCCTATTTCTTCTTCCTATTAAGATGATCAACAAAGCTGTTGAGGGGCCTGTCCATATTCTGACTGTCTTTCTACTGTCAAAGTCAATGGGTAATAGTTAAATTCTACCCACCCTTCTTTGATGCACACTGACTTGGGTCTTTTTCCTTATGTGATGATGCTAATTTTAGCACAGCTTGCTGGACTTTAACTCTTGCTGAAATTGAACTGTCTTCAGTTCTGGGCTCCTCAATTCAAGAGAGATGTTGAGGTGCCGGAAGGTGTCGAGAGAAGGGCAGCAAGGCTGGGGAGGGGCCTGGAGCACAGCCCTGTGAGGAGAGGCTGAGGGAGCTGGGGGTGTGCGCAGCCTGCAGAAGAGGAGGCTCAGGGCAGAGCTCATTGCTGCCTGCAGCTGCCTGCAGGGAGGCTGTAGCCAGGTGGGGTTGGGCTCTGCTGCCAGACACCCAGCAACAGAACAAGGGGACACAGTCTCAGTTTGTGCTGGGGGAGGTCTAGGCTGGACCTTCCTTCCTTAGGAGGAAGTTGTTGGCAGAGAGAGTGATTGGCATTGGAATGGGCTGCCCAGGGAGGTGGTGGAGTTGCTGTGCCTGGAGGTATTGAAGCCAAGCCTGGCTGGGGCACTTAGTGCCATGGTCTGGTTGATTGGGCAGGGCTGGGTGCTAGGTTGGGCTGGATGAGCTTGGAGGTCTCTTCCAACCTGGTTGATTCTATGAAATTGGTCTTCTCCAGCATATCAATCATAGTAAACATGGTAATGTGGACAGAAAAATGTGTAGTTGAACTGTTCAGATTGCTAAGTCTTTTATCCTTGGCTTAAAATTTGGAGTTTAGACTAGTAGAAGAGTATAGGTTACTATTAAACAGTTAAATGGGAGTGAGGCAGAGAGATAAAGTAAAAAGAATTATATGAATAGAGAGAGAGTGAATGAGGCACTTAGTGCCATGGTCTGGTTGACTGCATAGGGCTGGGTGCTAGGTTGGACTGGATGAGCTTGGAGGTCTCTTCCAACCTGGTTGATTCTATTCTATTCTAGAGTGCCTCAAAAATGAAACTAAGGAAACAGAGATATTGAGATGATAATGCAAGAAAGAAAACCCAGTCTTTGATGGCTGAAAGAAAGTGAACTCATCCTTGTGTTCATGTCACTGTACTTTGTTAGTGGATATTTTCTGTAACAAGGTTTTGTCTCTTAGCTGGAATTTCAGCATCGTCCATCATAGACCTGTGACCTGACTACTGAGGAATAAAATCAGTATCACTTTTCCATTCTCAATGAATGTTTAACTCAGTGAATTAAACAGTTCTTTCAATATTTAATTGTTTTACGGAGCGAGGGCAGCCTCAACAGCAAAGGCAGATTCCCTTTGGAGTAACCAAGAGAGTGTTGATCAGGACTTTGTGGGCATATGTGAGGAAGCCAGAAGAGAATCTTGGAACTCAGCTTTCAGTGTCCCCAGACTCTGTTCTATCTGCCACAAAAAGAAGGCTGTGTTTTGAATGACTGCTCAAGCACCAGCTCAGAGAGGGGATTTGTTACTGCAGCTCATGGACAGAGACTGATGCTTCCCTGCAGCCTGGATTTAGGTACTTTTATCCTTTAGGGATTGGGGTTTTATCTGCATCCCTGTTTCTTATTCTAGATGTTCAGGATGGTGACTTCTATGGCTCCTATTTCTATGAGATCAGTTTTAGAGTTATAGATTGTGCCTTCATTTGCTAAGCTTCTCTTGCCAAACTCAACCTTTGAACTTTGGATATGGTGGAATAAGAAAGGACTGTGTACTTCAGCTCAGCAGAACGTCTGGCTTCACTTCATCTTCTCAGCAAAATCAAATGCGCATCCCTGAACTGAACTGAAGTTAGTCCTCCAAAATCAGGCCTCACCTTGGAGCAGCAGTTTGCTAATCTGACTCCAAATGAGCAGTTTTATCAGCTGCAACGTGCAGCATCATCCAATGTAGAAATTCACTGTCATTAACTTATCTGTCTGAAAAGCATTTCGGAGGTGTTTCCATTTAATAAGGACAGTACTTGAGCAGTAAACATTTTGTAACCCTAAACATTTAGCTAAATGCCTTGGTAAGTGCATTGTATGCTACCAGCATGCAAGGATAGCTGCATTACAGATATTTATGTGCTATTAATTATGGAGTTTTTCTTTAGTGTCTGCATGAAAAAAAAAAGGAGGTTTGACTTTCAGTACGTTTAGAAAATCCCACTCTTGTTCCCAAGCTCCAATGATTCATCTCTCTCATTTTTCTTCTGTGATCCCATCGAACTATGTTTATGTAATATCCAGTAAATGAGAATGGAATTGAATCCAAAATGATACTTGATAGTGTCTTCTATCAGAGAAAAATTTTGGGCTTATGAGCTGTAATGCATGGCTTTACATTGCTGGAGCTACGACTTGCTGTGAAATGTCTTTCCTGTGTAGCTTTAAGTAGTGATGGCTGTAAGTAGTGATTCAGATGATACAGTTGTACAGACTGTCAGCTTGCTCTGTGTCGTAGATCTGGCTCGAGAGCTTTCTGAATTCTGAAATAGAACTCAAAGAAGAGGAATTTATACTTGAAACAGAGATGTTTTATACAAATGGAAAGCATCCATAGCTACTTGGGATCTTTCTAGAAGAACTTTTCTTGTGGCTGGGGGAGGTTTGTTAAGATTCAGCTTGGCTAGAGAAATTAGTGCTTGTATGGGTCTCTGCCTTAATGGATCCATCTTAACGGATGCTTTTGCAAGCATGTCTTACCATTTTGAAATAGGCTGTCAGCCATGCCAGGTAGTTGCTTAGACTATTTGGTACACCTTTTCCCTGTTCTCTGCATTACCTTGAAGTTTGTGTTCTTGTCTAGGAAATACTTTCTAAAAGTGTTATGAAATGTACTATTATGAAACAATATGAAGTCCTGTGAGGAGTGGCTGAGGGAGCTGGGGCTGTTTAGCCTGGAGAAGAGGATGCTCAGGGGAGACCTCATTGCTCTCTACAAATACCTGAAGGAAGGTTTTGCCAGGTGGAGTCAGTCTCTTCTCCCAGGCACCCAGTGAAAGAACAACAGGACACAGCCTCAAGCTGCACCAGGGCAGGTTTAGGCTGGATGTTAGAAAGAAGCTCTTCACAGAAAGACTGATTGCCTGGGGCGGAGTGCTGGAGTCGCCATCCCTGGAGATGCTTATAAGGAGGCTGGATGAGGTACTTAGTGCTATGAGTTAGTTAATTAGAAGGGTTAGGTGATAAGTTGGACTTGATGATCTTAGAGGTCTTTTCCAACCTGGTTAATTACATAAAAGAATAGAATCGAATCAACCAGGTTGGAAGAGACCTCCAAGATCAGCCAGTCCAACCTAGCACCCAGCCCTACCCAGTCAACCAGACCATGGCACTAAGTGCCTCATCCAGGCTTTTCCTGAACACCTCTAGAGATGGTGACTCCACCACCTCCCTGGGCAGCCCATTCCAATGCCAATCACTCTGCCAACAACTTCCTCCTAACATCCAGCCTAGACCTGCCCTGGCACAATTTGAGGCTGTGTCCCCTTGTTCTGTTGCTGGTTGTCTGGGAGAAGAGCCCAACCCCACCTGGCTACAGCCTCCCTTCAGGTAGTTGTAGACAGCAATGAAGTCTGCTCTGAGTCTCCTCTTCTGCAGGCTGCACAACCCCAGCTCCCTCAGCCTCTTCTGTAATTACCAAGTATGTGTACATGTATTTGGTGCATTTACACTTGCATATATTAGAATAAAAATCACTGGTAAAATTCCTTGGCTCAGGTGCTCAGATGTTAGGAAATCCCAGGATCACAAGTGCTCGAGTAGAGCTTGATTAGTGCTTGGCTTACCTGGTGCATGTTGAAGTGCGCTGTTAGGGGCATTTTGCAAGAGGAAACCTTTACATGTAGGACCTCTTTGTCTTCTCACATGGATGTTAGAGGATGTAGAGGGAGTGATCTGAAGAGAAGGAAGTCTCAAGCATAAGGGAAAAAATAATTCATGTGTTATGCAGAATTCTTAGGCAAGGCTTTTAATCTGAAAGCGCTGAGGATATAATTTCTTCCGTCCTAAAAACGGCACTAACTCAGTCTGTTCTTCACCACAGGAAACCTTTTCATGTGAAAAATACTGAGCTGCAGATCAGTAGCTCGCTGGCAAGATTGACATGAGGAAGCTTGTACCTGCACTGGTTTGTTCTCAGGAAGCATTAGTCTACAGGAAATAGATTTTATATGTGCTTCCACAGATGACTTTTGATTGGCAGTTCCATTCTGGTTTGGGGTACTTCAGTGGGCACAGCCTGCTCTGCTCATGCTCCTTTGTTCTAGCTCCTCCATCCTCCTCTTGGGAAGATTCTTTTCTTTCTTGATTCTTCTCAGCTGAAATGATTGCATGTTGGAAAAGGTGGAAGTAACTAAGAAAAAACCTTAGTAATAAGCCTGCATTTGAGGGTCAACACAATATTATAAGCCACATAATAACTATGGGAAAGGATTATTAGCCAGTGGGTCTACTTGGAGAGTAGTAGAAGGGTAAGGAAAGAAAGGCAGTTCTGTTGATTTTTCTGTCCCATTTATTTTCTGAAATAAAATTATATTTCTAATCAATCTTAATGGAAATTCTGCATATAAAATATATATATTTGCACAAAACCTGCTGAATTTTCTGCTGGCAACAACTATAGAGCATTTGCCTGAAAACTATCCTCATTGCTGTCTACAACTACCTGAAGGGAGGTTGTAGCCAGGTCGAGGTCAGTCTCTTCTGCCAGGCAAGCAGCAACAGAACAAGGGGACAGAATCTTAAGTTGTGCCAGGGGAGGTCTAGGCTGGATGTTAGGAGGAAGTTCTTCACAGAGAGAGTGATTTGCCATTGGAATGGGCTGCCCAGGGAGGTGGTGGAGTCGCCGTGGCTGGAGGTGTTCAGGCCAAGCCTGGCTGGGGCACTTAGTGCCATGGTCTGGTTGATTGGCCAGGGCTGGGTGCTAGGTTGGGCTGGAGGAGCGTGGAGGTCTCTTGACCTCTCAACCTGGTTGTTTCTATGATTCTATCATTTTACATTTATCTTTTCTGCATTAAAGGTTTTACTTACCTACTATCTGCTGGATATTCTTCATTCCTTATAGCAGAATTAAATGAGAAGTAGACATTTTAAAGATGTACCTCATGTTGTCAATAGTTTTATTACAGAAAAAGTCATAATTTCCATTTTAAATATCTGAAAATGAAGACTCAGAAAAGTGAATGTCCTTGGTTGCAGCTACAGGAACATTTTGGCTTGGACCATTTGTAATGTACACAAGAAAAGAGTGATGTAATTGGGGATGATGGTAAAATATTGGTCTTGTACCTGCTCTGTGAGCAACATTGTCTCTGAAGTGTTAAGTGGTGAATATAGAATAGAATAGTTATTATTTTAATAACCTGTATCGTGTTAAGAGGATGGTTCTGTTTTGACCAGCAGATATGAGAATGTCTTTTCAATATGGCATGTCTGTAAAGGCAAATTATCTTCTATATAATTCTCTGTAGTGTGGGGAAGGTGATTGCCAAATATTAACTCTTCACTTTTATTGTGGCAGGATAGGGCTGGCTGATAGGTTTGACTTGGAGGTCGCTTCCAACTTGGTTGATTCTGTGCTAGCCATAAATGCTCATTAACATCTGCTCCAGGATCTCAATGTTTACTACCTTTGCCATACCTTTAGCTTACTTTTAATCCATTTTCCAAGTACAAATGTTTCCATAATGCATATGGTGCTATGAGTAGTAAAAAGAAATATGGGAAGCTATTTTGTGTAGTACTCTGTAGGTTTCCATATGAGTTTTGAGAACAATTTTATTAGCATATATTGTCTCAATGATTATTTCATTCCCCCCTTCCCCTAGTATTTGACATAGGTGCTAGTGGAGAGTCTTCTGTGTCTTTTACAGGGCCTGGAGATGAATTTATCCCTTTTTAGTTTGAAAATATAAATTATAGCTCCCATCTTTCTAGCCAGTGAAGCCTGAATGGGTACTCCCTTCTGAGCACATCAATGCAACATTTTAATTAGCTGGAAGGTTGCTTATTCCCCTATCTTTTAGGATTAAAATTGCTTTCAGTGGAAGAGCTTTAATAACAGCCCTCATTTTGTGTTGGTTTCTTTGGAGACTTTGTAATTAGTGCTAAGATGTTAAAAGCTGTGGATAGAAAATGAGAGATTCGCAGGGAAATCTTTGGAATTGTTATTTTCCATTTTGACACTGGCAGGGTATGTGCTGAATGTTATGTAATGCCATCCTCTGGCACACACCTCTAACACAAAGAGGGGGAAAAAAATGGGTTTTGTAGTCAGGAATATTTATTTTGTCTATGTTTCATCACATTCACTGTGCATATTATGCTGCAAAACCCTGCTGTTGTGCACTAGAGGACTGATTTTCCTACCCTACATATATGTGCTGGAGACACAGGCTTCTTAAGGGGGCCTACCAGAAAGCTAGGGAGGGACTTTTTAGGCTGTCAGGTAGTGTTGGGACTGGGGGGGGGGATGGAACAAAGCTGGAAATGGGGAGATTGAGACTGGATGTTAGGAAGAAGTTGTTTAGCGTGAAGGTGGTGGGAACCTGGAAGGGGTTGCCCATGGAAGTGGTGGAAGCCTCATCCCGGGAGGTGTTTAAGGCCAAGCTGGCTGAGGCTGTGGCCAGCCTGATCTAGGGTAGGGTGTCCCTGGGCATGGCGGGGGGGTTGGAACTGGATGCTCCTTATGGTCCCTTCCAGCCCTGACTGATTCTGTGGTTTTAAGTGAGTTCTTCTCAAAGTAGAGAGATAGGGAGGAGTAACTGATTTTTTTTTTTCTCAGTTCTGTCAAGGCTGACTCTATGCAATAAACTTTTTCCAAAAGGCCAAAGGCTTCTTTCAAAACACAGTGCCCTGTAGAATCCATACCCTGTGAGGGAGCGTTTCTAGTCTGTGCTAAATCTCTGCTCCATTGCCGTACGTAAAGCGCCTAACAGAGCAGCTACGGGTGGCAGTGTGGATTGTTTGCTTCGGTCACCTACTGAGATTACATTGAAATGTTTGCACTGCAAACCTGTTCTCTCGTGCCAGGCATGGTATAGCTTTTCAGATAGGAGATGAAAGGTCTGGTGTTGCAGTTGCAGTGCCTACATGTTATTTCTTACGTGAGGAGTATTTTCAGAGTGGTCTTTCTGCCTCGTGGAGCTGCCTTTACATTAACGAGACCTACGTGTATAGCCACGGATGTTAGTCACATTTGCAGGGGAGGGAAGGAGGAGGGGAAGATCCAGAAATCCTCCTCCCCTTAGACAGTAGTAACAGTGTGAGGATGCCTTGCTCTCTTTTTTTTTTACTTCTGAGATTTTATTGCTGGCAGCCAGATGTGCTCAAACTCCTGACGACAGCATCTCTTTGCTGCGTGTTTTTAACAGGCTTAGAGAAATATGAGTAGAGTACATGAAAGCAGCTCAGCTTCACACTTCAGCCAGGAATGCCCCAAAAGCTTACTGCTCTTTAGAATTCTTGCCTCAGTCAGGAGAAAGCTGCACGGGTGCTAAATCTTCTACGACTGAATTAGAAGAATAATGACTGTACAATTAACTATCAATCCCTGCTCATTCAGGCACAGTTTTTACAGAGACCAGGAGAAATATGGAACTTGATTGGCATTTTTGTATCTGACAGTGTGTGCAAAATAGATGACTTTTAAGACAGGTGGTGAAGAAAAATAGCAGGGAAGTAAAGAGAGAAAAATGCAATTTGAGACGCTGCGCCAGGTCTGCAATTCTGTTTTATCTCATTTCCATGGGGTTTTCTCATCCCCTCCAAACATCTTACAAAATGATCTTTTTGGACAAACGTTGAACAACACCAGGTAAGTAGAAATGAAACATTTTTGCTTCCCTGTTTCTCTGCTTATGCTGACAGTTAACCTATTTGCATGCGTTTCAGTGGTGTACTTGGATAATCGCACTCTCTGCTGTTAGCGTTTTATGGTAGCAGCGAGTCTCTTCTGTTGGCGCTTTGCTGTTTTATGTAAGGGTGTACATGAGAGCTCAATCTGCAGAAAATCAAGGCAGCAAAGGGGGCATGAAATATTGAAGATGGTTATGTATCTCTCAAATACATTAGCCACCATTAGAGGCTGGCATTATTAGCTGTGATCCTTAGAGCAGATGAAATATTCATAAGCAAATTTGTCTGAGGAAATGACTTCTGTCTGGACGTGGCAGTGAAAGGATTAAATGCTCAAAGATGTGTCTGTTTAACCCTACATCATCTGTTGGAAGATGTAGATGAATAAGTCCTGCATTCCTTTTGCAAAGCAGGCAGAAAGCTGCTTCTTGTGTTCAGACGACTTAGCTTCTGCCTGTGACGTTTTTCAATCATCTTTTTAACTGGCCACATTATAGCTGCTCAAGTGGATGCTTTGCAGCAGCTCAGTCAGCTCTGGAGGCTGACTAGGAACATCTATTGTCTTGTGGGGATTAAAAACCATAAGGAGAAGTTGTTTACTGGTGTGAGGTAGTTACTGAATTGGCTTCTTTAGGTCTTTTAATACTTATTTTAATAAGCTGAGATGATAATGATTTGTCTGGGTGGGTTATTCCTAATGCCCATGGCTCCAACTTTTTCCTGCTGCTGTTAAATATTAATAGTAAAAAATGGTCAAGGGTTTTGTCTAGAAGAGTGGGAGGACAGATCAGGGAGAAAAAAAGAAATATCTTACAGCTCTTCTCATAAAGAGGGTGCACTGAGGGAAACATTCTGGAAAAAGGGTGGAAGTAATATTGCAGAGACTATCTCCAGCGCTTTCATCTGCTCCTCTGTATCTGTGGGAGAAAGCCCTTTTAAATGGGATATTGTTTCTTAACCACAGTGATATTTGCACTTAATGCTTGAGAGAACCTTCAGGGAATACTGGAAGGATTCTCTCCCTTCCTGCTGGTGTTTCCTTTATACAGATTTTAATATGTATCTCATGTGACTGTTTCCAAGTTTTGATCTCTTGGTTAGGGATTTCCAATTGGGCACGTGGAATTATGCAGATGGCTTTAATAATGATAAGATTGCTTTAGATAGAAATGAAATCTGTAGTCAAGGAGATTTTTCTCCCATCCCTTGGCTGTACTGTGTGGGAATCTTTGAAGCTCTGCAAAATGGAGCAATAATTTCTGTATGATCAGCTGTGACTGTAAAGCAGTGCCTATTTCCAAGTGCATAGTTTCAAGCCTGCAGCAACCGACCAAAGCCCTTAGCAACTGTTCTAATCAGCTACAAACCAAGCAGTGATTCTCTGGTTTTGCAGATCGAAGTGCATGGCTCTCTGGGGTTTTTGGTGTTGCTGTATTTGACTCCCCCCCCCACCCCCTAGGTAGATGTGCATGGTGCCTTTACCTGGGCATTTTCCTTGCAAGTCTCTGGCAAAAGCTGCATCTGGTACCAGCTGAAATCAAAATGCATCAGAGAACTATTATATTGCATTTGAAATGTGCCTGAGGTTTAGAATTGTGTTTCTTCTAGAGGACTGCCAAACAGGAAAGGATTGCTGGGAAATCCAGTCTCCCACTTTCTATGGGCTCTCTTATTTAGAAAGAGAATATATGTCTAAGGAACACCATTGTGTTTTTCTGGGGCCAATGATTTTGGCCCCAGGAAAGCACTGTGCAATTTTCAACAACCTTGCAGTAATAATCTGCAAGACTGAGGTTGTGATTTCTGTGTCTTAGGAAGTTGGAGTTAGTTGCAAGTTTTTAAATGCTATTTAGTAGAAAGCTTTTTAGTAAAAAGTATTTTAAGTCTTCAAAGCCTTTCCATCAAGATCAGAACTCATCTATTGAGCAGTCACTGACAACATCTTGCCATTTATTGTTGAGGCTGCTCCTTTTTGTGGTCTTCTTGATTTGAAAACAAAAAGCTATTCTTATTAAAACTAATGTGGGTTTTAGGGAGATTTCTTCACTTAAAGCATTTCACCATTAATGTACTGCATTAGCTTAAAAAAAAACAATTGTTCACTCATTAAGAACTGTGATAAGAGGCATTGGAAGTTCCATGGAAACATGAGGAAATTTTCTTTTTCCCCTGAGAGGGTGACAGAAAACTGGCACAGGCTGCCCAGGGAGGTTGTGGAGTTTCCCTCTCTGGAGATATTCAAAACCTGCCTGGCTGTGTTCCTGTCTGATCTGCTCTGGGTGATGCTGCTCTGGCAGGGAGGTTGGATGGGTTGATCTTTTCTTCCATCCCCTAACATTCTGTGAAGAAAATTAAAAAGTCCTCTAGGATGCAAAAGGTTCTGCTTTGAGCTATAGGATGGTTTGTCTCTTTTGGACTTCTAACATTTTGTCAAATGAAAAGGAGATGATCTTTTTTCTTTTTTTCTTTTTTCTATTTAAGGTTGTGGGGTTTTTTTTTTTTTGTCTTTCATATCTAAACAGTGAGAGTAAAGAGTCCACAAAGCTAAGAGCTGACAGCACAGAATGATTAGCTGCTGCTTATGCAAGGTAGTAACGTGAAGAAACACATCTTTTGTTTAATGAGATAGGTTATGCACACTAACAGTATAGTAGAGAATGGGAGATGATGCAAAAAGTCATAGGAAATGACTTCTCCTATGGAAAAGGAGGTAGGTGGTATGCATATGACCCTAGCTGCAAATATATTCCTATTAATTTTCCCATCATCTGTTCTTGGAGTTGCTCAGTTCTGGAAGTTTAGATATGCTGTGATTTTGCTGCGTGACAGATGCTGATCTCGCCCTTCGCTGCTGTTATGCCATAGGCTTAACAGCAGTGCATATTAAACTGGGCTGCTTTATCTCCCATGGAAGCTTTTACCTGAATTGGGGCATTATTTGCATGTTTTTGTGTACAGGAAAATGTTAGGTTATGGTTGGACCATAACCTAACCATCTTGAAGTCTGTTCCAACCGGGTGATTCTCTGATGCTTGTGCTGCAGGAGCTGAAGTGAGAGGACCCAGCTGGCATTAACCTCTTCGGCAGTTAGGTGATTTTACCATCCAGAGCTGCTGCTGGAGTAGTATTGCAGTTTAGCCCTCTTTTGCCAGCTGTGAGATGCCATCGTGAATGTAAAAGAGATAGCTGCTTTCTGGGGCCTTTCTCCTGCTCCTGTCTGTCTGTATCCAGACAATTGAAGCAGTAAAGGGATGACTTAACCTCAAACCTGGGTTTTGCCTATGCTGGGGACTGCAGTGTTTTCTCTTATGGAAAAGGTTACTTCCTATTGAAAAAGAAATTCCCTCAGGTCAAGAAGTCACAAGAATTGGTTTGTGCTCTTGGCATTTGGCAAACAGCTAGCTTGTGGAATAATTTCTGTGCTTGGGAAAAGAAATCGGGAGACCTCTTGAGATTCTAAAGCGTCATCTAAAGGAGTTTTGGTTTTGTTGTAGCCTAATTTTTTTCTGATAGCTTTCAGAGACGTAGTTTGTTCTTCAAATGACTGAAGAGAATCCAATAAAGTTTTGAAATGCCTTCAAAAAAAACCTTTGGCTGTAAACTGGATATTCTGATAGCTCCTCTTTGTTTAGAGTTAAGTGTGCAGAGACTGTGCTGTCAGAGGCTCTATTTGTAGCAGCATGCTCTGTGAAGTCACAGTTGCTTTAGGCAATGCTCAGCTTAACACATCAGCTCATAATGCTGAGTATCCTTTCTGCCTAAAACGCATAGGAGCTGTGCAGAACAGTTTACAGCCCAATTTTACCATTGCAGGACCTATCACCAGCTCCTCTTGGAGGAGGGGAAGCAGTGGATATGCCTGCAGCTGGTGTCTCCCACCACACCTCGTTCCCTGTGCGTCACAGCTGTGTGAAAGTGAATTTATTGTCCAGGTTGGCCACACAGCGGCATAAGACAACTAATATATTGTGTCCAAAAATAGCAGAAAGGTTGTTCACTGATTCCCTGCAGAGCAGAAACTTAGGGATGGTTCATGTTTTGAAATCAGACATGCTCGGAATTATAGAACCAGTCAGGGTTGGAGAAGACCACAAGGATCAGCCAGTTCCAACCCCCCTGCCATAGGCAGGGACACCCTACCCTAGAGCAGGCTGCCCACAGCCTCAGCCTTAAACACCTCCAGGGATGGGGCCTCAACCACCTCTCTGGGCAGCCCATTCCAGGCTCTCACCACTGTCATGCTCAACAATTTCCTCCTCATGTCCGGGCTGACTCTCCCCACCTCCAGCTCTGCTCCATTCCCCCCAGTCCTGTCATTCCCTGACAGCCTAAAAAATCCCTCCCCAGCTTTTTTGTAGCCCCCTTCAGATCCTGGAAGGCCACAAGAAGGTCACCTGGGAGCCTCCTCTTCCGCCGACTGTGCAGCCCCAACTCTTTCAGTCTCTCCTCATAGCAGAGCTGCTGCAGCCCTCTGAGCATCCTCCTGGCCTTCTTAAGACTTTCAATCCCTTGAATTTGATCCCTTCATCTGTTACATAAATAATTTGATTTCCAAAAGGTTACTTAAATACCTAATGAATTAGCCTAGTCTTGAAACCAAATATTTACACAGCAACTATAATTTCAGTGGAAGGGGAAAAAATATTTTCATGATTGAATTCTGTAGTTTGTTCCCTAAATATGTCTATAAGCTATTTATTAATGCTTTGCTTTGTAATGAAGCCATCACATGATGTCAGGAATTACTGGCACAGACAGTTATTATTTGTCATGGTGCAAGAAGTGATTACTTTGACATTGAAGGAAAAAGATCACTTTCTTTTTTCTTGTCGGGGAGCAATTTTATCAAGATGTTTCTGTAGAACAGAGTTGAGTGTTCTTCTTTTTCCCTGACTCAGAATCAGTTCAACTTGCTACAATTCTAAGAGTATGTTGCATTTTCAAATATTATTAGGCTAAGAGCTCAGGACAAACCCCACACTGGTAGCTTTGGAGCTGAGAGTGTGTTGTCCATATTATGACATGCAGTAATGACTAACTGAAACTGCCTCTTTTCCCTTTCAAAACCCAGCTTGTCTGTAACTGCCTTGGAACATTTAATTTGTTGGGAATTTCACATCTGCTCCCTTTTTAATCCACACTATAATCATGACATATGCAGCTGATATGTTTTATCAATGGAAAAAAATATCCACTGCTTGGGAAAAAAAAAAAAGTGAGAGCTTTTTTTGTGTGTTTGTTTTCCTCAAAGGTGTAGCAAAGCTATTTCCTCCTCTGGTGCTTAGCTGTTTGTGTCTTGTATCAGATGCAATCAGAATTCCAAAAGAGAGAGTGATTGGCATTGGAATGGGCTGCCCAGGGAGGTGGTGGAGTCACCGTCTCTGGGGGTGTTCAGGAAAAGCCTGGATGAGGCACTTAGTGCCATGGTCTGATTGACTGGATAGGGCTGGGTGCTAGGTTGGACTGGGTGATCTTGGAGGTCTCTTCCAAACTGGTTGATTCTATTCTAACACCAGCACTAGAATCGGGGCTCTTCAGCCTGGAGGAAAGAAGACTCCAGGGAGACCTTGTAATGGCCTTCCAGTACCCACAGGGGCCTGAAAGAAAGCCAGTAAGGAACTTTTTTGTAGTGACAATAAGAGGAAACAGCTTTAAGCCTGAGGAGTTCAGATTTAGACTAGATATTAGGAAGAAATTCTTTACAGTGAGGATGGTGAAGCACTGCCCAGGGAGGCTGTAAGTGCCCCTTCTCTGGAGGTGTTCAAGGCCAGGGGTTGGAACTAGATGATCTTGAACATCCTTTTCAACCATAACCATTCTATGATAGAATAGAATAAACCAGGTTAGAGGAGACCTTCAAGCTCATCCAGCCCAATCTAGCACCCAGCCCTATCTAATCAACCAGACCATGTCACTAAGAGCCCCAGCCAGTCTTCTCTTGAACACCTCCAGGGATGGCTGGAGGATGGCTCTATTACTTCAGAGAGGTTACCCATCTCAACTCATCCTCTTTTCTTCTCTCTAAAATTAGTGACACAAGTCATATTCAGGTGACTGTCTCTATGCATATATACATATGTCTGTGGGCTCAATGGGAAGATTGGCTGGGCCAGCAAGTTGTATACAGAAGGCAGAGAAAGACTTTGCAGTTGATCTTTGCTGCATTTTTGCTGTGCATCCCTCTCGTGGAGCACACTGTGTACTCTCTGAACTGTGAGTAAGCCTATCTAACACCATCCATCCTTTGCCCTTTGATTTGCCACTTGGGAAGAAAGTAGGAGAAGTCCTATGGATTTGTAAACCTTCTAATCTTTCTATTTTACATGAGGGAAGCAACTGAATGTGCCCAACCTGCCCCAGAGCTATTTCTTTCTGAGAAGAAGTTCTGTGTTCCATCCTGCCTTGGCAGCTGTTGGCTTTTAGGTTTGTGTTTTTTAAATCCCTGTTTCTAGGAAAAGCCATCCTTGTAACATCCTGTTACAGAGACTTTGGGAGAGGGAAGAGCAAGAGATTTCCTTACAGTACCATTTCTTTTCCAGTCTCTTCCAGCTCTGGAGAGAGCTGCCTTCTGTTACTTCCACCTCAGTTGGTGCAGATTTAATAAAGTAACATATGCTTCCCCCACCAGTCTCAGGGAGCTGTTGATATTTGCAGCCATAACAGGTTTCTCTGTTCTTGTTGTGTATCAGCTGCTGTTATCTGATGATGGCAATAAAATCCTAGCTGGCATATGAGCTTAGCCTCCTACCAGGAAGGAAAGAAAAGAGGATGGGTCAGTGGTGGATACGTCAATTCAATTTATGTCAGTTCAGGTAGTGTGTTAACTGACAAATTTATATTGCCCACAATTTGGAAAGGATTAAAACTGCTTGCTAGTTTGTTTGTTTATTTCTCTTTTCTCACCTGCTGGAAAGCAACAGAAATCTAAACTATATTTGAGTTGCCCAGTGCAGGATTTTTGCCAAGGACATATAAAAAGCATCTCTGTTCTCAATTAACTCAGCAAATTCCTCAGAACATAGAATCACAGAATATATCTGTTTGGAAGAGACCTCCAAGCTCAGCCAGCCCAACCTAGCACCCAGCCCTGGCCGATCAACCAGACCATGGCACTAAGTGCNTGCCCTTCTCTGGATACCTTCCAGTACCTCAACATCTCTCTTGAATTGAGGAGCCCAGAACTGAACACAGTTCAATTCCAGCAAGCTGTGCTAAAATTAGCATCATCACATAAAGAGAAAGACCCAAGTCAGTGTGCATCAAAGAAGGGTGGGTAGAATTTAGCTACTGCCCGTTGACTTTGACAGTAGAAAGACAGTCGGAATATGGACAGGCCCCACACCAGCTTTGTTGCCCTTCTCTGGACAGGTTTCAGTATCTCAACATCTCTCTGGAATTGAGAGGCCCAGAACTGGATGCAGCACTCGACATCCACAGAAGGTTTGGGTATTATATTTGTTTTTCTGGAAGAAGAAAAGGCAGAGGCCATGGTATTAAAAACTGAGTAGTGATTTTCTATGCTCCTCTTGAAACATTTCAAAGAGATTTACTTAACACCAGGAGCCCAATAGTGTATGAAATCTGCGTCTTCCAATGCACACATCCAGAAACCAAAGCTGCTAGTCCTTGATTAGGTAGTGGATAGATCTGGGTGTATATTGAGCTGTGATGGCTGAAGCAATAGGTAGTCCCAGCTCTTCCTCTTACTCATCCTCAGGTTGCTGCCACTCAGTAGAGATGACCTGAATGCTGTATGAATCTGCTCCGTGCTGCCTTCGTTCAGAGTCTGGCACGTTGGAAGCAGGCAAAGTCAATAAGCCAGGCCCTGTGCTGTAGCTCATCACATTCATATGTCTAATCAGTTCAGTTTTCTCACCTGTGTGATCAAAAAACTCCTTCTGAGAGTGATTGGCATAGGAATGGGCTGCCCAGGGAGGTGGTGGAGTCTCTGTCCCTGGAGGTGTTCAAGCAAAGACTGGATGAGGCACTTAGTGCTGTGGTCTGGTTGATTGGCCAGGGCTGGGTGCTAGGTTGGACTGGATGAGCTTGAAGGTCTCTTCCAACCTGGTTGATTCTATTCTATTCACCACTCCTGATTTACTCAGTTTCATGTCAAAAAATGGTGAAAAGCACTCATGTAGTCCCTCACCTTCTTTCCACTCCTTTCTTTATCCTTTTAATACTTTTCCTTTTGGATCACTAAGCTACATCACATGAGCGCTGGTGGCACAATGTGCCTGCTAATGACACTATTAATTTAGTGTGACACTAATGGTAATTAAAATGCATTGTGGAAACGTGGGGCTTCAGAAAGCAAAGCTGTCCTTATCAGAACTAGGATATGTCTTTATGGGCCTTGAGTGAGAAATTTTGCCAGCTGCCTCTGCCACTGTCCCCAGACTCTGCCACCCAATGAATCAGTGAAATAGAATCATAGAATGGTTTAGGTTGGAAGGGACCTCAAAGCTGAGCCAGCTCCAACTCCCTGCCATAGGCAAGGACACCTCCCACTAGAACAGGTCGCTCAAGGCCTCATCCAACCTGGCCTTGGACACCTCCAGGGAGGGCGCAGCCACAACCTCCCTGGGAAACCTGTGCCAGTGTCTCGTCACCCTCAGTGCAAAGAACCCTCTCATAACATCTATTTTGAATCTCCCCTCTGCCAGTTCAAACCCACTGCTCCTCATTCTGTCATTGCAAGACCTTGTCAATAGTCCCTCCCCAGCCTTCCTGTAGCCCCCTTCGGATACTGGAAGGCCAATCTAAGGTCTCCTCAAAGCCTTCTCCAGGCTGCAGAGCCCCAACTCTCTCAGCCTGTCCTCACAGCAGAGCTGCTGCAGCCCTCTGAGCATCTTGGTGGCCTCCTCTGCACTGGCTCCAACACTTCCATGTCCTGCTTGTGCTGGGGGCTCCAGAACTGCACACAGGACTCCAGGTGGGGTCTGAGGAGAGCAGAGCCAAGAGGCAGAATCCCCTCCCTTGCCCTGCCGCCCACACTGCTCTTGCTGCAGCCCAGCACAGGGTTGCTGTCTGGGCTGCACTCCCACTGCAGGCTCCTGTTGAGCTTTGCATCAGCCCAGACCCCCAGGGCCTATTCCTCAGGGCTGCTCTCAGCCATTCCCCACCCAGCCTGCAGCTGTGCTTGGAATTGCACTAACCTAGGTGCAGGACCTTACACTTGTTGAATGTCCTGAGGTTGGCCTGGGCACACCTCTGCATCCTGTCCAGGTCCCCCTGGATGGATCTCTGCCCTCTAGCAAGTTGACTGTGACATATAGCTTGGTGACCACTTTGTTTGGTGTGAGCACTGCCATATCTTGATAGAATTTTCTCTCCACCACCTCTCTTTGATCTTTTTGGCACAGTGTTGACCTGGGTAGGAAGAGAATTCTAAGGGAAAACAAACATATTTCAACTTCTACTAATACAGCTTGTAGATAGAAAGGTAGCCCAAATAAAATTGGGAGTTCTGGGTGTGCAGGTGTGGTTAAATTGAGAAGGGTGGAAGAGAACAGTATTGCAGCAACACTGACTTTGCTTTGAAGTGGGACAGGACTGTTTGACCTGTTGGTAGCTGTGGACCTGGCAGCTCTTCAGATTTCTCAGGAATGTACCCTTGATTTTGCACTGTAGAGGTGGAATGAAGATTTACTCCTAGGAAACACTATGCTTCAAAACAGTACCAAAAAGATTGGTAGCTGGGCCTCAGGTGATGGGAAAGGTTTGCAAAGAAGCATAAAAAATAGATAATAGTCATAGAATGGGCTGGGTTAGAAGGGACCTCCAAAGGCCATCCAGTCCCACCCCCTTGGCACTCAGCAGGGACACTCTCAACTAGGTCAGGCTGCCCAGAGCTCTGTCGAACCTCACTTTGAATATTTCCAGGGATGGGTCCCAGGCAACCTGTTCCCATGTTCCAGAACCCTCATGGTACAGAACTCGTTCCTAATATCCAATCTAGGTCTGCTCTTCTCTAGTTTGAAGCCATTGCCTTTGTCCTATCACTTCAGGCATTTGTGAACAGTCTCTCCCTATCCTTCTGGTAGCTCCCTTCAGATACTGGAAGGCTGCTATTAGGTGTCCCTGGAGCCTTCTCTTCTCCGGGCTGAACTACCTCAGCTCCCTCAGCCTGTCCTTGTAAGAGCTGCTCCAGCCCCTGATCATCTTCATAGCCCTCCACTGGACCCATGCCATCAGGTCCATGTCCTTTCTGTATTGAGGGCTCCAGATCTGGACACAGTGCTCCAAGTGAGGTCTCAGCAGAGCAAAGTGGCAGAATGGCCCCTGAAAAACTGTGAGATGAGTACTGAAGGTAACAATATCACTTTAGCTTCACCCTGAGATGAAGCTTGGGAGCAGAAGTTGGCAGTATTTTAAGCCCTAGGCTTGGCTTCAACATGTGCTTTTCAATAGGCAGGCAAAAGCAGCTTCCTGGGAGCTGCTTCTTGATTGCTGCTTGTTCTTTCTTAACCTGACAACAGATAATTACAAGAATGAGAAATCAAATGTAAATGTTGCATACTGGAGAACCTGGTCCCAAATCTGTCTAAGTTTTACAAAGGTTGCAGATTGAATTGCTGAAGCATAACTTTAGTTTTAGAATAAGAACTGCGTTGGATTTGTTCTACAGAAGTCAGAATGGATTTGCGCAGTGTCTTTGCCTTGATTCATACACTTCATCCTCCCTGCAATTGTGATGACTGGAATATGCTTCCAAATTCCTCTCTTTTGTTAGGCAAGATAGTTTCTATCACAAACCCTTATCAATGTTTTCAATAATCTTTCATGAAAATTCTGCTAGAAGAAACATAGAATCATGGAATTGTTTTGATTGGACAAGACCTCTCAGATCATGAAGTCCAACAGTCAACCTAACACCATCCTGACCATTAACTTGTGTCTTACAGTGCCATAGTCATAGGTCTTTTGAACATCTCCATGGATGATGACTCCACCACCACTCTGGGCAGCCTATTCCAATTCCTGACCACTCTGCACTGGGTGCAGAAGGGGCTGCCCAGGGAGGTGGTGGAGTCACTGTCCCTGGAGGTGTTCAAGAAAAGCCTGGATGAGGCACTTAGTGCCATGGTCTGGTTGACTGGATAGGGCTGGGTGCTAGGTTGGACTGGATGATCTTGGAGGTCTCTTCCAACCTGGTTGATTCTATTCTATTACACATTTCTGTTGCAAAGCGTGGTTGATGTAACAGCACAGTGGATTATATTTGCTGTATCTCATTCATAGAATAACTGGATTGTGTAATAGCCCATGCAGGTTGATCTGAAAACAGTTTCTGCTGAATAGAAATTACTTATTTGGATGCTGCTATCTTCTAGGCTCTGCTAGCTCTCTCTCTGCTAGGCTCTGCTAGCTCTCTGCTCTGCTAGCTCTCTGCTCGTCTCTGTCTCTTAGACAGTAATTGTCATCTACGTTGTAACAGGACCAATATCCTTGTTGGAAGGTGCACAAAATTAAGTTGATAAGCAAGGCAAATGCAATTATGATAACTGCTTTAAGGTAGTTATCATTTTTAACCTAGAAAAGGCTCCATAAATTCTGAGATCCACTTGAAACCCAATAGGTTTAGTGTGTGATTTCCTTACTGGGTGCCACAGAATGGAGCTTTTGGCATGTATTGTGTATGTACAGTTGTAAGTAAATAATACCTTGGCTCATTATTTAATCATTAATGAGTCTTTGTTGAAAGTGTTTGGTATTTTTTCTTCCTTGTAACACATCCAGAAGATTGGTTTGGTTTTTTTTTTTTTCTTTTTTGAATGGCTTAAGGAGCTGATGAGTAAAACATTACTCAAAGGTAGAACCTCAGGATTTCAAGGTGGCTTTACACAAAATCACAGAATCACAGCAGCATGCAGGTTGGCAAAGCCCCTCAGGGCCGCCAAGCCATAACCCTACTCTACAAGATTCACCTTAAAGCATAGCCCCAAGCATGATATCCATACAACCTTTAAACACATCCAGGGTGGGTGACTCCAACACCTCCCAGGGCAGCTCATTCCAGTACCTGACCACTTTCTCTGTGAAAAAACTTTTTCCTAATATTTAATCTAAACCTGCCCAGTGTCAGCTTGAGGCCATTCCCCCTTATTCTGTCTCCAATTCCCTGTAAGAAGGGACCAGCAGCAGCCTCTCCACAATGCTCTCTAGCTCTACAAAATTAATTTGTCAAGTACAGTTATGCAAACATCATTTAGAAGAATCTAGGATAACATGAGAAGCTTTGGCTGAAGCAACAAGCATATAAACTCTCTTCTCCTCTTCTCTCTTCTATCTATCAGTGTTTCTCTTAACATTTCTTGATTTTCCCAGTATCATTTCCTAGAGAGGTGCTCCTGAGTCTTCAGACTGCACTTAGAGCAAGTGCATTTTGCATGGGGAGTAGGGACCCCAGGAGTAGTCAATGTTTCATTCACTCCAGCACCTGCATTTATCACTCCTAATGGTGCCATTGATCTGCTGTAAAACGACAAGAAAAATGTGGGGTTTGGAGAAGGCTCACATTTTGTAGCTCTTCTGTATCTCAGTGTCTCTTCATGGATTACTATTCAAATAACTTACAGTAAAAACTCCTAAGTGTCCTGCTTTAAAGAGCTCTCCCAGCAGAACCTTCTTCTAACTGTCATACTTTGGAAAAAGTATCAGGGAGGACAGAAGAAGTTTTTAATGTGACAAGAATTACAATTTTTAAACAAGAACAGTCTCAGTCATTTCTGTACACACAAACTTGCTTGGGCTTGGCATGTCTCCTTGATGTTAAAATCTGCTCCTTTGGTAGGACACTGCATAATCCGCATTGCGCTTGAATACTGCCTCCAGTTGTGGTGTCCATGTCATGAGAAGGACACATTGCTGCTAGAGGGAGTCCAGAGGAGGCCACAAAGATGGTCCAAAGGCTGGAGCAGCTCTGCTATGTGCAGGCTGAGGGAGCTGGAGGTGTGTAGCCTGGAAGGAGAAGGCTCCAGGGGGACCTCAGAGCTGCCTGCCAGTGCCTAAAAGGATCCTGCAGAAAGGCTGCAGAGGGACTTGTCCTAAGAGTGTCTAGACACAGGCCAAGGGGCAATGGTTTGAAGCTGAGGCAGAGCAGGGTTAGACTGGAGCTGAGGAAGAAACTCTTCAGTCTGAGATTGGTGAGACTGTAACAGGCTGCCCAGGGAGGCTGTGGATGCCTCCTTTGTGGACATACTCAAGACCAGGCTGGATGAGGCCTTAAGCAGCCAAGTCTAGTTGAGTGACATCCCTACCCATGGCAGAGAGGTTGGAAGAGATGAGCTCCCATGAGTCCCCATCCCTGGAGGTGCTTAAGAGGAGGCTGCATGAGGTATTTAGTGCCATGGGTTAGTTAATTAGAAGGTTTAGGTGATAGGTTGGACTCAGTGATCCTAGAGGTCTCTTCCAACCTGCTTAATTCTGTGATTGTGTGGATGAGAAGCTCTGAGGTCTCTTTCAACCTAAGCCATTCTGTGGTTCTGTAAGGACTTCCTGTAATAGTGATTAATACCACTTAGAATAAAGTATGAGGAGATATCATTCAGTCAAAGAACTGGAGGGTTCAGGGGTCAGAATCCTACACCTGCTACCATCAGCATCTCCTTTGCAGTGCCAGAAAAGTCATGTAAACTTCAGGGATATGTTTCAGTTTTAATACTTCATGGGAGTCTCTGGAGCTTAATTTTTAAATGATTTTAAGGCCTTAACTATTTTAAGTATAGGCAAGTGAAAGATCAGATTAATTTTCATTTTGTTTTCTGGGAATTTAGGTTTGTCTTTAGATTTTAGGCCATGGGGCAGAGCAACTTCAATATCTTAAAAGATACAGAAGGATTTTGTGCCATACCCTTCACTTGCATCAAGGATGCTCTCAGCTGTAGCAGCATTGCATTACTAACTACATTGGATACTGTCAGCTATGCAGCTGATGTGTTCTCATTACACTCTTTTGTCTTGGTGTAGACCATTTGGAAGGGTGGGGTTTTTTTCATCAGTTGGAGAGTTGAAGATTGTGTCTCAATTCTGCAGTCATATCAAAATAAAGCAAAAGTGTTTGTATTTGTGAGGAGACTCACTGCTGTCTACAACTACCTGAAGGGAGGCTGTCGCCAGCTAGGGTTGGTCTCTTCTCCCAGGCAACCAGCAACAGGACAAGGAGGCATAGTCTCAGGCTGTGCCAGAGGAGATCTAGGCTGGATATTAGGAGGACGTTGTTGGCAGAGAGAGTGATTGGCATTGGAATGGGCTGCTCAGGGAGGTGGTGGAGTCACTGTCCCTGGAGGTGTTGAAGACAAGACTGGCTGAGGCACTTAGTGCCATGGTCTGGTTGATTGGGCAGGGCTGGGTGCTAGGTTGGACTGGATGATCTCTGTGGTCTCTTCCAACCTTGTTGATTCTATGATTCTAAGTGTGAGGAGGTGCAGTAAATGTGTTTGCTGAGTGTGATGGAGACACTTGAAAAAAAATGAGGTAGCTACACAAAACAAAGCTGGGGGGGTTGGACTCGATGATCTCCTTGGGTCCCTTCCAACCCCTATTATCCTGTGATGATCTCTAGAGGTCCCTTCCAACTTCTAAGGTTCTGTGATAAGGAACAATGGACAGAAACTTGAACATAGAAAGTTTCACCTCAACATGAGGAGAAAGTTTTTTCCTGTGAGGGTGCCAGAGCCCTGGAGCAGGCTGCTCAGAGAGGTTGCAGAGTCTCCTTCTCTGGAGACTTTCCAAACCTGCCTTGATGCATTCCTGTGTGGACTGCCCTTGATGATCCTGCTTTTGGCAGGGGGGTTGGACTGGATGATCTCTAGAGATCCCTTCCAACCTCTAACATTCTGTGAGCCTGTGAAATAATCAGAGTCTATTTTCACCAGGTAGTGCACAGGAATACCTTGATCTCCTCTTCAGCACTGAGAAAAGAATTAGTTCTGCAGCAGATGTGTGGCCTCCTGATAGCAAACTGAAGCAAAACCTGCAGACCTGCATTTTTGGGGATTTTACTGCTGCAGTGCTTCTAAGGCAAAAGAATATTTGCTGGCTTCTGGTCTGATGATGTAATCCACTGTGAATAAATCCTTAGTTTAGGGTTCACAGCTAAATACAGGAATAAACAAAGTGGGAAATCTGAACATTTCCTGCTTACCTTTACTTGATAAACCTTTTGAATAATCATTGGTGTCTAAATGCTGCCTCAATAATCGCTTTTCTGCTGACGTTATGCAAGGTACAGTAACGAGTGTTTCCCTTTGATCACATAAGGGTGGTGCCTGAAGTGTTCTTGTGTGATGGAGAAAGAAGTCTGTTGCATATATTCACCTTTGATTGGAGCAAGTGGGTATTGAAACAGCAGTTTGTGTCAGCTTGGGAACTAATCTCAAATCTGCTGCTGCTGCTTCAGCTGCAGCCAGATGAGCTAATTAAAAATAAGGAAGAAAAACATGTGCTTAATAAGTCTTTGGCACTGCCTCAGCTTTCCTTGAATTGTGGGAGTTTTGTTATAACAGTTTCATCTTTGGAGTGATGTGATGTGGCTTTATCTCCAGAAAATAACGTTAGCTCCTTGGAATTGCCATGAAAATGCGTGCAAAAGTACACTGAAGTGGAAGGAGTGCACCAGTGTGGAGATAAGATAGGAAACTGAGTTTATCATACAGACCTGTTTGCAGTGTGTTATTTCTGCCTCTTTCCTATCAGTGTTCTTTTCCTCTTCTCCTGCTTCAGTTCTCTCCTCTGACAAGAAAATGCTGCAACATAATAGAATATCCTCATTAAATGATGTGTCATCCATCCCTCATGTAACCCACAGCTCAAACCATGGTAATAGAGTGGAATGCTTCATTATCTCCATATACCTAAATAACACTCTTAGAACCTTCCATTTCATTCTGAGGTACTTTGTGTGGGGATGAATCTTCATCTATTGCATAACAAAAGCACTTCACTTGAAGCTCAGCATCCTTCTATGCTCACATCCTGAGCTAAAACAAAATATCTTCTCTTCAGTTGTTCGAATATTTTGCACTAACAAAAGCACTTCACTTGAAGCTCAGCATCCTTCTATTCTCACATCCTGAGCTAAAACAAAATATCTTCTCTTCTGTTGTTCGAATATTTTGCACTAACAAAAGCACTTCACTTGAAGCTCAGCATCCTTCTATTCTCACATCCTGAGCTAAAACAAAATATCTTCTCTTCTGTTGTTCGAATATTTTGCACTAACAAAAGCACTTCACTTGAAGCTCAGCATCCTTCTATGCTCACATCCTGAGCTAAACCAAATATCTTCTCTTCATTTCAGTTGTTCAAATGCTTTTGCACTAGCACCCACAGGCAGCTTTTCTTTTCCAGAAGAGAATGTACTACTTTAAGTTATATAATCAAACTGAAGAGGAGGCCAATATATTAATTGCATATTTTTATCAGCACTGCTCTGGAGTAGTCTATGTACCAAGCAGATCTAGAAAGTAAAGAAACCCAACCATATTTTCTATTATTTTGGCAGTTTTTGTACTCAATCACTTCTCTGCAGTATATTTTTAGAGCATGCTTTAGAAAAGGCTGAACTGGAAAAAAATGTAAGACTGTCCTGCAATGCTTAATTTTAATGCAGCTTGTGCTGACTGCAAATTGACTAATGCCAGCCTGAAGCTGACAGTCATGTGAGGGACCCTTGTATCTAGACCATGGATTGGGCCTTTGCCTGAGCTCAAAACACGTTGGGAATTCCAAGTCAGAGGCATTATTGAACTGGAAGAAGAAGTTCATGAGAGCAGCTGGGAGGAAGGATGCTGTCAGTATGAGAGCTGCAGTTGGTGTTAACTTTACAGTGAAAGCACAGCCTCCATTTCACCTGATAATCTTTTCTGTCTGTGAGATACTTTCTGCTGCAGGGCTGCTGCGTTTTATTCATGGTGTATAATCTGCATTTTATTCATGGTGTGTAATCTGCATTTGATTCATGGTGTATAATCTGCATTTGATTCATGGTGTATAATCATGCATAATAAATAAGGCAACTTGAATACTTCAGCAGGAATGACACCATTTATAGTGATATCTGTGCATTATCAGAGGTTTATTATGGTTCCATAGTTAATGTTAAATCCTTTTTCCTTTTTTTCTGCTTCAAAGGAAGTAGAATCAAAAAAATTTAACTTTATTACATGTTTTTTTTTTTTTTTCCTTTGATTCTTCTTCCTTTGAAGCAGAAACTGTTAACTCTGTTGCTTGTATTTAGGAAAACAAACCCCTCAGTTATTGCCAGCGTTCTCCCAGCAAAGTTAGGCTTGCCTGAATACCTTAAAGCATCTCTAGTCCTGTCAAACAATATTTTCAATGTGTACAGTGAGCCTCAGATTTTCTTCTGATTCTGTTGCATACAAAGAGATCTTTTTCAGTGTAAATCAAAAAGCCTAAAACCAGCTGAGAAAAGGCAGCTCCCTTGTAAAGCAATATGAATCTCAGTCAGTAGAGAAGGTTTTTATGTTCATGGATTAATTATTTTAAGTTGTTACCAAATAGAGTAAGAAACTCTCCCAGCTCAGTGTTGCTGGTAGGCATCCCTGGTAATAGCTAAGCTGTGCTGGAATGTCGCTGGAGAAGCTAAAACAAAAAGGAGGACAAGGATGC
This sequence comes from Tricholaema leucomelas, assembly GCA_013400475.1. NCBI lineage: Eukaryota > Metazoa > Chordata > Aves > Piciformes > Lybiidae > Tricholaema lacrymosa > Tricholaema leucomelas. Next base: position 102,486 of record WAAF01013551.1, read on the forward strand.
CATCCAGAAGGACCTGGAGAGGTGTGCACAGGCCAACCTCAGGACATTCAACAAGGCCAAGTGTAAGCTCCTGCACCTGGGTCGGGGCAATTCCAAGCACAGCTGCAGGCTGGGTGGGGAATGGCTGAGAGCAGCCTTGAGGAACAGGCCCATGGAATCTGGGCTGATGAAAAGCTCAACCTGAGCTG